>JADMNL010000022.1:81717500-82285000 GCA_016271365.2 Neoceratodus forsteri
AGCAGAACATCACTACTTTTACTACTGATATGTTTATTTATGCAGTATAACACACCAGCTGCCTTCTTGATAACTGCATGTCAATCGAGTTTAGGACTAAGATCATTGGATACTCTAATACCCAGATCGTGCTCATCATCTACTGTTTTTAAGATTTTTCCACCAAAATTGTATTTAGCTTGGTTGTTTTTTTCTCCCAAAGTGCATTACAACACATTTATCAGTATTAAAGCGCAATTTCTTTTTGGTAGCCCAATTTTGTAACTCATCAGGGGCATACTGGAGGGTATCTATATCACCAGTGTTAATAATCGGGTAACTTTATCGTGTGTCGTCAGCAAATTTTGTTAACCAAACCTTGGTTGTGGTTTTTAGTGATGCATATATATGTTGAACATCATAGATGGAAAGCAGTGCAGATTCGCATAAAACCCAAAATTTAAACACAGGCATGCATCGTTGTTGCAACACCCATTGACACCTTGTTTGCCAAAGATAATATTTGATATATGCTAGACATACAGTTAAAGTACTTGTATGGTATTTCCAAAAATATTTCATCATTTCATATGTTAAATTCTTAAGCCAAGGGAGCTGCCAAACTGTGGCCAGATAACCCCATAATGATTTAACATATTTACAATCAAACCATGAGCCATGGATTCCTCCTGGGCACCACAGTCTACATATGGGCATGTCCTTTCTTCCAAGGCTTTGTGTTTGTTGTTTTCTCTCATTTTCAGTCATCCATATGTTAGTAACCAAATCACTTCCCACATGTTGCGTGGGATTCTAGGGTTAGTCAGTATCTGTAAAACCATATTTGTTTTATGTGGAGAATAGTTCTTAAATGCCAGCTCCCTAGAATGTGTAGTATTCAAGACTACCTGATATAATTTCTTCCCCGAATTTTGGAGAATAATTCTTAAATGCCGGCTCCCTAGAATGTGTAGTATTCAAGACTACATGATATAATTTCTTCCCTGAATTTTGGAGAATCTGCTGTTTGTAATTCCGATTGTACTCAATAAAATAAAACAATAAAACAAAAAACAATTTACTTATATTCCATTTTTTAAGTTTTTGTAAAGCAGGTTTAGAAATCTCTGGAACTTCTAGGTTTTTAGAAAGTTTAGGAATAAAAGTAGTCCAATTAGTTATAAAGGCCCCTAGATTGTTAAGGATCCATTTATTCAGAAGGGTGTCTGTAGATAATAGGCCAAGCTTTAAATTCTGGCCACAAAAAGAGTATGGAAAAATATGATTTGGTCTACCATACCAACCCTCCCCTTTATTTATTACAAGATATGTATATGCTCATTTAATAGGGTTTAATTGACTCCCTCAAAGCATTTGGAAAAACAAACTATAGACACTGGTTTCAAACCAAATAGGCAAAGGAAATATCATACCCACATATAGAAGACTGGGTTTTAAAACTTTCCTTGATGATCTAGATCCTTTAACCTTTGACATCCTCCAGCTTTTCCATCTAGCTTCTTTAGGCTCTACAGAACTGATAGCCTTCCACCAATTGTCAGTAGCATTATCAGGACTCCCAAAATAAACACCCAGAATTTTTATGGGGTCCTTAGAAAGCGGAATCACTGCCACTGTTTAAGTCATGATAGTCAGGGTTCCTAAACTCAGTCCTTTACATTCTGAATAGTTCAAAACAGCCCCAGAGACCTGAAAGTAAGAGTGTATATCCTGCAAGGCGAGCGCCAAACTTATGGGTATTACTAAGAAATAAACATAAATTATCTACATAAGCCAAAACTTTGATTTCATCAGATGAATGAAGCCTTGTCAGTTCCTGGATTTGAATGTTCAAGGAAAATCTTTGTAGTTGGGGGTTGATAGCAAACATATATGAAAGGGGACTAAGGGTGAAACCCTGCTAAACTCCTTTCTGAATGGCAATTTCCTTACCATTTTGTCCTGCCACAATAGGGACTGAGAAAGCAGAAGTATAAAATAATCTAAGCCAGGATATGAAAGTATCAGGGAGTCCATAGTGTTTTAGCGTGGAAAACAAAAAAGAGGGATTAACTCTATCAAAGTCCTTTTGCTGGTCCAATGAGAAAATAAACCCATCTTTCTGATGTCTTGCATAATAGGTTCATAGGTAAATTACAAGTCAAGGGGTGTGAAGAGCCATATTAGACTTGCCACGTATCAGTGGGAATATGCCAATTTTGTTTCACCCATGTGCTTATCAAGCAGTCATTTGAATAATGTCAAACTTGTGGCATTTATCACTTCTGCTGGAAGATCATTCCATGTCTGTACCACCCTCTGGTTAAACCAACGTCCTCTACGGGTAGTCCTATACAACTCCCCTTTCAGTTGCTTCTGATGCCCATGAGTTGCCCTACCCAGCTCTGCCTTCTTACTCAGGGCTGTAGATTCCCATATGAAATCATCTTTCTGTGCTCTATATACATAAGTCTCCCCTCTGGCTCCTATAAGCCATTGAGTACAAACCCAGTTGCTGTAGTCTATCCTGGTATTGACCATCCCTAACTGATACCAAATTTCTTGTCAGTCTCTGTTGCACTCTTTCCACCATCCTACTACTTCCTTAGCTTTATGCGGAGGAAAAATGGTGCTCCATACTCTAGCACAGGCCATATGAGCGTCTTATACAGGGGTACAAGAACCTCCTTTCTCTGACTCTTTATGTTCCTAAGGATACAACCCAGAATCCTAGATGATTTATTCACCGACTCCTTACAGTGTGCTTTGAAACTCAAGCTATTCATGATTGTAACTCACATGTCCTTTATTGTGTCTGTACTGGCAATAATTTGGTTATTTACAATGTACTGTGCCTCTGTGTTGTTTTTACTGAAATGCTTAACCTTGCACTTTGACGCATCAAAGTCTAAACTCCATTTTTTTGCCCAGTTTTCAATGTCCTTTAGTTGTCTCTTTAGTGTATTAATAGACTCTATATTGTTAACAATTGCCCCAATCTTTGTGTTGTCTGTGTACTTTCTTAACCAGACACCTTCATGGACCTGCATACTAGTCACAAATACAGAAAACAACAGGGGTCCATGAATGGACCTCTGGGGCACACCACTTGTGATTGCCCTAATAATTATTAGTGTATGTTGAGTCTTCCAATTAGGTAGTCCACATGATTGGGTAGGAGAAATTAGGGAATCTGCATTTTTTTCAAATGCAAATTTAAAATATGTAACAACAGTTTGAAATTGGAATTTAACAATGTTATTGGCCTCCAATTCTGTATTAAAGTTTTATTACCAGATTTGTACAAACAAATTACTAAACCTCTGGTAAATAGTTTGGAAACCTTCTTGTTGGAGAGGAAATAGTTATAGACTTTTTATAAATGGAATGTTATTATTCCTTTAAAGAGTTTATAAAATTCAGAAGTAATTCCGTCTATTCCAGGAGTCAGCACTGATTTCAGTAAACTAAGTACTTTATTTCTTGCACAGAAATAGGTGCTAATAATTGTTGAAAGTTTGGAGAGCACAAAGGCTGTGGTAAGGAGGACAAAAAGTCAGAAATCTTTTGGTCAGAGGGAGAAATGGAATCAAGGCTAGGGGATAAAATGTAATTAACTATATGCTGAAGTGTTCTGGGATCTGATGTTATGTTACCAGAGTCATCTTGTAATTCAAAAAAGAGGAAGAGGTACACCAAACCTTACAGTCTTTGTAAGGATCCTCCACAATAGTTTTTTTGTGTGCCACAAGAGAGTTAAGCTCTAATGGTGCTAACCCTATCATACTGCCATACCCTCATCTCTTCTTTTAAATGGTCAGTTTCACCTGTCAAATCTCTCCAGGATGTGAGAACCAGGGATATCAAATGTGGTAACTTAGTTCTCAATTTTAAATAAGTAAAAAACTTATGATGTGCTGTAGATTTACCATAATTCTGAAACCAACGTCTAATATCTACTTTGGTTGTGGCCCACCATTCTTCAACATCATCATCATATAAATCATATACCAAAGCTCTGGCTTGCAATAAATATACAATTTCTTTCTGAATATAGTTAACCTCCAGGACTGAGTTATTCAGTTTCCATCTAAGAAGTTTGGGTGGTTTATGAGGATTATCTTGGAAATCAGCTATTAACATATTATGGTCAGAGAATTCTATGGGAAAAACTTCCATAGAAAGAAAATGGTTTTTTTTAGAAACAAAAGGATAATCAATGTAGGTCACCAGAAGCCCTCTTTTATAGGTATATGTTGTCTCTTTTCCCTGAAAAGACATACAGTCCACAAGCACTGGGAAAACATCACTCCTTCTTTCTCTGTTTTTTCTTTCCATCACATTTATAAACATTAGTTTTAGACCTGTCAGGAAAGGAAGAAGATTATCACAGGCCCCCTCCTCCATGTCAGAGTCCCCCCAACTAGTAGTAGACAAACCCAGAAAAGGGTTATCTTGTTCCAGATCCTGTGACATTGATTAAGGTGAAGGTTTATTAAGTCGAGCTGACCATCTCCTTGTGTGTGGTGTGCTCCATGGATGGGGGGGGCATGTCAGTGTGAGCATCCATAGATTTCTCCCTAGTATTGTCCATACAGCACACCGGCTGAAGTACAGGAGGCACATGTAGGTCTGGTATGTACTCTTTCATAGTTGGAGCCTCCAGCTCACCCTGGTGGGGGGATCTGGATTTTTAGGAGGCACTGAAGTCCCTGGTATACGAGGCTCAGGAGCAGTGGAGAAGTCTTCCTCCTGGGGGACCACATTTTCCTGAGCTTTTTTGATGATCTCATCAGTATTAATAGGGTTCTGTTTATTTTTGGATGCCCAGGGACATTTATGATATAGGTGACCCATTTCATCACAAAGGCTGCATCTAGAAAAGTTAGCACATTGTGCACTAATATGTCCCACTTCATCACAAATAGAACAGCGAGGTTTGTCACAAACATTTGAAAGATGAGTCCTGTCCCCACATTTGTAACAAGCATGGGGCTGTCTAGGGTAAAAACATGCACCACAGTCTCGTCCCAAAAGAAAAATATTGGGCAAATACAGAATACCTTCCTCAGTGCTTTTAAGTTTCATTTTGAATCTCCAATTACCAGTCCAGAACTGCTCAGCATCCAAAAAGGGTTCAGGAGCACTTAGGACTTCACAACGTTGTTGTAGACTGTGAATAATATCCCCCACCAGCACCCCTTCATTCAGGAACACGATAGTTACAAACTTAACCAAAGGCTTAGTTAAGGGAATAACTAAAAAGGGTGTCCACAAGGGTGAAAATTTGACTTGGTTATAATGGAGCCAAAACCATTCTAAGGCCTGAGGGTTGCAAAAGCTTACGTCAAAATTTTCCTTGCCTGAAACATGAATAAATGCAAAAACATCAGCCACAGTAAAATGCAGGGAATCTTTTAGTAGAGTTTTTCCCACATACTGCCAGTCAGGCCTGGGATCCAAACCCCTTTATAGCAGATATGAACTGCATTTCTATGAGGTGCAAAGTCAGTTTTGTTTGAAAATAATTCAGAAAGCAGAGGCCTGCGTTTGGGGGAGTGGGGTGGTAAGGCATCTATGTCCCGGGTTTCATTCGAAGCAGGGATTATCTGGTGTGCAACAGATGTAATAGAAGAAACACTTGGGAGGTTATAAGCAGAAAAGTCTGAAGGAGCACTTTTAATAGAGGCCCCAGAAATGTTTGTTCCTCCTACCATTTTAGGCATTGTCATGGTAACAAGTTCGGGCTGCTCCTGCACAATGGTAGGAATAGTAACATTTGTAACTGTTTTTGACACTGCAATTGATGGATTAAAAACAGAAGTAGAAGATACCTATGAACAAGGTGGGTGTCATTCCGATGAAGTAGTTTGTAGAGAGGTAGCAGAGGGGTCCCAATCTGAGTCTGGGATCCATTTTCTGTAATGTCCTGAATCCAGCCAGCTACACACAAAGCAGCCTCTGGGGACCATGGTGGTTCTCCAGGGGTCGCAGATGGTACACCAAAGGCTTCTTTGAATTCTGTCAGATGCTGTCATCACAGCGTTCCCAGCTTGACAATAAGCTGGGCCAGGAATGCCTTCTTCAGCTGAATACTGGCTCAATAATGCAGCAGTATCATGAAGGTGCCTGTTTGAAAGCATTGGAGCCACTTGTTTGTTTTTTAGGCTCAGCTTCCTCCCATTAGTAAGCAGCTTCTTTCTCAGCCATTAATTACTTATTACTTGGTATGAAAGAACAGAAGAAGGCCAGAGCCCATCAAGACTGTGCCCTACACTATGTGAGACATTATTTATCTATTATCCCTCAACCAAACATCTAATTTGTTTATAAAGACAGTGGCACTAGTTGCCTCTACCAATTCCTGTGGCAAGGTGTTCCATACAATGGATGCTCTTATTGGAAAAAAGTTTCCCCTTTTGCTGGTTTTATAAGGTTTTACTTCAAGCTGTTTATTATGCAGTCTTGGAACATGTCTCCTTTTGGAGAGTGTTAGACCACATTTTTTCAATTAGATCTGGTGAATTTATTAAATTAAAAACCATAAGCATATCACCTCTTAATCTTTTACTTTGAAGAGAGAAGAGACCAGTAGCTGTTAATCTGTTCTGATAATCCAAGTTTGTTAATCTTGGAATCATTCTAGTTACTCTCCTTTGAACCTGTTCAAGAATTGCTATGTTTTTTTTTTTGGTTTGGATTCCAGAAAGGGGGGAGCCATAGTCTAGATATGGTCTAATGTATGCCCTATACAATGGAATAAGGCATTGTTCAGTGCGATTAACAAAAGTGCATTTTATTTGCCTCAAAAGTCTATTAGTCATGCAAGCATTTCTAACGCAGTGATCATTTGATGTAAGTTTATTATTAACATATATCCCTAAATCTTTTTCACAATTTCATGAGTGAAGTGGTAGTTCATTTATATAATATATAGTTTTTGGATTATTTACACTGAAATGCACTACTAAACATTTGTCTTGATTAAACTGCAAATGATTTTCATTTGCCCAAGGAGTTAATTTTTCCAGATCCTTCTTTAATGCAGAAATATTTTCTTGATTATTAACCTTGCCTCCCAATTTAGTATCATCTGCAAATTTAACCACAGAGTTATTTGGCCCTGTTTGTAAATCACTGATAAAGAGATTAAACAGTGTTGGTCCCAAGACCGACCCCTATGTTACACCACTTGTCACACTACCCGAATCAGACAAGATGTCATTAATTCTGACTCTCTGAGAATGATTTGTCAACCAGTTTAAAGTCCAGTTGACAATATCAGGTGACAAACCTAGATTGTGCATTTTAGTAATGAGTTTTTCATGTGAGAATTTATCGAAAGCTCTACCACAAGTCTAAAAGAATTACATCAGTAGGGATACCCACATCTAGTAGAGTACTTATATTATTGTAAAAAGATATCAGATTGGTGGTGCAGGAATACTTGGGAGTAAACCCATGCTGATTTGAATCATAAATTCCTAATTTTTTACAATCTTGATCTATTAGAGACTTCATTACTCGTTCCATTAACTTACCAGCCACTGAGATCAGGCTAATTGGATGATAATTTTGCCCAGAACCTCTATTGTCTTTTTTAAATATGGGAGTAACTATTGCTGAATGCCAATCATTTGGTACAATGCTTTCTTGTAAGGATTTGTTGAAGATATTTAACAAAGGTATAGAAATAGTTATAGAGGTTTCGATCAGAAACCATGGATGAATACCATCTAGGCCCAGACTAGTATTTTTTTTAGTTTTTTGATAGCCTGTATAATGTCAGTTGGATAGAACCTAGGATAATCTATGTGGTGAACTTTAAATGTACTAATAGGTGATTTTTGAGAGAAGACAGAACAAAAGTACTTATTAAAGAGATTCGAGGTTTCTATATCAGATAGAGAGGAGCCACTGGTTATAATAGGACCAATGGTCCTTGATGCACCTTTTTTACTATTTATATAGGAGAAAAGAGATTTGTGACAGTCTTTTGAGTGAGCTAGTTTAAATTCTAGCTTATTTTTTTGCCAATTTAATAGATTTTTTAAAGTTTTTCACAGATAGTCTGTATTTATGTAATAGAGTAGTTTTAAATGGAACAGAACTTTTCTTAAGTTTCCTAAAAAGTAAATTTTTTATTTTAATCTGATTTTTAATTGTCTTGTTGAACCAAGGGGGAATGTTTCCTTTATTATTAAATTTCCTCTTAGATGGAGTAAAGGTATTTTCCAAATAATGTACAATGTTTTTAAAAAAGTCCCAAGCTTGTTGTGTTGTACAGTTAAGAAGATTAGATTCCCAGTTTATGTTTTGTAAGTATTCATTGATTTTAGAAAAATTTGCTTTATTATAATTTTTTGTACAGTATAACTTCCTTTGTGTAGTTTTAAATTGTTGAATTTCAAAAAAGAATAGATGAATGATCACTGGTCCCAAGTGGATCCCAAATTTGTAAATTGCTAATTTGTTGCTCTGTGTTAGTAAATAATAGATCCAAAATATTAGGACCTCGAGTAGGTTCAGTAACAAATTGTTGTAATCCAGTACTAACTACCACATCTATTAGTCCTTTCTCGGCATAGGACTGTCCTGAGAATGAGTCCCAGTTAATATGAGGGAGGTTAAAGTCACCAAATATTACAGTATATTGAGATTCTGAAAAATGTGTAATTTCTTTAAACATATCAGTTTGCAGATGGAAGTCAATAGATGTTACCAATAGTTATATAGGACCGCTCCTTCAGTAAGATTTTAACCCATATACTTTCCAAAGGAAAGGGAGAACACACTTCAAAAGAAGGAATATAATTTCGTATATACATACAAACTCCACCGCCTTGCTTATCTAACCTGTTTTTATGACATAACTTATAACCTGGAATTTCTCTGGACCAAATTAAGGATGCGTCCCACCAAGTTTCAGTTACTCCCACCACACCTATATTTAAAGTTTTACATTTGGCTTTGAGTTCTGCTAATTTGGGTTGGTTTAAAGATTTTGCATGCAAAGCTAGGAATTTACATTTAGTTGTAATAATAATGAAGTAAATTGTTATGTTATCTGTGTTATCTGTGTACTTGTCTAGGTGCTTGTCACAGGTGTCAGAAGGGAATTGTTATCTGTGAAATTAACTAAGTGTAGAAAGATTTGCAAAGTAGGGGGAGTGGCTTAGCTAGAAGGAGCCAGGTTAAGACCAGATATAAATACTGCCCTAGATAGCTTCTGCCAGAGGACAGACAGAACTCCAGGAGGAAGGAGCTACTGGTATAACTAAAACTTCTCTATTGGGACTAAGAACTAGATCTCTTGTACTGGGACCTTCAAGTAAGGTAAAAAACAAACAAAAAAAGTAGTTGGTGTGTTTGTCAGAGGTAGTTGAAGTAAATTGTTATCTGTTATCTGTGTTATCTGTGTACTTATCTAGGTGCTTGTCAGAGGTGTCAGAAGGGAATTGTTATCTGTGAAATTAACTAAGTGTAGAAAGATTTGCATAGTAGGGTGAATGGCTTAGCTAGAAGGAGCCAGGTTAAGACCAGATATAAATACTGCCCGAGATAGCTTCTACCAGAGGACAGACAGAACTCCAGGAGGAAGG
The DNA here is from genome assembly GCA_016271365.2 of Neoceratodus forsteri. Classification (NCBI taxonomy): domain Eukaryota; kingdom Metazoa; phylum Chordata; order Ceratodontiformes; family Ceratodontidae; genus Neoceratodus; species Neoceratodus forsteri. The sequence goes on from JADMNL010000022.1 coordinate 81,727,082, forward strand.
AGCTACTGGTATAACTAAAACTTATCTACTAGGACTATATTGCCCTCCTTCCTTCCCCTCCACCCTCCCATCCTAAACCAGTTCTACTTTTATAGGCACAGGATTTAACTGACAACAGGAACTTCCTGTTTGGGAGCAGGAAGTGAGTGATCACAGACCCACCAATGACTCACCATCCTAGAAGGGCAAGAGTACTCCCCATCCCCCCCAGCTGCTGGAGGTCTGACTCTGAGCAAGTAAGGAGACTACTGAGAAATATAGGAACTTCTTGTCTCAGAACAGGAAGATCAGGAGATAAAAGGGTGCAGAGGCAGTAAGAAAAAAAAGAAATAAACAAACAGAGGAAAGAGTAAGTATTCCAAATAACAGTTAGGGGGCCAGAAAAAAGACATGATGGGAGTGGTGCAGTGTAGTGGCTGTGGAGAAGCAGTCTTCCTGGAGATGTTCTGGAGGATGCAGTGTTGTCCCATCTGCAGACACCTCTCTGGGCTGAGGGAAGAGATTGCTCATCTCCAGGCTGAGTTGGCCAGGATTTGTGGGAGCTCCTCTCCCACCCAGGGACCACCAAGGGTCACTGCCATTGCCTCAGAGGTTGCCAAGAAAGAGGAGTGGTTGGACCACAGTGGGCTCAGGGAGGGTGAGGGTGGTGGAACAGAGGCTCATCCCTCTAGTTGTACCTCTCCATAGTTTCTATGCCATTCTGGAAAAGTGTGGTTCCTCTATGGAGGCACTCACAGTGGAGACCAAGGAGGATGCTGGGAACCTCCACAAAGAAGACCCAAAGGAGGGTGGCATGGGACCCCACAGGGGAATGGAACAACTCCTGGTGGGGGACTCCATTGTTAGGAAGGTAGAACTGGGAGAGGAAGGGGGAGAGGGAGGTAAGGTGCCTGCCTGGCGCCATGGCTTGGGGAGACAAGGAGCGAATCCTCAGGATCGCAGGAGCAGCTGCACAGGGGAGGGAGCTGGATGCCATTGTCCACCTAGGGACAAATGATCCAGCTAAGAAAGGGATCAGAGCATGCATGAAGCATTTGTGGAGATGGGGAGGAGCCTTAGACAAATAGCACACACAGTAACCTTCTCTGAGGTGCTGCCTGTCTATGGCACAGATGAGGCTAGGGTGCTCCACACCATGGGATTCAATCAGTGGTTGAAAAACTGGTGCAGAGCTCAGGGACTTGGCTTCATTGGAGACTGGGGGTCCACCTGGAGGGATGCAGGCCTATACTGGCATGATGGTCTGCATCTGTCCAGGAGGGGAACCAGGATCCTAGGTGATAGGTTTAAATACTTCATTGACAAGTATTTAAACTAGCCAAGGGGGGAGGCACTGGAAAGGAGAAGGAAATCCTAGCCCCCCCAAAATATCAGGGTACTAAGTGAGGTAGACACCAACATAGAGATGTCAATAGGGAGAAGCGCGGGGTAAATGGAGAAAGTGACAAATGCAATAAGAACAGGGATGGGGCAAAAAGGGGTAAGGCCACCAAGAAATGGAGGGTAATGAGTACCAATGCCTATAGTCTGGGCAACAAGCTCCCTGAACTGGTGGCCTTGATGGAAGAGGGATGCCTGGATATTGTAGCAGTCACAGAAACATGTACACAAAACCATGACTGGGATGTTAACATACCAGGGTAAACAACCTACAGGAGAGACAGGGAGGGAGGAAGAGGGGAGTAGCTCTCTATGTAAGGGAAGGGATAAAAGCAACTGAACAAAAGAGTAAACAGGGAGGAGAGGAGGCACTGTGGGTCACCTTAGAGACTGGAAATGGCACCACAATCCACACAGGGGTTGTATGTAGACCCCATGTCAGGGGGAGGGAATGGACAAGGATATGATAGAAGGCATACTTAGGATAGCAGAGAAAGGGGAGATACTGTTGATGGGGGACCTTAACATGCCAGATGTTAACTGGAGCACCTTTGCGGCAGCCACATCCAAAAGCAGGGCCATTCTTGATGCCCTTCAGGTGGCATGCCTCAAACAGCTAACTTTGGAACCCACTTGTGAGGGAGCAATCTTAGACCTCGTACTCTCAAATGGGGACAGTGAAAGGATCTCAGATCTAGAAGTGGGTAGCCATTTGGGAACAAGTGACCACCAAACAGTGTGGTTTATGATAAACTCTGCTAGAGAGTCAAGCCATACAAAAGTGAGGGTTCTGGACTTCAGGAGGGCTGACTTTGGCAAGATGGGAGAGTGCCTTAGAAAAGCACTAGCAAACAGGCTAGAAGGAGGGGTGGAGCAACAATGGGTAAATATCAAAACTGCCTCACAGAGGCAACAAGCCTCTGTGTGAAGCAAATAAACAAATCAAAATGAAAGAAAAAGCCACTATGGTTCTCAAAAGAGGTGACGGTGAAGGTTAGGGAGAAAAAGATAGCATTTAGAAAGTATAAGGAAACACAGAAGGAGCAGGACAGAGAACTGTACCAGTTAAGGCAGAAGGAAGCGGGGAGGGTAGTCAGAATAGCAAAGGCACAAACTGAGGAAAAGATTGCTAACTCATTAAGAAGGGGATAAAACCTTTTATAGGTATATCAGGGAGTGTAGAAGGACAAAGAGAGGGATAGTGAGGTTGAATAGAATGGATGGTGGGTGGGCAGAGAGTGACAGTGATAAAGCAGGGATACTGAATGAATACTTTTCTTCAGTATTCACAAAAGAGGAAGTGGGGGAGGTGCCTAATCCAATTAACAGAAGCACTCTGGAGAAGGGGGGTTGATCCCAGTCCTTTCACAGAAGAAAGGGTTCTGAAAGAACTCCTAAAACTGAAGGTGGACAAAGCAATGGGGCCAGATGGAATTCACCCCAGAATTCTAAAAGAATTAAGCAGAGAACTAGTGACACCACTGACTATGCTTTTTAACAAATCATGGGAGGATGGTGTGATACCTGAGGACTGGAAGAAGGCGGATGTGATTCCCCTTCACAAAAGTGGGACCAAGACGGATGCAGGAAACTACAGACCTGTCAGTTTGACCTCTGTGGTAGGGAAAGTGATGGAATCACTTCTGAAGGAAAGAATTGTTGAGTACCTAGAGGACAGTGGGGCACAGGACCCAAGGCAGCATGGGTTCACAGTGGGAAGGTCATGTTAGACTAATCTAATTGATTTCTTTGACTGGGTGACCAAAGCAGTAGGCCAGGGAGGGGCTGTGGACATGGTCTACCTAGACTTTGGCAAGGCATTTGACACAGTCCCACACAAAAGATTAGTAGTCAAATTAACCAGCCTGGGAGTGGGTCCCAAGGTGGTAGCCTGGGTAAAACATTGGCTGAACAACAGGACACAGAAGGTAATTGTAAATGGAGTCCACTCTGAAGAAAGAGGGGTTACTAGTGGGGTACCGCAGGGTTCACTACTGGGGTCCAGCCCTTTTTAATGTCTTTATAAGTGACATTGCAGAGGGACTGGAAGGAAAAGTATGCCTTTTTGCAGATGACACAAAGATCTGCAACAGGGTTGATACACAAGGAGGCATGGAAAGGATGAGAAGGGACTTGTCAAGGTTGGAGGAATGGTCAGAAGTATTGCAGCTTGGATTCAGTGCAAAGAAGTGAAAAGTAATGCACCTGGGAAACAAAAACCCAGGGGAAGATTACTCAATGGGGGGTAGTAACAACAACAAAAATGGAAAGAGACCTAGGGGTAATCATATCAGATGACCTTAAGGTTGGCAAGCAATGCAAGAAGGTGGTAAGAGGGTTGGGGGATACTGGGATGTATAGGGAGAGATATCACTAGCAGAAAACAGGAAGTTATCCCTTGTGCAGACAGTTGGTGAGACCCCATCTGGAGTACTGCATCCAGTTCTGGAGACTCCATCTCTGCAAGGACATAGACAGGATGGAGGCAGTTCAGAGGAGGGCAACTAAATTGGTGCAGGATCTGCAAGAGAAGCCATATGAGGAGAGACTAAAGGAGCTTAATATGTATTCCCTTGAGGAAGGGGGGGGCATGATAGAAATGTTTAAGTACCTCAGTGGAATCAGCAAAGTCCAAGAGGGTAGCATCTTTCAGAAAAAGAGATGTGCAAGAACAAGGGGACACAATTTGAAGATAGAGGGGGTGCGGCTCAGGGGCAATGTGAGGAAGTATTTTTTCACAGGTGGATGCATGGAACAGCCTTCCTAAGGAGGTTGTTGGGTCTAAAACTGTGGGAGAATTCAAGAATGCATGGGACAGACATAAGGCAATTTTTGTGGGGGGTAGGAAGAAATAGGCTGCTGGTTAAATAGGATCTGCAGCTTATCCTTTAGGTAGGGAGATGGGCAGACTAGGTGGGCCAAGCGGTCCTTACCTGCTGTCAAAGTCTATGTTTCTATGTTTCTATAATATTTTGGTAAGTATTATGAGACTTGGGAATAGACCCATTCTCCCCCATTGTTTTTAGTTTAAACAATGATTTATGATTTTAGTGATACTTTTTTCCCCATAAGTGTACTACCCCTACGACTGAGATGTAAACTGTCCCAGCAAAACAAGGAAGAATGATCTGAAAATGGTTCCCAGTGGGTAATACAGGGTATATCCTGCTTAAAACACCGCTTTCTCAGCCATTCATTTAGGGCTTTGATTTTCTGCGTCATGGTAAATGTTGCTCTCAGGACAGATAGAATTTCAGATATACATACACAGCATCCCCTATCAAATAACAGGTTACATAATGCCACATAATCCTGTTGTAACTGTACATTTAGCAAAATTTTAGGCATCATGGAGGTAATGTCAGACACCCTGGCCCCACGGAAGCTAGAACAAGTGCGGTTGCTCTTGTCACTATTGCATACCGCCCTGTCAATGTGCTTAATGATTGAATCTCCCAGGACTAACAATTGTTTTAAGACAATAGGGGTACAAGAATCAGAAACAGGTGATTGTTTAACACACTCTGGAGTGATTAACTTAATAGGTATTGATTTGGTATCTTGAGACTTACTAGGACAAATATTCATGGGCATTAACTCCTGATTAAAAAGTGTTTTTAAACCATTATAATCAACAGAGGGCGATGCACAGAATAAATCATGTAGCACTTCATTATTTGATACAGTCAATTGCTCAAACCTATTACGAGTTTCAATAGGGGCACTGTTGTGTATTTGACTACCCCTCCTTTTTTTAAGAGGCTTTGTGACAATGGTCCAGTCATCATTATCCTGAGCAGAGGCCAGATAATCATCCACCTTATAAGAGGGGGCAGAGGCAACAGGTATACTAGTGCTAGTCATTACAATTGTCTCCTCAGCAGGAGGCATAGAAATGCTACCTAAATGTGAAGGAAATTGTTCATTAGAATGAAGTTGTTCATCCATAAGATCAATGTAACTTTCCAATTCCCTAATATCAGTAGAAACTTGTTTAATATTAAACAGAAACGCTATCTCTACTTCAAGAGTAGTAATCAGATGGCAGTTAGCTCATACATACTCACTCCCATACCTTCCCTCACTATACATCAAACATTGCATACACTTACTAAGTTCTTTTTCCATTATTAAAGGTGTATGTTTACTAAGTAGAGGATATGCTAAAATTATCTTATCCAAGTTTGTCTAAAGCCAGCAGTTTCAGCATGCCCAGTGGACACAGCAGACACGCGCAAACACGTGTGTCTCTGCGTGTGTCTCCACACGTGGCCCCGTGCATGCTCACCCCGCTCACTAGAGGGGCAGGTTTTAAGCCGAAAAGCCGGAAGTAAGTGTCCGTTCACTTCTGGTTTTGGCGCGAAGTAAAAATAACAATATTTACTTAAATTCAGCCAGATTCTGTGAGTTGAAGGTTTACAAACCCTTAAAAGGGCAAGAGAACCACCAGGCAACAGTGCTTTTAACAGAGAGATGTTGTTTTGGGGTAGGAGGTATACTAGCCTATTGCTAGTCCTCCAGGTTCCCACAATGCTCTGCTATTCACTGAAGAGTCAGTTACAAACAAATGGTACCACACAGGGTTGACAAAACCAATATTTCTCTATGATCCTTCCCTTCCCTACTGCCAAACAGGAAGTTCCTGTTGACAGTCAAATCCAGTGGCTATAAAAGTAGAACTGACTTAGGGTGGGATGGAAGGCAATTATTAAGAAAAAAGGCTAGCAACAGGAAGTTGTAATTTGACTCACCTGCTTTTATAGTGTCTAAGCCACACCCCCAATTAAGCTCTCTCTCTCCTCCTACTGGTTTAGCAAACTAAGTTGATACAGTACCATACAGCACAGAACACACACTGACTTTCTTTCTTTTCTATCTTTTTTTAACCCTAAATAAGACCCCTTCTACTTCTAATAAAGTATATGTCTGCTTAATCTCAACTGACCCTGACTCCTGCTGTGATACTGTATAAGTGTTAAATTAATAAGAAAATATAGCTTCTTTTAGTTAGCTGCTTTCTGCTCTACAAGCAAGGCTAGAAACCATCTTTCTCTTTGATAACTGTTTGTGGATTCAACTCCTTGAATAGTAGTCTACTTGTTCAGTTTTCTATTCCCAGTTCAAGAACACCAGATCCCCTTGTCTGAACACTATCCCCAATATTGACATTGGTTCAGTCACTAGGGGAATACCGGCACAAGTCTGTTTATGGCAGGACTGATTCCCCATCTGCATTCCCTTACTTTTCTCTATATTAATTCTAGATCCAGATGCCCTTGAATATTTCTTAATCTGCTCTCTTATTACATTTTCTCCAGTACTATCCTTTATCACCATAACCACGTCATCTGCATATGCTAGTATCTTGAGTGGAGTGACAGATGCCCCCAACGACAGACCCTGGATTTTGGGCTCTAACATTATTGAGCATAGGAAAGGATTGATACAGACCATATACAGCATGAGGCTTAATGGGCAGCCCTACCTTACCCCTCACCGTACCTGAAGTGTTTCCCCCTTCCACCCATTCACTCTAGGCTGTACCTTCACCATTCCATGAAAGACCCTTACCCAATCAATAAACTGCTTCAGAATATGAAAGACCTCTAAAACCAAGAACATATATTCTTGGGAAATGGAGTCAAAGGCCCTTTGTTGATCTAAACATAGCAGAAACCCTTCCTCCGCCCCCTCTTGACATTTATGAAATATTTCCCTTAATATAGTCAAATTATCATGAATGCCCCTGCCTGGCACCCTACAGGGTTGAAACATACTTATTTGTGTCTCCAAAATACTGGCTAATCTCTTCACCAATATTTTTCCCAAAATTTTAACATCCCAATTTAATAAACTGGTCGGCCTCCAGTTTCTTAGCATTTGTCTATCTCCTTTTTTGTATAGAAAGATCATATCTGCTATAGTCATAGTCAAAGGCATAGTTTGTGTTTTCAAAATTTCATTATATACCTCTGTGAGTTCCAAAATCAACCCTGATACAAATTTTTTATAAAACTCAGCTGGAAGCCCATCACCTTCTGGAGCGGTATTATTTTAATGTTAGCTCAGGCATGCACAGCCAACATATTGCAGTAGTAGCAGATTTGTAGGCGCAATCACTGTTGAGCTAATGCAGGGCATGCATAAGTAGGTGCATCCCTCATTCCCCAATCAGCCAGCAGCAGGGGCTGACACCCTGCATATCTAATGTGGCCACAACATCTGAGAAAAGGTCCATTGCAATGAGAGAGTAGCTGTCATGCAGCGTTACCACATCACTACTCCCAACGTGCAGGCATCATGGCAGCAGTGACTGCCTTCGCCACCTGTCACAATGCCGATGGGGGAGCCCACTCCCTGTCAGCATAATTCCCCCTCCACCATTTCCACTGTGTGCCAAGGGGGTGCCCAATCCCCCTCAGCATCAAGCACCCACCAAAAAAATGCTTTTCTTTGCTGACAGGGGCCCCAATCCCTGTCAGCTTCATTTTCCCCCATTTCTCAGTTAGATCTGCTGATGGGGGAGCCCACTCCCCATCGGCATGCTGTCTCCCTCTTTCTTCTGCACCGAGGGGTGCCCAATCCCCCTCGGCTCGTGCTACTCCTTTCCTTATGTGCAGACAGGGTGCCCAATCCCTGGCAGCTACTGCATCCCCAAAAAAACACTTGGGTGGCATGCTGGGAGCCCACCCCAGCATGACAAATACTCAGTAAAAAACAAAACTGTCCTGCAATTTGTTTTTTTTTTACCCTCTGGAAAAAAAATGGTCCCTTTCCATCTCCCTGCCCCCCCTCCCGCAACCCAGGCCCACCCTCTGTGCACCCTGCCTCCCCACATCCCCCCCATATCCCATACTTACCTCCGGAGTCCAGCGCGATGATCTTCGGTGGACTAGGAACACATCTGCACTCTTCAAAGCCGACTGCAAACTGAGGAAATGCCGGTAAGCTGTATAATGGAATGAATAGGATTTTTCAACTTTGATGCATATCTCAGACATTTTTGGAATTTTGGCACCAAATTTTCAACATAGGGTTTTTGGGACCCCTCCTCATGAATTCTGTCACTGTCATGGTGTTATTTGGCTCCAAAAGGTGATTTCACTGTCACTGTGCGGAATCACCTTTTGGGACTGATTAACAAAGCGACAGTACCAGTGTTCATGAAGTGGAGCTCTCAAAAAGCCTATGTTGCAACTTTAGTGGAAAAAATCCAAAATGACTGTTTTAGGCGTGCGTTGCGCGGTTACTCTCGCACACTCGTAACTTCACAAATTTACAATATTTTCATGCCAGATTTTAACATTAGCATTTTACACACCTCCTTGTGAACAGTACAGCTGTCATTTTTCACATCCTGGCTGAAATGTGTTTTCGCACTTCCAGCACAGAATAGCGTGGTCGCTGTGGGAAATCAGTGTTCAGGACAGATTACAAAAATGACAGTAACACTGTTCATGAGCAGAGGTCCTAAAATGCCTATGTTGAAAATTTGATGATGATACTCCATAAAATGATTGTGTTCCAAGCGAGTGTTGAGCAGTTTGCATGCACGTTTGTAAGTTCACAAATGTATAATATTTTCACTCCAGGTTTTCAACATTGCCATTGTTCTGCACCTCCTTATGAACAGTACAGCTGTCATTTTTCACATCCTGGCCGAAATGTGTTTTCGCAGTTCCGGTGCAGAATAGCATGGTCGCTATAGGAAATTCATGTTCGAGACACATTATGAAAATGGCAGTGACACTGTTCATTAGCAGAGGTCTTAAAATGCCTATGTTGAAAATTTGGTGATGCAAGTCCATAAAATGAGAGATTTATGAGCATGCATTGCACAGTTTCCACACACGCTCGTAACTTCATTAATTTTAATATTTTCACTCCAGATTTTCAAAATTGGCATTTTTCCACACCTCCTTATGAACAGTACAGCTGTCATTTTACATATCCTGGACGAAATGCATTTTCACATGTCCGACACAGAATCACATGGTCGCTGTGCAAAATCAGTTTTCGGGACAGTTTGAGGAAATGACGGTGACACTGTTCATGAGCAGAGGTCTTAAAATGCCTATGTTGAAAATTTGGTGGCGAAAGTCCATTAAATGACTGTTGCAAGCGTGCATTGTGCAGTTTCCACCCACCCTTGTAACTTCACAAATTTGCAATATTTTCATGTCAGATTTTCAGCACTGCCATTTTTTCACACCTCCTTATCAACAGTACAGCTGTCATTTTTCACAGCCTGCCCAAAATGCGTTTCCGCAGCTGGGGTGCACAATGGCATGGTCGCTGTGAGAAATCACCTTTTGGGACACATTAACAAAATTACAGTGCCACTGTTCATGAGGGGAGATCCCAAAATACCTATGTTAAAAATGTGGCTAAAAAACTCCCACAAATAATTGGGTTACGGACGTGTGTTGTGCAATTTCTATGCATGCCAATGATTCCACCAATTTTTCATTTTTTTCACTCCAGATTTTCAACGTTGCCATTTTTGTATGCCTCCTCATGAACAATACAGTTGTCATGTTCTACATTCCTGCCCAAAATGTGTTTTCATCCCTGTGTCACCAAATGGCATACTGTAGCTGCTGTGCAAAACCACCTTTCAGCTTACAAACTGATTGTACCGCTCTTCATGAGGTGGGGTCACAAAAACCCCATGTTGAAAATTTGGAGTGAAAATACCAACACACGACTACGGTGTTAGGGTTTCCAACTGTAGCATCCCCACCCCGAGACTGACAGGCATCAGGGGTGTGACATGGGATCATCGTCTTTAATGCTCATGCCATTCCACCCCCATCCTGCAGCCAGTGACGGGCATTATGGTGTGCCTTGCAGTGTTCGGCCACAAAGTTCACCCCATTCTCCTATACTGCACCCACCTCCTTGTATTTCCTTATGTAATGGGGTAAGTGTAACACCAAAAGACCCCAAAGCACACCACAACACTTGTCAGTGTCTACAGGGTACGGTGAGGTACAATGGCATGAGCTTTATAGCTGAAAACCCAAAGGCACACCCCAACACCTGTCAGTCTCTACAGGGTGGTGGTGGGGTTGGCATCAATTCAATATTTCACTGCCATTCCTATTATGGATCTCTTACTATCAATGCCAGTGTCAGTGAGACAACATTCGGTATTGACAAATGCTTGTTCTGTTCTGTGACCACTTTTTTCACTTCCTTCTCTCTTATAAGTTGCACTAAAAGTTTAATCTGATCCTGTGACAAAGGTGGAACTTGTAAGTTATCCAGATACTCTTTAAGGGCATGTATAGGAGGTGTAGCTCCTATGATCTCTCGCACATAATTATTTACAATCCGTAACATTCCTTCTTTCCCTGTCTGTATACCCCGTCTCATCTTTTAGTTCTCCATTTATTTTTTTTCCTACCATCTTTTGGGTATCTATAAATAGATCAAATGTCTGTTTTTACTCTGTGTATCAAATCTTACTTCCTTCTGCAACGTTTTTGCCCTATCATACTGGTATTTGGAACATTTCTTTTTTTACTTTTGTTATTTGTTTCCCATAATCTTGCTTTAAGGTTTCCTTTCTTGATATCAGAGTGTGCAGTTGTGTCCTCAGATTAAGGTAATTCAAATAAAAATCTATTGTCTGCTTACGTGCCACTTTCTGAAAAAAGGATCTAAACTATTTTTTTGAATCCTCTCACCATTCTAGTAATGAGTCATACATGCATATAATAGATTTCCTTGCCTCCCATGAACCCCTCCAATCCCTGCAAGTCCTTTCCATTTCCACTAGTTCTGCATTTAAAGGATACCTAAACAACATTTTGACAACAAACTATTCAAAACTCTGACTCAGTAGGTGACTAAAGGAAAGGCTGCTGTATTCATTAAGGCTAAAACTACATATATATAATTTACCTAAATGTGGTTCCAAAGCATCTGAATATTGTAAAATCAGCCTTCTAATTTCGAAAAAACTGTCTTACCTGCTTCCTAAAATGGCCGTCAAATGTGTTATGTGATGACATCATTTGAGCCAAAGTCAGAAAGATATATGGCTCTCTATAGTGCTAACAAGTTATTTTTTCCCTTTGTGTAGAATTGTTTCACCCAAAAGGTCAAAACCATGTGCATTATTTTGTATAATACACATGTTAGGCTATGGTTCTGTTCATTTTGTTTATTTTAACATGCTGAAATTGTGTTTTAATCCAACCGACTTTCTCTGTGGCAAACCACAGTGCAGTACAAATCTTGAATAACCTGGTGGTCTAGTGGTTATGGTGGATCCAAGTTACTACAGTGGGGGGTACTGGGGTGGTGTGCATGCTTAATATGCACTTTTTAACATTTTTATTAAACCTTTATATTTTCTGCTGTTGTTCTTTTCTAGTATGTTTTTGACAGAACCTACAAATGCAATCCATAGTTTGAATGTAAACATTTGTACAATCAATAAATCAGACTTCTTCAACAAAGTGAAATGCAGCAGCAGCACATAAGTACGTTACTACGTGTGTGTGTGTGGGGGGGGTGCAGCCACACCCTTCACCACCCCCTAGAGCCACCACTTTTTTGTAGCAAAGTTCTTGTTCAGTCCAATACTAGAGTTCATGCTTTCTCGAAACTCAAATATATGCTTGTCTTGTCTTCTTTTTCCATGGGAAATAATAATAATAATAAGAATCAGCATTTGTATAGTGGTTTTCATACACATTGTATCCCAAAGTGCTTTACAAGCAATACTAGACTGGTAGTGAAGTGACTGAACATGTAGTGGCAGCAATTTCATACATTAATATCCACACACAGCTTTGGACAATTGCATGAACTGGTTTTATGGGAAGGGGAATGTTGGCCAGGACAACGGGGTCAGGTAGTGATCGAGGTGCTGGCAGCCCCACATCTTATTTCTCACAGTAATCTGCTCATATTTCTCTCCTCTGTCTTCCCCCTTCCCTGAATATAGCAGTACCTTGCAAGAGTGGCCTTCTCAGTCGACCTCTGGTATTCATTCATCACTATTCTTCCTCACACTGAAAACTGGTGAGCTCATCACCCTTCTGCATCATGAATGCAAGTAGTAGAGTCCCCATTTTATTTTGGCGTATCAAATACAAACATATCTTTCCAGTAAGTCAGGCTGATAGCAACAGAGGACAATGGGAATGATGGGCTCTCTTATCCTTAGAAGATCTAGGCTACCTTTGATTAGGCACTATTAAATGATGGGTGTGCACATCATTATGCATGTCATTTAATAGTGCCTAATCATAGGTGGCATAGATCTTACATGGGTAGAAAAGTCTATTTTTCCACTTGTGCAATGCAGCTATCAGCCTGGCTTACCAGAAGATCATGTTTATTATTAATATGTAAAATAACATGGGAGACTGTACTAACCACATTCATGATGCAGAAGAGTAGTGAACACACCAGTTTTTGGTGTGGGGTGCAGGTGAAAAGAATGAATGCCAGAGAGGGACTGAACAGGCCATTCCAACAGGGTATAGCTATATTCAGGTTAGTTGAAGATATGAAGGAGGACGTTGAGCAGATCACTGTGAGATCTGAAATGTGGGGCTGCCAACATCGTGATCACTACCTGACTGTGGATGAGAGTAGCCAGCGATGACAAATACTCAGAGTGGCAGGACTGCACCTAAACTGTTACTTGAATTCAGTGTAGGGAGATTAGCCTCAGGTGGTGGGGGGTGTTGACGTTTGTTAGGACAGTATTGAAGGAGTTGTGTATAGTTCATTCAAGATTTGGAAGGGTGGTAGCCAGAAAACTCACACTGTGGAGTAGAGCACAGAAAAGTACTGGAGAAGAATTGCTGGGAACTGTCCTGTGGGGTTCTGCATATAAAGGAGTAGACTGACAATGGAAGTCTGGTGGATTTGCTCAAGGTATTAGTATGCCTCTCCTGCTAATAAAATTGTTCCCCATTCTAAGTGCAGCCCTTATGAGGGCATGAACAGCAGTTTTTCTGATGGGTCATGATGCTTAGTGCTTGACCCTCCAGGAAGACCTAGTTGTTGGTTAATGAGGTGGGGAAAAAACACAACAGCGGTACATACTACCGTCACTGTACAGAAGGGTGGTGATCCACTCAATGTTTACTGTGGGAGCAGAAGTCAAACACTGAGAATGTGGACTGGAGAGTGATTTGGGAGACATTTTTTAACAGTGCCAGCTGATGATGCATATTGGTATAGTGTGCACAGCTCTCTGAGGTACAAGATTACCGTCTGAGGTATGATAATTCTCTTCATGAGACTGTAAGCACATATTCAGCACCAGGCAGTACTAAGGACAAGGTATGGATGGTGGGGTGTTCAACAGAAAGCAGGCTAGGTGCAGAGGGTTCACATGGAAAAAGAAAGCCTTATTTGTGGATTAACAAGAGAGCATGGGCTTTGGAACTGAACCAGACCAGTACTTTGCTCTGTGACCCTGAGCAAGTCATTGCACTTCCTTGTGCTCCCAGGCCACACCTGTAAACAAGCTTTCAGCTTAGTGCGTCTCTCCTGGCTAACAAAAACCAAAAAACAAAATTCAGTGCATCACATACCACTAGATCATCAGGTAATTGAAGTGTTGTACTGTAATGTAGTTTGCCAAGGAAAAAGTCAGCTGGATTGCAAAACATTTTCCACAAGTTAAAGTAAACTAAATGAACAAAATGATAGCCTAACATGTTTACTGATCAAAATAATCCATGAATTAATACATGGTGTTGATCATTCTGGTACAATAATTCAAAACAAAGAGGGAAAGAAGAACTAGTAAGCGCTATAGAAATACATGTGGGTCTCTGTCTTTGGCTCAGATGATGTCATTATGACTCATCACTTAACAGACTTGACAACCATCTTAGGGAGAAACCAAGGCTGTTTTTTGAAAGTGAAAGGCAGATGTTTACATTTTTCAAAAGCTATGAAACTGCATTTATATTATTTACATAAATGCAGTTTTAGCATAAATGTAAACAGCAGCCTCTACTTTACCTTGTTATGAAGCCAGATTTTGGAGTTTGCAGTTTTAAAAAACTGCTTGTTTAGGTACCCTTTGACCTCCAAGGCCATTTCCCAACAATCACTGAATCTCTACCTTTAATATGTATTTCCATACCCCTATGATCTGTAAATCTCCAGTTGTGTATATCAGCCGTGGCTAACTCCAACCCCTGTGAAATGAAAAAATCAATACGTTTGAGGATTACCCCTCTATTATAGGAAAACCCACCTTGTGTGTGACAGGACCAATAAGCATCCTTCAGTTTGGCCGTCATCATTATATCCGTAAGTGTATTGGTGTCACAATAAAGTTTCTGATTTCTGGTCCCTCTATCTGACCTATGTAATCCACAATTAAAATCACCTCCCCAAATTACTAACCTTGCAGTACCCAGGTATGGCTGTACTTTTTTAAACATTTCAATCCTTTTTACTTTTGTCTGAGGGGCATATAAATTTATCACTCGATATCTGGCGTCCTCAATTTGTATGTCTAAAATCAGTATCCTCCCTGGCTCTAACTCTATCTACCTTGTGACTCTTATGTTTGGATTTAAAAATAAAATCCCCACTCCATCACATAGCTCTAATCCTTGACAGCAAAAGGACACCTCCTTGGTCCACATTTTTGTAGCATTAGCAACCTCTGCTAATGTTTTTAACCTTGTGTCCTGGATACAGATTATGGCCACCTTTTGTTGCTGTAACTCAGACAGAATGGTTAACCTTCTGTTATTGTTCTTTATGCTGTAAATCTTAACAGTGAGCAGGCCAAGATTGAGCACTGCATGATGTGCCATAAACCATTATTCCTTCACCACTCATTTCGTATTTTTAGACCTTGTAGTCCATTTCTTTTTTGTCGGATCACTGGGACCCTGATCTTCTAGTCCTGACGAAAGGTCTTTAGTGGAAGAATACGTGGATGATGAGTCAGACTCTGAAATGTCATCCTTTGACTCTAGTGATACTTGTTCCACCAGCAAAGCCTTGTATTTATTCACCATGCTCAATTTTTGTTTCCCTGTTGTAAGCCTTCTTTCTTTCCCTTTTGGTTCTTTATGTTTTTCTGCCTTTGCCCTTGGTCTTTTTAAATATTTCACCTGTTTAAAAGCTGATTCCTTTAACTCTACGGGGGGGGGGGGCATGGAATATGCGACCTCTGGGGCCTATTTTTGACCTTCCAGTAGTATCAAAGTCCCCACTCCCTCACCCACTTCAACCTCTTTATCCTGCGTGCTTATGTCCATCGTATGATGTATCTCCTGAGCTGGTATGGCCCCTTGTTTCTGCTCCTGTCTTGGTCTTTCTATGGCTTCCTCCATATTTTGCCCCTCCGTTTGTTCTACTTGTACCCTGTTTGTGCTTTGTACCCCTTCCTGCTATCCTCATTGCTCACTTCTTTCTTTTTCTTTAGCAATCTCTTGCAAATGTTTCTCAGACGCCTTAGCACAACTTTTCTCCTGTGCTTAGGTGATTATAGCATCATGGTTTCCCCCTTCTGCCTCATTATGTGAGGCCCAGGGGCATCTCACATATGAATGGCCCTTCTCCTCACACAAATTGCAGTAAAATGAGTAGGTACATACTGCGGCCTGACGGCATATGTCCAAGCAGTGGGTACATCGTGGCGTATCACAGGTGTTACTCAGATGGAGTCTAGAACCACACTTATGATATGACTTGGGCTGCCATGGGCAGAATAGTGAACCTCTAGCTCTTCCCAAATAAAAGCAGCTAGGCAGGTGGATTATGCCATTATTTGACATGATGAGTTTACATTTCACCCGTCACCCCCCCGTCCATCTTTGCTCTGAATACAACATTTCACATCACTTTTTCTGCCAAAACAAGATGTCTGCCATCTGCACCCCTTCATTTTTAAATAAAATAGTTATTGTCTGAACTGCAGGCATTGTGATAGGAATAGCCAGAAAAGGTGACCATAAAGGTGACTCTTTCACCACTTTATATTTCCCCCAAAAGCGATCCAGTGCTTCTACTGTCTTGAAACTGATGTCGTAATTATACTCGTCTGTACGAATGAGGGCGAATATCTCTGATGCATAAAACATTAAAGAATTTTTAAGCAGAGTCCTTCCCACATTCACCCTCTTTGGAAGATTTTTTAAACCCCTTTATACATTAAACGGATAACATTCCTTTGAGGGGCAGGTTCTCCTTTATTCTTAAACAAATCAGCCATATGTAACAGGGGCTTAAAGTACTGCCGTTTAGTTGGGTCCTGTAAATTCTGTTCTCCTAATCCAATAGTTAGTGCTTTATCAGGGACTTGGGCTTCCTCTCTATTCTCAGGTGCATCTTTGCTTGTATGGGCCCCTTCATTAAGTCCCCCCCCCAATGCATGCACTAGTTAAAGAAAGTATGTCCTTTTGCATATCACTTTTTGGTGCTTCTAGTCACTCTTTAGAAGTGCATTCTGCTGTGTTTAAGGACCTCTGTGCCCCCTCCTACTTGGTTTCTGTCCTTTTCCACATTTCCCCCATCTGTTCCACTTTCGGACTGTTCCAACATTTTATCATGCTCTCCCCTCTCCCTCCATTCTGAATCCTTGTTCACTTTTTTAGGAGATGTAAAAATGTTACCTGTCATGCTGATTTCTTTGTCCTCAAAGTATTTTACCTTCGGGTCTGATGGGTCTGGTGTCCAGGACTCATCTCCCCCTGCTATCCATCCTGCATCTTGCAGAGCCGTCACAGCATACCACTCTTTCTCCTCATCTGGACTAGGTTCTGTTGCATGCTTCAGCCCTGTCTTACGATTGCTTGTCCCCAGGTGTTTCCTTTGAGGTAGCCCTGTTACATTTTCCCAGCTTAGCCCTGCACCCTCCACTCGCCCACCACTCTGTCCTGCTTTGTTTCTCTGTCCATTGGTCCCGGTCCTCACTCGGGTTGGAGCAGGTTGATGCAGCTGCTGTGCTGTATCTGCACATATGCTGTCTCCTTCCATATTCCTCATCACAGGTACTTGCCGTATTGGCCCTCCTTCATTCACTCCTTCTGGATCCGTATCTTGAACTACCTCCCCATCCTTGATGCGCGTCGGCTCCTCCATGAACATTACCACATCTGCATCTTCCCATTTTGCTGTTCTTGTTCTTGGCTCTCAAGAATCAACTGTATTACCATTCCTTCCATATCAATCTCCACTTCCATTTGTGCTAAGTCCAACTCACTCGACTGAACGATACATATCTCTTGACTGTTCTCCAGCAAAGGAGAATAAGATACCTCGCTCTTTTTCTCGAGCTCTTGCTGGTTTGAGGCTAGGGAGGAAATCTGTTCCCCAACCTCCCGAACATTCTTCTCCATCGATATTCCACCAAGACTGGCTATCCTCAGACAGTCAGCATTTCTACCTGCTGGTGAGTATAGGGAATTTCCCCAGTGTCCTGGCCAAATTACCCCATTCACTAAAAATACCACTAACAGCTTAATTTGGTTCATTGTCAGCTGGCATCCATCTGAAAATAGGCAAAATTGTCTAGTCCTCCTTCCCGGTCAACAAAAACTAAATAAATAAATACTTTGTGTGTTAGGGCTATACATGGGCCGAATAGTATTTTCCGAATACCACGAATAGTAAGCTTCCTGAATATTCAGATGCATTTTCCGAATAGTTCACTATTCGGCCACTATTCGGGAACTACTATTCGGTGAGATTTCCAAGTCTCGCAGAGCTTTGTTGGCCAATCAAAAACTGTTTCTTGAGCTCAAAGGCAAGTACACCATGTGACTTCCTCACTCTGAGCTGGTAGAAGACAGGAGACAGTGGTTTCTGAGAGCTGCTCTGCAGTACTTTTGAGACCTTAAACTTGCTAAAAAAAGAAACTGATTTTTGCTTCACAGGCTTTTTTGGGTCAGTATAGTTTTTTTGATCAGTGTCAGAAAAGCTATGTTTGGCTTTCTGATAGGTACAGTATTTTGTCCTTATTGCTGTTCTCAGTTACAGGGACTAGGAGGACTGTCTGCTAACACCCTTCTCTGCTGCTGTCTGACATAGGTCCAGTGTGATTTATTTTTGGGTGGAGCACATTTTATTTTTGTGTTTTTGGTTTTTTTTTAGCTGTTGTCTGGTTTCAGGCTTGGTTCCCTGCATGACTGATGAGGGTGTCTGCTAACTCCCCCTCCTGCAGGTCACTGCTTATAATTTGCTGTATATGTGCATAATATTTGATTTTCTGAGGTTTCACCCTGCATGTGCATGCTTAATATATTTTTTCATGAGGCAGGGCCACACATGTGCACAGCTGTGTGCACACAGATTTTGAAATAAACTTCTTCAGTTCTAAGCCAGTCCGGCTTGACTCACTGAATTAGCATTGTTAGTCTCCTCTGGTTCTGGGGATAGATTCCTGTACACATGAGGAGAAAGAAGAAGAGTCAGCATTTATATAGTGCTTTTCATACCCAATGCATCCCAAAGTGCTTTACAAGCAGTGCTAGACTGGTAGTGAAGTGACTGAATGTGTGGTAGCGGCCATATAGCACATCATCACACACACACAGCCTGGATAATTGCATGAACTGGTTTGTGGGAAGGGGAATGTTGGCTAGGACACCAGGAATGTTCCCTGCTCTTTGCGAAGAGTGCCCAGGGTTCTTTTACTCCCACCTGGAGGGACCTCAGTTTAATGTCTCATCCAAAGGACAGCACACCCCAGCAGTACAGCATCCAGCAATACTGCACTTGGATGCCAGTGATTTTTAGGTGCAAGTCCAATCCCGGTGTGAGACAAGAACCCACAACCTTCTGGTCCAAAGGCAGATGTGCTACCAACTGAGCCACGCTGACACGGCGGCTGACTCCAACACACACACACACACACACACACACACACACACACACACACACACACACACACACACACACACACACACACTTCTACAGCCCACTGCACACAATTAAGCTGTGCTATGAAATATATCCCCTATGAGTCTGTGCTGTGTGTGCACAGCTGTGCACATACATTTTTTTTGTTTGTTTATTGTTGTTTTGTTAATTAAACCATTGCACTTAGTGAGGCAGGCTTGTCTCACTGAGTTAACTGTATGTCATCTGTCTGTTCCTTGCTCGGTTCCATGTTTGACTAAAAAGGTTGCCCTTTTCTTCCCCTTCTTAGTAGCAGTGTTTTTCTTTACCGCTACTTTTTTTGTGGTGCAGTATAACTGGAAAGGTTGGTGTATTATTGTAGTGCCACAAGCAGTTAGTAAAGCATCACAAATGCAGGTACTATGTAGTAATAGTTTGTATTTTACCCAGTAACCAGTAGTGACCTGATCCATCATGTCTTTAGCAACCTTGCAAACATGCTTGGTCCAGCCCCAGCAAAGCATCTGCACCGCTGGCCCCAAGTGGTGAGGGACAGGAAGATAGACCACAAACATACAGCACAGCCACACAATTACTGCTAGTGTTGTCCCTGGGCTGCAAAGCCCCCAAACAATCTATGCAGAACAAAGGAAGCACTCGCTGGCCGGGGGGGGGTGTTGCAGTAACAAAATACAGTTAAGAGCAGTGCAGCATAAAGTTGCCAATACATTTGCTTGTGCTAAGGCTGGAGGATGCCAATAGAGCCCTGGTGCTTTGACCAGAACCTGGTCTTTGTCAGGGTGCATGTCGGGAACATACAAACACACTATAAATATAAGACCCTTAAAGAAACACACACTATAAATAAGTGAAGTTAAAATGAATGAGTCTGAGATGCCCTTGTAACAAAACGATCCACAACTAACATACCCAAGGATCAAACACTGCATCAAGATTATAGAACATAGTTCATACTGTGGTGCCAGACAGTATGCAATGCAGTATCTTGCAAAATTGCTGTAAAATGCTGCAGTATGCTGCAAGGAGCAGTGTAATTTAATGGCAATTAAGCCCTCCAGTCATCCAATATTTTGTGGCATGTTATTTACTGCAAAGTACTGAATTGCATCTTGTCTTGCTCCGCTGTAAATTATTGATACGTAATACAATTCCAGAGAAGGTGGCAAGATAGACTACGTAGACAATGACATACAGGTGCCTCTCTTTATTTGATGGGCTCAAATATTGTTCTCCCCAAGCAAGCCTTTTAGTTCTTGTAGCATTGGTAATAGTACTACAACCACTAAAACCATTAGCAGTACTACTACTGCTAGTGTCACCACCTGTTCCATTTGTACATTCCCTGTCACATCCTGTTGTGCAGTAGTGGAGGGGCATTACAGCATACATGCTTTGTGCAGGAAGTAGCAGACACCACCACCACCAGTGTTCTCACTGCTAACACTATGGCTCCTACATCCACAGCCAGTGTGCTTCCCACCACCACTGGTGCTATTCTTGCAGCAGCCACCCTTTCAGTTGTCACCACTACTGCAGCCACTGCTACCGCTATTCCTATGCTCATGGCCAAAGCACCTTCTACCCCATTTCTGTGACCATGAACACCCTCTAGTGCTGACCCAATGCAATGCTTGATATTGTTTTCAGAGTGCTATGTGTGCATTGTGGTGGATCAAGTGCATCACATGAAGCTTGTGTTGCATTAGTGAGAGCTCAATGTTGGTGGCTGAAGTGTCACTGAGGTGTATATGGTATACCAGATTCAATGGGTGATTAATGGTGTTGCTGAAGTGCTTTTTTAAAGTTTCCTTAAAAAAATGCCTTTCCTGGACGAATACCAAATAAGGAATACCAAACACTTGGGACCCGAATACCAAATATTTAGCCAAATATTCGGGAAAAGGTATTCGCACAGCCCTAGTGTTTACTGCTGTAAGTACAGACCAATCAGAATGCAAGAAACAGGACAATGTCTGCTGTAGGTGCAACAGAGAGCAGCCACCAGCTTCCTTATAGCAAGGATGTGATTTAATAAAAGTACACTGAATTGAATTCTTAATTTTGGGGCCTATGTAAGTAACTAGAAGTCAGTGTTTTGGTTCTGTTTTTGGGGTTGACTTTTCTTAGTGTACCTTTTATTTGCTGGGGAGGAAATATAGTTGGGAGAATATTTGCAGTCATTTGTGACTAGACCTGTTATTTAAGCTCTGTGAAATAGGTGTCTGAAAAGGGGAGGAGCGGAAAAGGGCTTGAAGAACTGTGGATTCAAAACAGGAGTTGTTTATGGACTCTGTCTGCTGTAGGTGAGACAGACAGCAGCCACCAGCTTCCTTATAGCAGCGAGGTGATTTAATAGAAGTACACTGAATTGAATTCTTTATTTTGGAGCCTGTGTAAGTGAGTAGAAGTCAGTGTTTTGGTTCTCTGTGTAACCCCTGGGTGGTGCTAATCCCAGTGTTACACCCCTGCAGCACTACCTTGGACATAGGCTGAGGGGGTTGGGTTCACTAGCTAATAAAATTTTTTAAAACCTTTGTGCAGTGCCTCCACTCAGGGTACATTATGTGGGTGAGATGGTACCACCCACAATGACCATTTACCATCCCCAGACATGCTCCAATACACAGTTCCCCACATTTCAACACTTTTGATTTAAAGACTCTCTCTAATAATATGCTCACAGAAATTTCAAACAACAAATAAGATATTCATTTAGGGGGTAGTATAGGAGCTAGGAAGAGGAAACAGGAGGAGTAGAGGTTATCTTACCCTATTTACAAAATGTACAGAGTTATTTGGTTTTGCTAGTGAACCCTCCAGCTGGGTGGCTACATATTAACAGGCAGACATAAATCACATTTTACCATTTAACCTAAGACATCCAGAGCCCTGGCTATCTAGCTGCTGACAAATCAGATGTTAAACACAATTATTATTCATGCCCATACTGGTACCAGTACCGAGATACAGCAGAAACCCCGCAATCTCATACCATACTGGAATCCCAAATACCACAGTCCAAGATGTTGCAGGTCTGGTGTGAGTTGCAGCTGGTCGACGTGGCCAGCTATTGATTTGGGAGAGGTGGCAACTTGGAAACAGATTCTTGTAAGATGGCAGATTACTATTTACAACCACAGCAGGGATTGCCATGCACTCTAGCAGACATAGCAGGGATTGCCTTGCACTTGCAGACCTCTGAACATTCCAGGACAAACTATGTGGATCTTACATCCAGAACATTCAGCACAATATTTGAAAATCCCATCCAATGCAATGAGAATGATACTTTTGTCAAGCATCCTATATGCATTTAACCATGGTCACATCCAGTTCTTTATATACCAAAAGGCATCCATCCAGAGTAAGCTGACAGTATCACTTTCATCAAGTATCCAATATTTTAGTTACAGGCAGTCACATCTAGTACATTCTATATACCAAGAACATTACTCACAAGCAGAGTCTTATCCAGCACCTCTAGACATTGTACACTTATCCTAAATGCTCTCAGATGAAATTCTGGTCAGACACAGGCAAATTCTCTTCAGAATAACTTAGACATAATTTGCTCTAGCACCCCCTGTCCTATGAAGTGGCCAACGTGGATTGGCAGACAGCTCCACAGAGGCTACACAACTTGCAACACATTTATGTGCTTTACTATGCCAGGCATCTTGCTGCACCTGCAACTTAGCCATTTGGGCCACAGACAAGATGCATCCATTTACTTGAACTAGGCAGTCTCTTATGGAGGTTAGTAGCCCAGACCAATAACTTCAATACTTTAGAATTAACAGCACTTATCTTTTAGCGGGGCTTGAGGCCCCCAAGATTCCTTGCTCAGCTTCTCCATCACACTGGGGCGGGAGTATGAGGGTACTCACTCAGGTCCTCCACAGGTTTCCTCCACAATCGAAGGCATCCTGAAGACTTCTTCAGCTCTCTTACCACTGAGGTACTTGGTCAGCACTCTCACCACTGCATGATGTCATCTGGTCTGGTCAGCACTCTCACCGCTGCTGGACATCTGATCTTCGGTCCACATCTTTCCCCGATGTGGGAGGGAAGGCTAACCTCTGGAGGACAGTACTGGCAACCTCCAGACTAGCTGTTGCTGAAAGTACAATTACTGTAACTGGTAAACATTTAACTTAAGAAAATAATAAATGCCCCCTGAAGACTGAAGGGGCTTGGATTAAGAGGCCCAGACCCGGTGGCATGGCTGGGGCTGAGCCCCCACCCCTGTGGGAGGGCTCCCAGCAGGCTGGAGCCTGCTCTGGCTGCTCTTTCTCTCTGTCTCTCTCTCTTTCTCTGTCTCTCTGAATCTCTAGACAAACTGGCAACACTGTCTCTTTATAGAGCTCTTAGCTCGACTCCTGATTGGTAGCAGAGATGGGGTGACATGTCTCCAAGAGGCTGAAGGACCTGGCAGTCATAACATTCGAGGCACAGTTGGGTTGTGGAATTGGCACCTAAAATGATGTCCCTGTAAGTCCCCATAAGCACTTGGGTGGTTACCCATGAGGTGTAGTGAATGTCCCACAAGTCTTGGCTTTCCATTTCTGGCATTCCAATTGGCCGTGGCTGCTGGCAATGGCTGCTTAACCCACTGTCCCTTATAGCAGATTAGATACAGTCCTGAACAATGTCCTGGCACAGCCAGAAATAAAGAATTATTTGCCCCAAATGCCCCACAGTTCTGTAGCTTGAAGGCTATACTTGCAGTCACTGCACAGATGAAGAATGTGGCTCCTTTACTTTTTCTGTCACTACTGCACTTAGCACGCTCCCCCTGCAGCAGCTGACAGGTTGACACATAAGAGTCCCGAATACTGGAATTGCCAGGGAAAAAGTATCAAGTTTAACTTTAAACACTTTGAAACACTTCTCCCCACATGTACAGTCAAATCCCAATATGCAGCAGCATGTTTCATTGTTTAAAACATTTAAATTCTTCACTTTTTCTGCAGGAGCTGAACATAGCTACCCTGGAGGCAGCCAGACACTTGGTTATTATTTATTCAGATGACCGGGGCCCTTCTGAGGCATACTTAAATGGAGCCCCAGTTAAACTCCTTCAAAACGCACAGGAGCGTTTCCCCAGCAGGCTGTCCATGGTCACTGGGTCCCAATTAGGTGGAAGGGATCCCAGGACCCATGGCACAGTCCCCAAGGAGACTGCAAAAACAAGCGGCTCCACATAAAAGATGCTTTGCATGCCAATGCGACTCCCGCTGCCCTGGAGGCAGCACTTTCACAGCAGGAGCACGTGGTCATCGTTTTAAGCCCGGAGGGGCTGTATTTCATTTGGGCTGCAGGCTGGGGCACTAAAGTGGGCAAAGCAGGACCTGGGAGAACCAGAAAATTTAGGTGCCAAATCAGGAGAAGCCCGAGAGACAGCGGGAGAAGTATAGAAGGACAGGGCTAAGGTAAGCCCAGGCAGGCATTTTAGGAACCCCCGTTTGCAAGGGGGTTACATCTGTTTCTGGGGTTCTTTTCTTAGTGTAACTTTTATTTGCTGGGAGGAAATTTAGCTGGGAGAATATACTTAAGCTCTGTGAAATAGGTGTCTGAAAAGGGGTGGAGCTGAAAGGAGCCTGTGGAACTGTGGATTCAAAACGGGAGTTGTTTGAGGACTCTGTCTGCTGTAGGTGAGATAGAGAGCAGCCACCAGCTTCCTTATAGCAAGGAGCTTATTTAATAGAAGTACACTGAATTGAATTCTTAATTTTGGGGCCTGTGTAAGTAAGTAGAAATCAGTGTTTTGGTTCTCTGTTTTTGGGGTTGACTTTTTTTTAGTGTAACTTTTATTTGAAATGGAGGAAATTTTGCTGGGAGAATATTTTCAGTCATTTGTGACTAGACCTGTTACTTAAACTCTGTGAAATAGGTGTCTGAAATGAAGGAAGACACTCACCACGGTGGTGGGTCAGAGTTGTAGTTGATTGTTTCTGGAGGGCACAGGCTTAGCCCCACCCACCCTGTTCCTCAACCCAACCCAAGTGAATCATTTTCTTTATATCAAGGGTTCTGACATCACTTCCCCAAAAGTGTAAAGGACATATACCTGTTCATATACTTAATGGCACAGCACACTGAATAGGGTGTAAACACACTCACACACTTGCACACACCAAAAAACAAGCAAACACAAAAATAAACCTCTTAAACAGGAAGGGACACAGACATGTGGGAAGTAGTGCAATGCACTGGCTGTGGAGCAGCAGCCTTCTGGGAGATGTTCTGGAGGCTACGTTGCTACCCTATTTGTAGGCACCTCCCTGGTCTGAGGGAGGAGGTTGCCCATCTCCATGCTGACCTGGTGAGGATAGGGGGGAAACCTCCTCCCCCTCTGTACAAACAGTTGGTGAGACCCCATCTGAAGTACTGCACCCAGGGACTACCCAGGCCACCACCACTGCCTCAGAGGTTGCCAAGAAAGAGGATTAGTTGTATCATGGTGGGCTTAGGGAGGGTGAGGGTGGTGGAACAGAGGTGCATCCCTCTAGTTGTGCCTCTTTATAATTCATTCGCCATTCTGTGGAGGCACCCACAGTGGAGACCAAGGAGGATGCTGGGAACCTCCACAAAGGATAATCACAGGAGGGTGGCATGGGACCCCACATGGGAAGGAAACAACTCCTGGTGGGGGACTCAATCATTAGGGGAGAAGAACTGGGGGAGTGAAGGGGAGGGAAGGGAGATAAGGTGCTTGCCCAGCACCATGACTTAGAGGGACAGGAAGCGAATCATCAGGATCATGGGAGCAACTGCACAGGGGGAGGGAGCTGGATGTCATTGTCCACCTAAGGACAAATGACCTGGCTGGTAATGGGATCAGAGCAGTGCAGCAGGAGTTTGTAGAGTTGGGGAGGGGCCTTAGATAAGTGGCACACATGGTAACTTTCTCAGAAGTGCTACCTGTCTGTGGCATGGGTGAGGCTAGGGTACTCTGCACCATGGGATTCAATGACTGGTTGAAAAACTGGTGCAGAGCTCAGGGATTTGGATTCACTGGGGACTGGGGGTCCACCTGGAGGGATACAGGCATATATTGGCATGATGATCTGCATCTGTCTGGGAGGGGAACCAGGATTCTAGGTGATAGGTTTAAATGCTTCATTGTCAAGCATTTAAACTAGTCAAGTGGGAGGCACTGAAGAGAAGCAGGGAAATCCCAGGCCCCCCACACAAAACAGGGTAGTTAGTGAAGTAGACACAAAGGTAGAGAAATCAGTAGGGAGCAGAACAGGGGTAAATCCAGAAAAAGGCAAAGGCAGTAGGGACAGGGATGGGCCTAAAAGGGGTAAGGCCATCAAAAAATGGAGAGCGATGAGTACCAATGCCCATAGTCTGGGTTACAAGCTCCATGAACAAGTGGCCTTGATGGAAGATGGACAACAGGATATCGTAGCAGTTACAGAAACATGGTACACAGAGAACCATGACTGGGATGTCAACATACCAGGGTACACAATCTACAGGAGGGACAGGGAGGGTAAAAGAGGAGGAAGAGTAGCTCTCTACAGAAGAGAAGGAATCAAAGCAACAGAACTAAAGGATAAACAGGGAGGAGGGGAGGAGGGGAGGAGGCACTGTGGGTCACCCTGGAGACAGAAAATGGCACCACAATCCACACAGGGGTTGTTTATAGACCCCCATCTCAGGGGGAGGCAATGGACAAGGAAATGATAGAAGGAATCCTTAGAAAGGCAGGGAAAAGGAGAGATATTATTGATGGGGGACCTGAATATGTCAGATGTTAACTGGAGCACCTTTACTGCAGCCACATCCAAGAGCAGGGTCATTCCCGGTGCCCTATAAGGGGCATGCCTCAGACAGCTAAAGTTGGAACCCACTCAGAAGGGAGCAATCTTAGACCCCATATTTTCAAATGGGAATGGAGAGAGGATCTCCAAATTAGAAGTGGGTAGGCATCTGGGAACAAGTGACCACCAAACAGTGTGGTTCACATTAAAACAGCTGTAGAGTCAAACCATACAAAAGCAAGGGTGTTGGACTTTAGGAGGGCCAACTCTGGCAAAATGGGAGAGTACCTCAGAAAAGCACTAGCAAACAGGCAAAAAAGAGGGGTGGAAGAACAATGGGGAAAAATCAAAACTGCCATCACAGAGGCAACAAGCCTTTGTGTAAAGTAAATCAACAAAACAAAATGAAGGAAAAAGCCATTATGGTTCTCAAAAGAGGTGGCAGGGAAGGGTAAGGAGAAAAGTATAGCATTCAGGAAATATAAGGAAACACAGAAGGAGCAGGACAGAGAACTATATCACTTAAAGCAGAAGGAGGCAGGGAAGGCAGTCAGAATAGCAAAAGCTCAAACTGAGGAAAAGATAGCCAACTCTGTTAAGAAGGGGAATAAAACTTTTTATAAGTACATTAGGATGTGAAGAAAGACCAAGGGAGGGATACTGTGGCTTAATAAAGGGGAAAGAGTGTGGGCAGAGAGTGACAGTGAAAAAGCAGGGATACTGAATGAATACTTCTGCTCAGTATTCACAAAAGAAGAGGAGGGGGAGGTACCAAAACAAAACAATAGAAACACTCTAGATAGAGGGGTTGATACCAGTCCATTCACAGAAGAAAGGGTTCTGAAAGAACTTTTAAAACTGAAGATGGACAAAGCAATGGGGCCTGATGGGATTCAACCAAGAATTCTAAAATAACTAAGGGTAGAACTAGTGACACCACTTACTACCCTCTTTAACAAATCATGGGAGGATGGGGTGATACCTGAGGACTGGAGGTGGGTGGATGTGATTCCACTTCACAAAACTGGGAGCAAGGCAGAGGCAGGAGACTACAGACCTGTTAGTTTGATCTCAGTGGTGGGGAAAATGATGGAATTACCTCTGAAGGAAAGAACTGTTGAGTACCTAGAGGCCAGCAGGGCAGAAGACCCAAGGCAGCATGGATACACAGTGGGAAGGTCATGTCAGATGAATCTAATAGATTTCTTTGACTGGGTGACCAAAGTAGTAGACCAGGGGAGGGGCTGTGGACATGGCCTACCTAGACTTTAGCATGGCATTTGGCACAGTCCCACACAAAAGATCATTATACAAGTTAGCTTACCTTGGAGTGGGTCCTAAGGTGGTAGCCTGGGTAAAAAACTAGCTGGACAACAGGATGCAGAGGGTAATAGTAAACAGAGTCCACCCTGAAGGAAAAGGGGTTACTACTGGAGTACCACAGGTTCAGTACTGGGACCGGTCCTCTTTAATGTCTTTATAAGTGACATTGCAAAGAGGGACTGAAAGGAAAAGTATGTCTCTTTGCAGATGACACAAAGATCTGCAACAGGGTCGATACAGAAGGTGGGGTGGAAAGGATGAGAAGAGACTTGGCAAGGTGAAAGAATGGTCAAATGTATGGCAGCTTAGATTCAACACAAAGAAGTGCAAAGTAATGCACCTGGGAAACAAAAACCCTGGGGAAGAGTACATAATTGGGGGTGAGATACTAACAATAACAAAAATGGAAAGGGACCTGAGGGTAGTCATATCAGATGACCTAATGGTGGGCAAGTAATGTGAGAAGGAAGTAAGGAGGGGTGGTGGGATACTGGGATCCATAGGGAGAGGCATCACCAGTAGCAAATAGGAAGTTGTTATCTCTCTGTACAAACTGTTGGTGAGACCCCATCTGAAGTACTGCATGCAGTTCTGGAGATCCCATCTCCACAAGGACATAGACAGGATGGAGGCTGTCCAGCAGAGGGCAACTAAAATGGTGTAGGGTCTACATCAGAAGACATATGAAGAGAGATTAGAGGAGCTTAATATGTATACCCTTGAAGAAAGGAAGGTGGGGGGCATGATAGAAACCTTCAAGTACCTCAAGGGAATCAACAAAGTCCAAGAGGGCAGCATCTTTCAGAAAAAGAGATGTGCAAGAACAAGGAGGCACAATTTGAAGATAGAGGGGATGGCTCAGAGGTAATGTGAGGAAGTATTTTTTCACAGAGAGGGTTGTGGATACATGGAACGGCCTTCCTGAGGAGGTAGTGGAGTCAAAAACAGTAGGGGAATTCAAGAATGTATGGGATAGACATAAGGCAATTCTAGTGGGGAGTAGGAGGAAGTAGACTGTTGGTTAACTAGAATCTGCAGCTTATCCATTAGGTAGGGAAATGGGCAGACTAGGTGGGCCAAGCGGTCCTTATCTGTCATCAAATTCTATGTTTCTATGCCACCACTATAATTTTATTGATAAAATTACAGTTCCAAGCACTGAGCAGTCATTTTATTGAGAATGAAATGATTGTTGTGAGTTTGCTAAGAAATAAATGGCTTGCGGGAAACTCTATACCAGAGACATCATCCTAGACAGTATATATGGTCCTAATATCGATTCACCCAGGTTCTTTCATGCATCTACTAAATACTCTCACACCATTTTTAAACATGCCTCTAATTATAGGAGGTGATTTCAACCTGGTTGTCGATCCACAGATCGACCATTCAGGCAAATTACTTATAGGGCTCTCTCCAGCACAGCGGGCACTCCGAGAGTTGTTAGATGGTGCAGGTTTGACAGATATCTGGCGCATCCTTCACCCTGCTGATAGAGAGTTTACATTTACATCACAGGTTCATCATACGTCCTCCTGTATCGATTACCTATTAATCTCCCAAAGCTTGATTTCTGGAGTGTCTGACACTATCATACTTCCAGGTCCACTCTCGGATCACTCCCCAGTGTCTTGTCTGATCTCCCTTTTTTCCTCTTCCAACCAAAGGCGGGCGATGGAAGGTCAACAATCAACTGTTTAAAAACCCAGAGAATGTTAAATATATAGCTGAACACATTACAGTTTTTTCTGACATTAATACTAATTCTACAGGAAGACCAGATATTGAATGGTGCTCCTTAAAAGCCTGTCTTCGTGGCCTTCTGATTGAGTTGGCATCCAAAGGAAAAAGAACACAAGAAGAGCAACTCAAATCTCTATTATCCCAAATTCGGTCCTTGGAACACAGCTTATCGCCCCAGTCTTCGGACCAAACTAGGCAAGATCTAGTGAAATTAAAGGACGCATATTTGAATTTATTAAGACAGAAGGCTGAATTTTCCATCTTAAAAACTAAAGCCCTCTATTTAGACAAAGGAGAAAGGGCAGGGCATCTCCTGGCCCTTAAAGTTAAACAGCTTGAATCATACAGATTTATCACTGCAATCCATTCTCAGGATGATGACACCTTAAAATATCTCCACCAGGATATTGTCTCTGAATTTAGGAAATATTATATGAAGTTATACAGCCCTATGGAGGAACCCCCACCTTTATTACAACTCAGTTCCTTTCTAGCACACTCCTCTTTACCTTGTATTTCAAATTCTTATAAGGCTGCCCTTGTTGCTCTCATCACCTCAGATGAAATAATTAGAGTCATTAAAGATCTGCCAGTAGACAAGACACCTGGTCCAGATGGTTTTTCTGCCAGTTTTTACAAAATCTTTGCCCCACAATTGGTACCATCCCTTATGACCTTATTTCATCACATTCTTTCTGGACAGGATTCTGACAAGTCTTTATTTGAAGCTTTAATTACTTTAATACCCAAAGATGGTAAACCTCTTGACAGAATACAAAGTTATAGACCAATTTCCCTCCTTAATCAAGGTCTCAAGATTCTCACGAAACTTCTTGCAGATTGATTAGGCCCCATGTTACTGGATATCATAGGCCCGGAACAAGTGGGATTCATGAAAGCCAGATCCTCAGTAGACCACCTTAGAACCCTGTCGCATGTCTTCTTAGCTACCAGGGATGCTGATTTTCCCACTGTTCTTGTCTCCCTGGATGCCGAGAAGGCATTCAACAGGGTTGATTGGAACTTTTTATTTCAATCACTTCAGGCTTTTGGATTTTCCCCTCTGTTCATAAAGTAGATAGGAGCGTTATACAAATCACCAGCTGCGCGCGTTGTCTGTAATGGGCTACTGTCCGACCCTTTCACACTACATACTGGAACCAAACAAGGCTGCCCATTATCCCCCTAGCTGTTTAACATCTACTTAGAACCTCTTAACCGTAGGATTATAGCAAGTCCAGATGTCCAGGGTGTAAAAATTCACCATCAGATTATCAAAGTCTTGGCTTATGCGGATGACTTGCTCCTGCAGCTGTCCCACCCTAATACTTCAATATCTGCCCTGATCACAATTCTGGAAGAATTTAGTTTCATGTCCAACTATAAATTAAATAGAGACAAGACCGTGGTTTTTTCCCCTAAACTGCAAAGCAATGAAGATAGATGCTTTAACAGTAGTTTTTTCCTGACAGACCAAATTCTTGAGATACTTGGGAATTAACCTGTCAAGGGACCCCAGTAGACATACAAAATTGAATCTGGATCCATTAATTTCTGTTATTAGACACGATCTTAAAAGATGGGCGTTACTTCCCCTTTCTCTCTGGGGAAAAATGAATACAGTCAAAGTGAATATTTTCCCCCAGTTATTTTATCCAATTAATCTTTCAAATGTCTGGCTGTCTCTGGCATGGTTTAAAAGGATACACAAGATAATCACAGACTTTATTTGGGTGGCTAAGAAACCCTGGATAAGTTACAACAAGCTTTCAGCATCGAAAGTGAAAGGAGGACTCCGACTTCTGCATATCGAGCTATATTATTGGGCCAGTCATGCAAGTAAGTACATGAGGTGGCTCACACCAGAACACTCTCTAACATCACATTCCTTTACTCCCATATGACTCAAAATAGGACGTACCCTAATAAAAGCAAACGGGCTATCCCCTGTTGCACTTTTGCATATAAATTTAAAATCTTTGCCCCCATTGCTCAAAGGTAGCCCTATTGCAGTATCCATCAGAGTTCACTCTCAACTGTGTTCTTTTCTGAAATACAAGCACATTACAGATCTTTCTCAACCGTGGTGGGGGAGCCTGCATCTCACTATTGACGGTAAACCTCTTCAGTTGAAATGGATCTCCCAATTGGGGGATCACCCCCTCAGCTTCTTTATTTGGGAAGATGCCTCTTGGTTAACCTCACCTGAAATTTTACATAAAGCCCATATTCTGAACTCCGTTATCTTTAAAATATTCCAATTACGCCACCTGATTGTGAAATCTTTTGGTTCTGTTCCACCCATACCCTCAAGCCCATCCAGTATGATAGAATTGATTCCCCTTGCAGGCCTTCCCCATGCTGTCTC
Source organism: Neoceratodus forsteri (assembly GCA_016271365.2). Taxonomy (NCBI): domain Eukaryota; kingdom Metazoa; phylum Chordata; order Ceratodontiformes; family Ceratodontidae; genus Neoceratodus; species Neoceratodus forsteri. Next base: position 81,759,533 of record JADMNL010000022.1, read on the forward strand.
TAGAATGTATGGAATAATACACAACTGAAAATGGCCTGATTGTTTTGGCCCAACTCAATTTTAGTCTTCTCTCTTTCCCCATCAGGAAATTAATTGGCCCTCCTCGTGGTTGAGTTGTCATAAATACGTTAGACAAGACAAGCTCCGGTTAATACAGTTTAAAATCTTGCATAACTTCTATTATTCACCTCAGAAATTGGCTAGGTTGGTACTCCTATCATCTTCCACGTGCACTTGTTGCCAGCAGAATGAGGGTAATCTACTGCATATTTTCTGGACATGCGCCAAGATAGTCCCCCTTTGGAATGTGATTCGACAGAGGGCTAACCCTCTATTAGATTTATCCGACCTCTTCTCTCCCGAAATATATATATTGGGGGATCTTTCCTCTGTCACAGTCACTAACAGAAAATTTCACATAGCCCTTATAGCTATATGGGTCAAGAATCTGGTCTTGCGTCACTGGAAAGATATGACTGACATTACTTATAGTGAATGGTTACAGGAGTTACTGGCACATCTGAGAATGGAAAAGACAATTGCAAGTCTGCATGATCAGTCTCAGAAATTTCATAAGGTTTGGGGCCCACTCATGACATTGTATTCACTCCAATAATCAGAAAAGTTTTCCTCTTTCCAGTTGGTAGCTTACCCTGTGTGAAGGGATGGGAATAGGGAGGGAGGGAGAGTTGATCTATTTACTAGTACATATTACTGTCTCACTTGTATTTATGTATTTTTGGATCTTCTATCTGTAACTGTATAAAAACAAGCATTTGTCAATGCCGAATGTTTGCTTGCTGGCATTGGCATTGGTAGTGTAGAAGTTACAGAGCTGCATAATAGAAATGGCAGTGAAGTATTGAACTGAAGCCAACCCCACCACCACCCTGCAGAGAGTGACAGGCATTGGGGTGTGCTTTTGGGTCGTCAGGCATAACGGCCACACCATTTCACCAGACCCTACCCTGCAGACACTGACAAGTGTCATGGTGTGCCTTGGGGTCTTTGGCCCTTATGCTCACCCCATTACATCAGGAAATACGGTGAGATGGGTGTGGTATCGGAGAATGGGGTGAACTTTGGGGCCAAAGAGTCCAAGGCATACCTTGATTCCCCTCACTGGCTGCAGGGTGTAGAATGGTATGAGCATTACAGGCAAGAATCCCAAGTCAAACCCCTGATGCCTGTCATTCTCTACAGGGTGGGGCGTTATGGTTGGAAACCCTAGCACCACAGGCATTCCTTGGTATTTTCACTCCAAATTTTCAACATGTTTTTTTTGTGACCCCCACCAGTGGCAATATCTGTTTGTTAGCCGAAAGCTGCTTATGCAGAGCGACTACGGCATTTAGCACCACAGGTGCAAAAACACATTCCGAACAGGATGTGAAAAATGACAGCTGTACTGTTCGTGGGGAGGTGTAAAAAATGGCAATGTTGCAAATCTGCAGTAAAAATATTACAAAAAAACTGAAGTCACGAGCGTGCATAGAAACTGTGCAACGTATACCTGTAATGTAATTAGGTTGGAGATTTTTTACAGCAGATTGTCAACACAGGCACTTTGTGACCTCCGATCATGAACAGTGTCACTGTGATTTTCTTTATCTGTCTCGAACAATGGTTTCCCACAGCGATCACGCATCTCTGTGCTGAAAGTGTGAAAACACATTTCAGCCATGTTGTGAAAAATGACAGCTGTACTGTTCATAAGGAAGTGTGGAAAAATACCACTGGTGAAAATCTGGACTGAAAATATTGCAAAGTCATGAACTTACGAGGGTGCATGGAAACTGTGCAATGCTCACTCGTAACACAGTCATTTTATGGACTTTTTTCACCAAATTTTCAGCATAGCCATTTTAAGACATCTGCTCATGAACAGTGTAACTGTGATTTTCTTAATCTGTCCCAAACATTGCTTTCGCAAACCGACTGCACCATTGTGCGCTACCTGTACGGAAACACATTTGGGGCGACATGTGAAAAATGGCAGCTGCACTGTTCATAAGGCAGTGTAATAAAATGGCAATGTGGAAAATCTGGAGTGAAAATATAGAAAATTCGCAAACTTACTAGCGTGCGTAGGAACTGCGCAATGCACGCTCATAAAACAGTCATTTTTAGGAATTTTTTCACCAAATTTTCAGCATAGCCATTTTAAGACCTCTGCTCATTAATAGTGTCACTGTGTTTTTCTTAATGTGTCCCATACATTGATTTCGCATACCGACTGCACCATTGTGCGCCACATGGGTGGAAACACGTTTTGGGCAAGATGTGAAAAATGACAGCTGTACTGCTCATAAGGAAGTGTAATAAAATGGCAATGTTGAAAATCTGGAGTGAAAATATTGAAAATTCACAAACTTATGAGCGTGTGTAGGAACTGCGCAAAGCGCGCTTGTAAAATAGTCATTTTTAGGAATTTTTTCACCAAATTTTCAACATAGCCATTTTAAGACCTCTGCTCATAAACAGTGTCACTGTGATTTTCTTAATGTGTCCCATACATTGATTTAGCACACCAACTGTGCCATTGTGTGCTACATGGGCAGAAACGTTTTGGGCAAGATGTGAAAAATGTCAGCTGCACTGCTCATAATGAGGTGTGGTAAAATGGTAATGTTGAAAATCTGGAGTGAAAATTTTGAAAATTCATGAAATTATGAGCGTGCGTAGGAATTGCGCAACACACGCTCATAAAACAGTCATTTTTAGGAATGTTTCCACCAAATTTTTAACATAGGCTTTTTGAGAGCCCACCTTATGAACAGTGGCAGTGTCATTTTGTTACTCAGTCCTAAAAGGTGATTTTGCACAGTGACTCGCGAAATCACCCTTAACCTGATTAGCGCCATGACAGTGAGAGCATTCATAAGAAGGGGTCCCAAAAACCCCATGTTGAAAATTTGGTGCAAAAATTCCAAAAAATGACTGAGATATGCAGCAAAGTTGAAAAACCCTATCTATCCCATTATACAGCTTACCGGCATTTCCTCAGTTCGCAGTCTGCTTTGAAGAGTGCAGACGTGTTCCCGGTCCACGAAGATCATCGCGCTGGAGTCCGGAGGTAAGTATGGGGTGAGGGGGTGAGGAGGTGGGGTGTGCAGTGGGTGGGCATGGGTGGGGCAGAGACAGCGGGGACCGCTTTCCAGTTTCAGGTTATTTTTGTTTAAAATGACGACACGGACGCTTGCCATGCTGGGGTGGGCTCCAGTGTGCACAAGGATGGCTGGGGCGTGGAGCTGACGGGGGATTGGGCACCCCCATCGGCAATAGCATCTGCAGCGTGGCACCCTGTACTCAGGGGGGGACCAGTGGAGCCGACGGGGGATTGGGCACCCCCGGCGGCTATACGATGTGCAGCCACGCTGGAGTGGGCACTCTGCATGGCATATGGAACTCTGTTTTGGGGGGCACAGCACAGCCAATGGGGGATTGGGCACCCCTGTTGGCTACACAGTGTGTGTGTGGGGGGGAGAGCACATGCGTGTGTGTGTGTGTGTAGGGGGAGCGTGCATGAGCAGGCGATATCTTATCGCTGCTCACTGAATCATAGCTCCCCCTTTCAACTGTACTCCACTGCATTTTGGACTGCTGTCATAGACAGCCACAGCAGGCATTGGAGAACTGTGGCCATGCCTGCAAACACACTGACTGAATTGGAAGAGGGCTGCCACACCTCTGAAAACTTGGATGATGGCACTATGTTTCTTGCACAGGCGTGCAAACAAACATAAAGAATAAAAGTTTGAATTACGAAAAAAAAAAGAAAGAAATGGCTTGCATCCTTGGCTTCTGATCACAGGAGAGGGACTACGTGCAGTATAATACTACATGACCCATACTGAGCTTCTCAGGGGTGCAGGGAACCAGCTTTTAGTGCACAGCAAATTCAAACAGGAACGGACACCAGAATCATGGCTTTCAGTTAAACCAAAAGGTTTTTTCCACTGTAAAAATTGCATTACATGCAAATATGCTAAACAGGAGAATATTTTTGAAAATCCAAGTAAATAGGAAATAAAAAAATTGATAATTTCATTACATGCACCACCACACATGTTGTATATGCAAGTTGGTGTTCTTGTGGACGTACATACATAGGTCATACAACTAGGAAGTTATAAGAAAGAATACAGGAACACTTTCGTGCCATTTTAAAAAATTATTTTTCACATCCAATTGCACAACATATGCAGCTGCATGGAGAAGGAGTGCATGAATTGAAATACATGGGATTTGATCATAGTCCAGTTAATCACAGAGGTGGAAACAGAAATTTGATTTTGAATCAGAAGGAGTCAGATTGGATTTTCTGCTTTAGAAGTTTAAAGCCAAATGGTTTTAATTATGTCATGAACTGCAGCCTGTTCCTATAGAAAGAAGAAAAAACTTTCTGAAAGAGTTTTTCTGAGGCACTTCATTAGGAAGAATCCTTTAGATTGTTCTAAGGATGTGTTTACAGGGAGTGCTATTAAGATTTGGCAATCGCAAGTTTAATTGTAAATTATAATATTATACAAAATTTGCTATAGTTTACATCAGGCAATAATAAATATAGATTTGTAATGTGTAATTTAATTTGAAATTCTGTGGTTAATTTTGAAAGCAGTGGGAATGATTGTATTTGACAGATTGTGTATTTGGTAAACAGATGCAAACAGGACTAAGCACCATAATTTGCTCAGTAAGTAACATATATGTTGTGTGTATCGTGAGTATTGTGTTATGTTTAGTAGTATACACATCAAGGATATGGGACACTTTTTTTCTATGTAGGTATATTTTGAAAAATTTATGTTGGAAAATCACTTGTGGTATATTCACATCATCGTTATTATGTTTGGTATATTTGAGGCAACCTCCAGCCAAGTCGGCTGCCTGAGTGGACACTGAATAAAAGGTAATTACCTTAAAATTGGTTGAGAAGTACTACTCGAGTGTTGTGAGCCAGCTAGACTGAAGGAATCCACATAATTACATAAACTAATCAATGTAGTTAATGGATTCATTTGTTGATGTGTGACACCTGCAAATATAAAGTATAAAAGAGCACGTAACTTAAGTAGCCACATCCCTGACAAAGAGATCCTAGTGGTCTCGAAGCACTGGGCTGTTTTTTGTGACTCACTGGTATGTAACCCTATTAATGTATTTAATTCTCATTTGAATTTTTGAAGTAAAGTGGAAATTCTCTTCAGCCTGGAGTGCGATTTTTTTATTCATTCCATGATTCTATTTTTTTAGCACCCAACTTTATTGTGAGCTCCCTCTTGGTCGTGCTTGTGGTTAACCAGTTTTTTGTTACCTAAGGCGAGATTGTCAAAGGCCACCCAGCAGCATAGAAAATGGTGGTTCACTGGCTAGTGCCCTGTATTTCACATTGCTATACTTTAGCTGGTGTTGACCTTTACATTGGTCTCAGATCCCATTCTACCAGCAGCACAGCTGCTTCAGTAGTGGCCACCAGAACATTTCCCTTGTGGAAGATCTACCCAGTCCTATAGTTGGGAAGGACTGAAGCACAGGGAGGTTAGGTGACCTTATCAGTGGCACACAGTGAGCCAGTGGCTGTGATGGGATTCAAATTAGGAGTCTCCTGTTTCACAGTTCCTGCATGCTAAACGTTGGGAAACACATTGGAAACAAGCTTCTGCATTCAGTACACAATGAATGAAGTCAATAGCTCTAACAGGACCATGTTCCACTGTAATTTGGATTTATAAGTGTGGGGCAGTTACTATTTCAGTCAGAGACCAGGTCAGCCTTGAGAAGTTTGAATACAGTCACAGTGAAACTATTTTACAAATGTATGTAAATTATAGGTTTCAAAAGCAGGTAAGAAAATAAGAACCTTTTACACACTCACTCATGTCTATATAAAATTGAGTTTAATTAGAACATAGTCCAAATTCAATACAAAATTCAATTTATTGACTTGAAGACCACCTGTGGCATCACCCTTTCTCATCACCACCTGTTCCCCCTTGCCCTCACCTCTCTTTAAAGATCATATGCGATAACATTTACAGAAAGTAAACTGTCAGCATCATTCATTAAATACTGTTATAAAAATATTGTCTGCCTAGTGTTTTATATGACTATGTACCATCTTATACCATTTATAGCCATTTATTGTGTGGGCTACCATGCTAGATCCTGAGACTTTCTGTCCCCTGTGGTAATTAGCATGTCTGCATGCTGGTGGTGTAATTTAGGGTGCTGTTTTCTTTCATCTATGCATCAGCTAGGGAGACTGTCACATTGCTGAGGTCTGTAAACATTTTTTTTCTTGCACTGTGCCTGTTGCAAGAAATTGAAAGCTGTGTGACTGTGGTTGTGTCATGCTCAATGAAAGTAATGCACAAAAACAGTTTAAATTGATTATTTTAGCCTGTGCAGAAGTCAGGGAGAGTAGCACATCGATGTAAAGTTTGCAAGCACTGTAACTCGGTGTTGTGGTGAAAGGCACGAGTCCTACTGTTATGTTGGGGACAGCTGTGCATATTCATACCTGACATTCAATAGAGATGATTTCTCAGGATAGCAATAAAATGATTATCACATCTCCTTGTAAATGGGGGTGGGAGATGTAATGCTGTTTTGAAACCTTACTAAGACTTTCTATGCACTAGCCAACCCAGTGTTTTCTCCTTGGCAATTTTTTTTATTTGACTTGCATTCTGACTCAGCTGTTCTTTACTCCAGATTATAACATGTAGAAAAACGGTACTTATTTGATTGGCTGAAAGTACACCTGAGCCATGTAATGATTGTTCCATGCCAGAACTGCTTACACTGATTCAAGCCCAATGACATAAACATTGAGAAGTATCACTACTCTTCCCACATTCTGACAGGAGCTGCTGTCACTTCAGACCTGTCACTTCACCAGCAGGCAGTAAAAGTGAAATAACATCTACACAGGATGGAAAATTATCTTTTTTGCCTACTTGCATCACAAAAACATTTTTTCCACAGGCTTTCCTATAGAGTGTACTGCTGTAAACACTATCAAAATAGGAGATCGCACTTTGATTAGGAATATAGAAAAATCAGTTATTTAGTGTACCCACAATGCCTCACTATGTAACTTAATATAGAGGCTATTATATTTCTGTATTCAATACAGAAATGGGGGACCACATCTCTCAGCTCTTGTCAGCTAATACTGTATGTGCAATGCCTCATTTTGAAAATAAACCTCTGAGGGCTCATATTGTTGTAACCACTACAAAAATAGGAGACTGTACCTCACAGTAAGGAAAATGAAAGACAGCTTCATGCTGTACCCACAATGCTTTGCTATAAACATCTTAAGTGCTGTACTGCACTTACCACTACCAAAATGAGACTGTACCTCTAAGTAACGAAAATTTAATTCAACATTATAATCTACCCAGAATTTCTTGTTACTGTATGTAAATCAGCATGTTAGATGTTATACTGCTATATGCATTACCAAAATAAGAGGTAGCTGATTTAACAAAAAGGTACTACTTTATGTCCAAATGCATTTACAATAATGAATTAAACTGTTTTTGTAGGCAGTATGATTTTTTTTTTATTTTACGTGTTTAAAGCATTTCTACACATGCTATAAGTGCAATAAAGCACTCCAGGGTGTTTGATTATGGTCAATAATTGCACTTCTCTCTCAGTTGTTTAAAGGCACTTGGTGGAAGTGCCTTGTGCCTAGCAACACCCTCGAGAGATGTACTATTATTGACCCATAATCATGCACCCTGGAGTGCTTTATTGGATACTTAAAATGATCTATTATATTTCTGTATTCTATACAGAAATAGGAGACCACATCTCTCAGCTCTTGTCAGCTAAATACTGTATGTGCAATGCCTCATTTTGAAAATAAACATCTATGTTTATGTTAAAAACCAGAGCTAACACATCCTTCCCTTGTAGGAATTAATGCAGATAAGGTCCCTATTAAATTTAAATTATTGTAAAGCAGACACTGGCCAACAGCAATGAAGTTTGGCTGGACCAGCACCTCAACTTCTCTGTGCATATCGATGCTATCCTGAAGAAACTGCACCACAAGCCTGGTGCTCTGTATAGGAATTGTAGTTGCATCCCGCTGACTGTGAGGCACGAAATTGTCCAGAAGATGATACTCCCCATCTTTGACTACTGTGACATAGTTTATGGTACTGCTTCCAAATCTTCCCTGACCAAGTTGGACACTCTCTTTAACTTCTTCTGCTGCTTTGCTATTGGTTCCCTTTCCCGCTACCACCACTGTGAACTCTATCGCTCTCTAACTTTCCTTCCACTGTCTCACAGACACATCTCTCACTGTGCCAAACTAACCTCCAAATTCTGGTTCGGGAGCTCTCCTCCTATCTCTCATTACCTTTCTCCACTCCACCTACCCCCACCCACTCTCTGAGATCAAATGATGCCCGCACCTTGACGGTCCCCCACTGCTCCACCCTCATCGGTCAGACTGGTTTCACCCATTGTTTCCTTAAAATCTGGAATTCCCTCCCCCTGAAATATGACACTTCTCCTCCAACTACTCCCTTACCTCTGCCCTACACAACTACCTTTCCCTCAGCTGTTCCTGCTTTAACCCACCTTAATACCTAGCCCCAGTTTCTGCCTTCCTACCTTATCCCCCTCCGCAGTGTTCTCAACATCCTGAAGGGGGAAATCAGGAAATGGCTACCCTTTTTCCTCCTATTCTCTTCTCTTCTTGCCTCTCCCCCTCTCTTCTCCACCTGCCCCTCTAGGTCACCAGTGTGCACAACCTAACCCCATCCTTTTTACTCCAACAGCACTTGCGTACTGCCTTGAGCCTGCACCTAGTACACTCATGCACTATAAATGGTTATATCGCATTATTACTGTTTTTTACATTCATAAATTCTTTTGTATGATTTTGGACATGTACTGTAATTTACCCAATGTTCCACTACTGTTTATTGTACAATACCTTGTGTTCCAACTGTTGCACAATCTTACAGTGTTGTATTGTTTGTACTACCCATGTACTATTGTAACTGATCATCCTTCACAACCCTATGTAACCTCTCCCCCCAGGTTGCACCGTGAGATGAGCAACTTGTTGTTCAGTGTGCCCTCCTGGGGAAACATTTCAATAAATAAATAAATAAGTTACCAACATTGTACTACTAGTGGCAATACAACTTTCTAACAGGCACAGTAGAGTAACACCCCAAATGGCATCAGCAGCCTGGAAGCATGCTGACTCAGCATCCAGCAACCTTGAAGAAATGGACCACAATAAAAAGACACTAAAAAGATATGAATTTGTTAACTTTTGTTAAAAACTTGGAGCAAGCATACTTTTTATAGCAATGTTTATTGAATGGCATTGTCTCTGTTAGTTTTAAAAACCATTGCATATGATCTTTAAATGCTGGTTATCTGCTCATCTCTAATGGTGATAGATGATTCAGGTGACATTTAGTCCATCTTATGCCCAGTATCAGTCTGTCACCATTCACATACTGCTACCCATGATGCTCTGCACAGGGTGTCCCTTTCCAAAAACTATTACTGTACCTATCTGATCAGTCTAACTGGAACACTGTCCCCAGGAGTTACTACCCCTATCTGCACCATTACTGAACTTCTGCTCATTCAAATTTCTTCACAGGCTTTCCTCCTGCCCTCCCTCCTGCCCTCACAAAACAGCTTTTGCCACCCACTAGAACACCCTTGTCACTTCCCTTCCCCCTGTAGTGGGGCTACATAAATCCCAACACAAGAATCCAGCAATGTGGGGGTTGGAGCTTCTGGGGATATTATTGTGAGCATAGGGTTCAGGTGTCACAATCCTGGCAGGAATCAACAGTTTTGTCGCCTGTAGTTCCTACACAGTCCTATGCTGAGACCACCCCAGACTGCCTAGAAATGATGGCATACCACACCAAATCCTGCTTTCGAGTCCACAACAGAGGTGAGAAGGGATTGCCCTCTCTACTCTCAACTGTCAGTAATGTGGGTAAGATTCTCAGTGAGACCACTGGTCTCCAAAGTATAACATGCTGACCCAGTGTTGCAACAGGGGTTCCTGTATTTATAACTGGTTTGTGAATTTGCTCATTAAGAACTGTATAACAAGAAAGGAGTAAAGTAATTGTTTCTCACCTCTCTACCCAGGTCAGCTGCTGGTTAGATGGTGGGGGGCAGCTCCAGTCTTTGGACAGTGCTGAAGCAGAGGAGCACTCACTTGAAGCTCTGAGGAAGAGACAGAAGGAGTTTCTGGAATTTCACCAACTCGCATTGGTAAGTGACCGTGGTTAGACCAAGTGGGTATTACAATGGGAAATGCAATTATCTCACAGGGTATTGTCTCACCTGGCTGGGGCCATGCTGTGCTTGCAGCACAGTGGGAGAGAGAGAGGTCCCTATGTCTAAGTAACTGGAAAACAAAAATGTTTCACTGCTGACAACAAGGGATGATCTTACCAAATCTTGTGACTTACTCCACCTCTGTATATGCAATATCTCCAGAGCTTGGTTCTTCCTTGAATTTTGTTTGTACACTGTGCAATATGTAAGCAGTAAGGCATGATCGACTGTGCGTGTGTAACCCACTTCCACCAGCGCCCCTTGTCTAAGTAGCTGGGCTGCTTTTCTCACACATGGCATCCAAGAGAGGGATGGGGTTTGTCACTACAGTTCAGTTTACTAGTACATCTACTTCTGAACCTGCCATCCACAGACAGGCAAACCAAGTGTGACAACTACCTGGCACACACCTGGTGGGACCATTTACCATGGCCATCAATCTGGGTCCCCGGGAGAAAACATTTGCTCACAATTATGCTAGGTTTGTTCTTCTGGTCAGGGGCACCCAAGTAAATCCAGACACAGCGGAAGCAATAACAGTACTGTCCAAACCAGGTTGGGATTCTAGAGTTTGGCTTTTATTCACATAAACAGAGAATAATCACAAAGTGAAGATGGACCCCCACAGGGCTACTCCCACTGGTAATGCAGATTACTGAGGTACAGAGAACACACACACAGCGAACCCTCAGGTTCTGAATGGAAATTGCAAACACTCTGTGGTTCTGAATGGAGATTGGCATGCACGGCCAGAACTGGTACACTTCCCTTGACTAGGAACCCTTGGCCAGTACTAGGAGACTTTCCCATATTTCATGAGGAATTACTATTGGCACCCTCAACCACCAAAGAACACATACAGGCTTACAGAAAATCCAAACCCACATCTGGGTAAACTATTTTCTTCAGGCATTGGCCAAATGCACTGAAAGAAAACACAGGTGCCCAAACTGAACCCGGAGAGGTAAACATGGTTACTCCAGATGGGGGCTCTCCCACCTTTTGCTAACTTGTAGATGCTATCTTGAAATGTCTTTCACATTTAATATACTACTTTACACACCTCTGAGGTGTCATGAAGTTAAAAGTTCTGTAATTGGCAATGTCTCTTCACTAGACCCCAACTTTAGCAGGCACTTTTAAATCAGACACAAACTAAAAGTTCTGTACTTGGCAAATCTCTCTCTGGACCCCATAGTGGCAGACACTTTTAAACAAAAACAGTCTTGGTGACAGAGTCCCTTTGTCAGAGAAAACATCACAGGAATGCAGGTGCCCCAGTCTCAGGTACTCACAGAGCAAATGAATCTCAGGCAGTTTCAACACAGTCCAGGCCAGACCAGGGGATTGCCCCTGAATCCTGGACCCCCCCATACCACCAGGGATGAGGCACTGGAAAACCATCTTGGAATGGTTTCCACCACTTCACTCTCTGTCTTCTATCTTCTTCTTCTTCTTCTAGGGTGAGAACAAGCTACCCAACCACAGTGGTAGCTCTCTGTCAGAGCTAAAAACTGAGGAGCTGTCTAGACTGCACCCTCCTCCTGGAACTCCACTCTGTAGACTATTGCCTCTAACTCAAGATTCTAAAACTATCTCCCTAGCTAGCATTGCAATGTGGCTTATGCTGCTGTGACATTTCTATGATTACATCATCCTCCAGCTCAGTTGAGACTGAAACCAGAGAATGACAGTGTGAAATCCATTTAACTGGCATTCCACTAGCTGCCTTCCACTAATTCTAATGGGATTCTAGTAACCCTTGGGAACAAGGGGGTTACATGTGGAACACATTTTACCGCATGGCCAGGGGCATAAGACACGAGGCCAAAGGTCAAGTGACATCAGCTGCTGGCCGTGTGGTAAAAAGTGTTCCCCACACATCCTGGAGTGCCTTATTGTACGAATAAACTGGGCTTCTTTTTATAAAACTTTTTACAATTGGGAAATGCATGTTTATATGTAGAAACTATAGATTTACTTGTGTGCATTTATGATAAAATAGTCCTTCCACCCACTACAAATTACATCATTAATGATGTCATTGTATTGTTGCCTAGTTTCTTCTTCCTGTTTTTTTTTCTCTTTTCCCCACATTCAAGATATGAAATGTTTGTAATGGAATGTTTACCATGAAATACACGGATTCAAAATTCTGCACAGTTCCACTGGCAGAATGTTTCTCTCCTAACACACTGTACACACAGACAACAAAGGCATTTTGTTATAGCCAGAAACTCAATTATCTCACTGTCAGGGCAAGAAGAAAAAAATTACTCACCTTAGTAATGTTGTTTCTTCTAATGGGTCTTGCTGTATTCTGACTATTGCAGTGATATCCAACCTTTGAACTGCCCCAGAGAGGAAAGAGTTAACTTTCCATGCAAGGCATGGAACGCTGAGCTCGAGCTCGGTTGAGACTCTGTCTGTTGTTTGAACCCAAACCGCCAGATCTTTACGACTGGGTGTCCTGTGTGGAAACTGTAAACTTACACTAGCCAATTGGCAACTAAATCTAATAAAAAGGTTTTTTGATTCCAAGGCAAAGACTCAAGTCAGGAAACCCAAAAAACACAAAACACAACACATACCCCAAAATAAGAGGGTGAGAAAAATGGGGGGGGCACCTCTAGGATGCCAACACTGTTCCTGCTCACCCACATCCCAAAACCCAGGTTCTGAGAGGGGAGGCGGGGGGGAGGTCAGAATACAGCAAGACTCCATTAGAAGAAACAACATTACTAAGGTGAGTAATTTTTTCTTCAAACAACATGAAGTCTTGCTGTATTCTGACTATTGCAGACTACCAAGCAGCACCTCCATGGAGGAGGGACAGAACCTACTTCGGAAACAGGCTCTGAAGCACTGCTGCGCCAAACCGAGCATCACTCCTAGCCTGGATATCCAGAGAGTAATGCTTGGTGAAAGTATGTACTGTTTTCCAGATGGCTGCTTGACAAATCTCTAAGATAGGAATGTCCCTGGCCGCAGCAAGGGAAGCAGCTGTACCTCTGGTAGAGTGAGCCCTCAGGCCTGAGGGTGGGATCCTATCTAATTTTTCATAGCAAAATTGTATACAAGAGACAATCCACCTGGCAATAGATCTCTTAGTGGCAGGTTTTCCCTTACCAACCTCACCATAAGTGACGAACAGTTGGAGGAAGTCAAACCTGTGACCCTTGGTGCACTCTATGTAGTAGCTAAGGGCCCTTTTCACATCCAGGCTGTGCAGCCTCCTCTCCCCAGAGGATGAATGGTCAGTGAAGAAAACAGGAAGAGACATAGACTGGTTAAGGTGGAAATCTGAAACCACCTTAGGCAAAAACTTCCTATTAGTCCCGAGGACCACCTTATCTCTATGGAAAGAGATAAAATCAGGCTCCACTGACAGGGCCTGTAACTCACTTATGCATCTGGCAGAAGTAATGGCTACCAAGAATACAGTTTTCCAAGTCAAGTACTTAAGCTCTGTCAAGGACAAAGGTTCAAAAGGGGGTTGCATAAGTTGAGCAATGCAAACATTAAGGTCCCAAGCAGGGGCAGGGTCCCTGAAGGGAGGATTGGTATGCAGCTATCCCTTGAAGAATTTACAGAATACAGGATGAGCTGAAAGGGAAGAGTGCTTGCCTGCTGACAAGAAGGCAGAGACAGCTGCCAGATGCACTCTGAGTGTAGCTGGTCTGAGTCCCAAGCTATTGAGATGAACCATATAGTCAAGGACTATAGGCAACTCAGCAGACTCTGGAGAAATATGCTTCCCAGAGCACCAAATAGTAAACCTTTTCCATTTGGAGTTGTAAGTCTTTCTGGTGGAAGGCTTTTGAGAAGCCTTTAAAATATCCAGAACACCTTGAGAGAGATGCAAATCAGCAAACTCTAACTCTTCAAGAGCCAGGCCTTGAGATTGAGAGATTTGAGATTCGGATACCAAACCCTCCCCTGAGAACATGTTAACAGGTTGTAATTCCTGGGAAGAGACGGGGAAGATGGACTGCTAAGGACAGCAAAAGAGGGTACCAGGACTGTCTGGCCCAGTCTGAAGCAATCAGAATCACTTTGCAGGGTTGAGACCTGATTTTGACTAGTACCTTGAACAGGAGAGGGAAGGGGGGAAGCATACAGGAACTTCCCTTCCCAATTGAGAACTAGGGCATCCAGGGGGACTGAGCCCAACACTGGGGGCCTGTAGCAAAAAAGAGGAAGTTGGTGATTGTCTGGGGCTGCAAAAAGATCTATCTGTGGGGTGCCCCATCTGGAGAAGATCACCTTCAAAATCAGGGGCTCTAGGGACCATTCGTGATGGCCCTGAGATATCCTGCTGAGAGCATCTGCCAGGACATTATCCTTCCCTGGGAGGTGCACTACTATCAGGGAGGTATTCAGAGAATAGGCCAGAGACCACAACTTCATTGCCTCTGTGCACAAGGCTGTAGACCAAGTGCCCCCTTGCTTGTTGATGTACCACATTGTGGTGGTATTGTCTGTCCTGATCTGAACTACTTTGTTCTGAACAGACTTGGAAAAAACTTGAAGTGCTAGAAACACTGCTCTGAGTTCTAAGAGATTGATGTGAAGCAGAGATTTTTGAGGTGACCACAACCCTTGGGTGGTCAGATCCCCCAAGTGGGCTCCCCAGCCCAAGAGGGAGGCATCTGTGGTAAGGATTAGAGAATGAGATTGAGTGACAAAGGGAACTCCTTGCCTTAGGTTGTCCTGATCCTGCCACCATTGCAAAGCCAGGATCAGGGTTCGAGTCACTGGGATTAGCTTGGTCAGAGAATCCTTTCTCTGGGACCAGAAGGCTCTTAAGTGGAACCGAATGTCCCTCATCTGAAATCTTGCTCCTTGGACCACTGCTGTAGAGGCAGCCATGTGGCCCAGGAGCTGCAGAAAATGCCTTGCTGGTCGAGACACCTGAAGGGTGAATGAAGAGGCCAGTGTAACAGGGGTCCTTGCCCTGTCCAGGGGAAGGAAGGCTCTTGCACTTATTGTATCCAGCTCTGCCCCTATAGAGGTGAGAAGCTACACTGGCTCTAGAACTGACTTTGAAAGATTCAGAAGGAATCCTAGAGAAGTGAGCAGTTGCTGAGTTATCTGTAGGTGTGACTTGACTTGGTCTGGAGACTGACCCACTATGAGCCAGTCATCCAGGTATGGAAAGATGGAGATCTTTTTTCTCCTTAGGAAAGCAACCACTACTGCCAGGCATTTTGTGAACACCCTTGGAGCTGATGTTAGGCCAAAGGGCATTGCTCTGAATTGATAGTGGCCTGAGGGCAACTTGAACCTGAGGTACTTTCTGTGGGAGCATCTGATGAGGATGTGGAAATAGGCATCCTTGAGGTCCAGAGAAACTAGCCAGTCCCCTGGCCTTAGAGAGGGTAGAAGTATTCCCAGAGCCACCATTTTGAACTTTGGCTATAAAAGGTGCTTGTTTAAATATCTGAGATCCAGGATGGGCCGCCATTCTCCTGTCTTTTTGGGAGTTAGAAAGGACCTGGAGTACAATCCTTTTCCCTTATGTAGGGGTGGAACCCTTTCTATGGCTCTCAGAGCCAAGAGGGAAGAGACCTCTGCCTGTAAGGCAAGGGTCTCTGAAGGATTTGCAGGTGGAAAGGACCTGGTTCTCATCTTGGGAAATTGTTTGAAGCTGAGAACCAGTCCCTGGCTTACTACTTCCAGGACCCATTTGTCTGATGTTAAAGACATCCAGTCCTGGACAAAGTAAGCCAGCCTGCCCCCTACAGGTAGTGGAGAATCGGCCCGGCAAACCCATCAGGGTGCCTGTTTGGCAGGGGCTTTAGGCTGAAGGGTGGTAGCAGGCCTGCTTGTACCCCATCTGCCTCTCCCTCTGAAGAACCCCCTTGGGGCAAAGGTGGAAGAGGAGGCCTGGGCTTGGTAGAAAGGCCTATGAAAAGGCCAGCCCCTGCCCCTGGAATGCTGCCTCTGGGGAGTGGCTTGCCTTTCTTTGGCCTGAGCACTCCTATAGGTGGTCCAGTACTCATCCATTTTCTTCATGTAGTTCTCTGTCTGCTCCCCAAACAGAGAATTACCAACAACAGAAAAATCCATGGCCTTAGTCTGGGTATCCTGTGACAGGCTAGTACATCTGAGCCAAGCCATCCTACGAAGGGCCACAGATGTAGCCATGACTCTAGATGAAACATCATTGGAGTCCACTGCAGCATGAAATTGCACCTTAGATGCCTCAATACCATCTGCCGCCACCTGCTCCAGCTCCTTGGCAAGCTGGCCAGGGACCTGTTTAGCTAGAGCCATCATAGTGTCCCATCTAGACTTCTGGTATCTAGCTGTGTAGGCCATATAATTAGCCGGCCTGAGTCCCAAAGATGCTGCCATGTACTGTTTCTTTGCCATAGCATCAATCCTCCTGGAGTCCTTATCTGGGGAGTGTGAAGCCAAGGGTATATTTGCCTTATCACAGGCAGCATCCTGCACTACCCCAACATGGCTGCATTGCTGGGAAAGGAACTCCGTATCTGAGCCTGAAAGAGTATACCTCTTGTCCATTCTTCTGCCCACAGGAGGTATAGAATTAGGAGTCTTTAAAATTTAAAATGTCTGTTTCCCAAAAGACTTATGGAGGGGAATAGACAGCCTCCTGGACTCTGGGATGTCCATCATCTCAACATAATCAGGCTCCTCCTGATCCTCTAGTGATTCCTCCATAGGAAGCTGAAGAGTTTCAGCCACTTTTTTGTAAAACATAAAGTGGGAAGGGGACTCAGAAAGCCTAGGAGGAGAAACCCCTGAAGGTCTGTCTGGGGAGATGTCCGGGTCAATGGGCACATCCAGACTTTCATAATCACCATCACTATCCTCATACTCTCCTTCCTTCTCCTCCGGTTCATAAAAATCCTCTAAATTATAATCCGGAACCAGGGGAACCGACCGAACCGAGCCCCTAAACGATGGTACCGGTTCGGTCAGAACCGAAGTTAGCGATTGAACAATCCTTATCGCTTTGGCTATTTCATCAGCGGTCGGAGAAAGAACTTGTGGATACGAACTGGCTGACTTATCCTTTCTTTTTCTTTTAACTGGAACTGACTCCTCAGAGTCAGTTCTCCTTTTGCCCGAAGAAGTTTCGCCCTGGTCAGAGGGCACTCCTTCTGGTTCAGTTGGAACTGAACCGGGCTGGCCATCCGGGTCAGCGGACTTTTTGGCCTCCCTTTCCCTCAGCCTACCTACTCTCTTTTCCAGGTTAACTGTGGGAAAACTTTTGCAAATCTGGCAGTCTGAATCGAGGTGGTCAAACCCCAGACAATAAACACAGGTGGTGCGGGGGTCAGCCTTAGCAAAGGCTTCCCCACACACACACTACAGTGTTGAAACCCAGTGGGCCCGGTTTTTCTCTTGGGTTTCTCAGACATGGCCAGTCCTAACCAAACTTACCCTTTTTTTGGCAAGCCGCCAGACAAGACACCCTTATCGGTTCCTGACCGTGTTACGGGTCGTGGAAAAAAACGTAATGAAATCCGTTTTTTTTAGAACCGATAAGGACTGGTTACCACACTCTAAAAAAGCAGAACAAACTTTTTTTAACAAACTTGATCGGTTCAAACCAAACCGATCCGATGTTTACAAGTTTCACACAGAAGCTAACAATAATAAACCTATCTAGTACTCATGGTACCACAGACAGAGACTGAACTGACAGGTTAGATGGAATAAATTCGGTTGAAACCAAGGGAAAAAAACGACACTTTAACTGACTAAATTGAACCGAGCAAAGGAGAAATCTCCGGAGCGACTGTTCAGTGAGGCGGAGTAAAGAATCTGGTGGTTTGGGTTCAAACAACAACAGACAGAGTCTCAACCGAGCCCGAGCTCAGCGTTCCATGCCTTGCATGGAAAGTTAACTCTTTCCTCTCCGGGGCAGTTCAAAGGTTGGATATCACTGCAATAGTCAGAATACAGCAAGACTTCATGTTGTTTGAAGAAGAGAGTTCCCTGATGAGCAGGTAAAGATAGAAAGGGGATTTTTCACTGTCAGCAAAGAAACAGTTGTAGTGAAAACTCTAAACAATACTTATTGTTCTAATTTGTTTATGTATGTAAGGAGAATGTGATAATCAGGGAAACATTTAATTATTTTTTTTTTATTTTTGTTTCAGGTAGTTTTATTTTTAGAGCCCAGTTGAAGTTTTTTTTACAGTGTAAAAGTAGCAGTCATGTTTGTGGTGAAAGATCAGTTCTGGCTGTAGGAGGCTAACTGTGTTCCAAATGCCCATTGATCTGGGTTCCAGACTCTTCACTGCTGAGCAGTCCTCTTTTTAACCATGTGTAAACCATATTTTACACATAAATAAGAGCCAATCAGATTACATGATTTTACCCTGCCATTTTATAATTGATGGCTTAGCTCATCTTTTTGTTTCTCACTGTGTATCAGCGTTCTATATAATTATAGGATGCACTATTCATGTATGCAATTAACTCTTGGTCACCTCTGAAAAAGGGGTTGGTTGTATTTGTGCCCTGTGCAATATTTGATGGTTTATCTCGTGGTTTGTGCTCTCATTGTATATCAACTTCCTGTATGTATTGTATGTTGCAATATTCCTGAAAGTAATTAACTCTGGGTTGTGCCTGTAAAAGGGACTTCTAGTCTCAGTGGGCCTACCTGGTAAATAAATTCAAATAAATAAATGAGTAGAGGTTTGGGTGCACTGACAGCAGAGGAAGAATGGTGTTCCCAGGATTAATAGTAAACAGAAACTTCTAATTTGTTTCCATAGGAGGTGTTATTACCAGGTTGGGGTTAAGGTGTACTGGCAATATGGTGGGAGAGAAGTCCACTGGGCTCAAAGTGAGGAGAATGGAACTGTCTCATTGGTAACATCAAATGATCTCGCTGGGTTGGGGTAGACTGACAGCACAGTAGGAGAGGGGTCCTGGGACTGAAAGTATGGAGAATGACAATATATCACCAGCACAAACTAGGGTGCTCTCACTAGTGTTGGTTGCACTAGGCTTGCACTGACAGCACTGTGTAACAGAAGTCCCCAGAACTGAGAATGTGGAGAATAGAACAATGTCTCATTGGTATGAGCAGGGTATATGCTCACAGGCTGAAATTTGGGTACTCTGAGAGCACAGTGGAAGGGGAGTCTCCAGGAGTGAGAGTTTGTAGAATGGAAATGTCTTGCCGATATTAGCAGGTGGTATTTTCGACAGGTTGGGGTCAAGGTACACTAATAGCACAGTGCAAAGGGGTCCCAGAACTGATATAGTGGTGAATG
Organism: Neoceratodus forsteri; assembly: GCA_016271365.2. Classification (NCBI taxonomy): domain Eukaryota; kingdom Metazoa; phylum Chordata; order Ceratodontiformes; family Ceratodontidae; genus Neoceratodus; species Neoceratodus forsteri. Next base: position 81,779,149 of record JADMNL010000022.1, read on the forward strand.
TAAATGTATCACTGATACTGACAAGGTATGTTCTCATTAGGTTGGGACTGGGATGTGCTGATAGCACAGTGTGAGAAGAGTCCCCAGGACTGAGTGTGAAGAATGGCACTCGCTCACTAGTGCCAGGACAGGGTGCTCTCACAAGGTTGGATTTGAGGTACTGTGGGAGATAAGTCCCCTTAACTGAAAGTGTGGAGATTGGAAAAGTCTCACGAGGCATTCTGTGCAATTAGTTCTTTTAGACAACAGTCGTCAACAGTTTGCAGATACTCATTTCTAAGTATGCCCTATACCAGTTCAAGTCAGCAGTTATAATCTTGAAACAGCAAGTAAAGTCACTGTTGGGGAAGCTTGATACCAATCACATCATCAATTTCTCTATCTCACAAGCCTGCTACCTTGAATCAGTATAGTGCAGATTTGGAACAGCCAGCTGATGCATCCATAGGTTAACCAATCATAATGCAGGTCACTCAGGTTCAGAAACAAGCCAGAATTACCAGGAGCCAGACAGGAGTAGAGAAACTGAGCAGCTCAGCTGATGCCCTCTCTTTCCAGGGAGGAAGGCTGTCTGATGCTGCCATGCTAGCACCACCTTGGTGTTCTCAGATGGCAGTACAGGTTGGTGCTCCATTGAGGTGGGGAGATGCTGGCTGATACCATGCAGTCCACACTCAATGCATGCATGCACATGGTGCCACTACGACTGGTATCTCAGTCGGAGGGGACCAGCAAATGAGAAAAGGGCCTGATGCCTGTAGATGGCAGACTTTGATGTACCCAGATTCCATGCCTCCACCACACTGCTACCTGATTATATGGATGCTGTCAGAGGTACATCCCCCATTCCATGACCCCACTGGTGAGGGCATTCTAATGTAGGATGGAGGCAGATCAGTTCAGGGGAGCCAAGGTGTGCCATGGGCTCCTGAGGGAGACAGGTGACAGGGACAAAAGGAAGTGGATACAGTGTACTGATTAAAAAATAGAGTATAGGGCAGATTTAGTAATTGCTATCTCCAGACTGCAGCTACCTATAGATAAGCTCACTGCCTTGTTTAGAAGAACCTTCTTTGTACTTCCACAGTATCAGGTTGTGCATCTTTACACCTATAGGAATAAAAGATATGAGACCATCAGCAACAAGACTGTAATTCATTGAGGGATACTGTAACATCATAATTATAAATCACATAAGCAAAGCGTGTCCTTTATAACATCACCCATAAATCCTACAAAGAATTTACAAACCTTGTCACTGATTGTTCCTTGTTTGTTATTTTTTCTAACAGACAGATTTCTTCTCTCCCAACATTCCATCCCGTAATACAATTGATCTAATGTCACACCTAGGGTATTATCATGGGAAAAAGTGACCATCCATTAAAATAAAAAATATCAGTATTGATGTTTCTAAGAAATTGTCAGAAAGTAAGCTTTGTTATTCTAAATATATCAAATTGAACCTTCCCTTCCCCCTATCATCTCAGTGGGCAAGGAGGCAGGACTGAGTGTGGGATTAAGAGAATGGTTTCCCTGGTAGGGGTGCTCTCATCAGCTTGGGTTTAGAGCTGTGCAGGATGTGGAATGCTGCCAGTGGAATTTATACAGAATAGCAATTCTGATTCCAGAATGATTTATAGTGTTCATTTTTTTAATTTAGCAGAATTCTGAAAAGCATTGCTATGTAAACCATGGAGTAATATTCTGTGTGTCTTGTACTCTGCAAAATATTATTCTGCAGTTTGTGAAAAATTAATCCACAGTTTATATGAACTATGGAATGTGATTCCACAAATACTTTTTTTCAGAATTATGGAATTCTGGGTCTGACTGAATTTCAAAAAATGAGGTTTAATTTCAGAAATTACACACAGCTGTAGTTGGGGTTAAGATGCATTGACAGCACAGTGAGACAGAAGTCCCCAGAAGTAAATGTGGGGAAAGATCACATGGTACCCTGGGTATCAAGAGTATCCCAGAGCACTCTGGGTTGCAGTAAAATAGTACATGATGACCGTAATTGCTGTGTTACTAATTATGTCTGATAGAATGTTTTCCATGTGCTCTCACCAGGTTGGAATTGAAGTGCAATTACAACAGAATGGACTAGGAGTCCCACAGACTAACTGGGGGGGACAATGAAGATGTTACACTGGTACCAGCAAGGGGTCCTCTCACCATGTTCAAGTTGCGATGTGTTAAGAAGAAAGAAAGGGACTTGTTTTTTGGAGTGTTGTTGTTGTTGTTTTGTAGTGTAAGATTGCTCTTCATTTTTTTTCAGGAACGATGTCGTGAAAGGCGTGAGGAGCTGAAGCAGATGGAATGCTGGGATGCCACCCCCTCTACAGCCAGGGACACTTGCCTCGATGGCTTCCAGCAGTGCCAGGTACAACTTGAGGAATTTACCTGGCACCTTGATCAGTGCCAATTTGCTCTTGACAAGACTGTGCAGCTTTATGAATTTCTGAACAAGGTAAGTAACAACTCTAGGTGGCTAGACTCCATGTTGATCAGTCGCTGTGAACCATGTTTGAATGAAATACAGGTTTCCTTGCATGATGCTGGTATGATAGCAGGGAGCACAGTACACACTAGTTGACAAAATGTACTAGGCTGTCATGGATGGCAGTACACTACCCCTGCCTTTAGGGCTCAAATAAGGTTGAGAGGCCTGTGCTGATGACCCCTGCAGTATTCATTATCTAAAGATACTAAGTCCAAGACAGTAAATTTTATGCAGTGCCTCCATTCAGGGAAATTAAGTGGACTAGATTACAAGCTAGTACTGGAAAACAGTACTAACACTCTAGGCCACCACTTGCACAACCAACCTGCCACACAATACAATCAGCAAATTATAGAAATAAGTAATTTAGCAAATTACAAAATATGTGCCCAAGTGTAATGAGATGACAGGAGTCAGGGATTTCAAACAGAGCACACACGATTTTATTAGGGGATAAATGGAAACAAGGCTCTAAGGAAGAAAAAAGTTTAAATCAGGACACAACATAACACCAACAATTAGGCGTGTGTACCTGTGACTAACTAACCTCCTCCCTCCACCCACAACAACACAGTGCCTTGCCAGAATGTACTGTCAGATCAGTATCCCACTTCTCTATGATACAAGTTTAATTACATCTAGTCTCAGGGAGTTCCCAGGGAATCCTGAGAACCCAGTCAATGGACAGTGGCAGACCCAATGGTTAGTGCATGTGGGTGACTGGAAATTACATGCTTAAACAACAAATGACTCAGATTGTAACCCTGGTTGTACGGCCTTGTCCATTCACCAAACAGCAATACTAAACTGTGGCCCTAACTAAACTATTGAGGAGCGGTGCTGCAGAACCCAACAGCCCTGTTTCAGTACTCATGGTTGCCCTTTGCACTCCTGGCTGGATTTATTAACTCTCATCCTGAACTCCTTCATTCTCCACTGACAGCTTCCTCAGCTCTCCTCTGCCTATTGCTCTGGGTTAGGCACCTCTCAAATCATCAGTCTCTCAGGGTGTTCAGGCAAATCCTGGTTGGACAAGCTAACATTCCATAGTGCTTCCCCGAGGCAGCTCCTACTGTAATCAATAGGACGGCTGCATGGCTGAAGCAGTTAATTTCAGACCCTCCTCTTATATAATTGCCGACGTTTTAACACAAAACAAAGGAGCTTAGGTAGGGTGAACGCAAAGCTGCTTGTTTTTTTTTTTAACTTTTTCTCACTTTGGTTTTGTCTGCTCCCTTGTGGAGCTTTTACACCTAGAAGTGGAGCAAGCATTCCTATGTAGTTACTTAGCCAGTGTAATTTTGTGTAGGCACTGGCAAGCCAGATAAATTTCATGAAGCCCCCAAACGTTGATTCTGGTCTTTTTATTCCCTATGGCCACTTGTTTTTACTTAGAAAAGTTTTTAAAAAACAAGTTTTTTAAAGTATCAAAATAACTATTGTTTTGCAAATTTGTATAACAAAGCAGTTTTCATACAAAGCACACCTGTGCTAATGTATTTAAAGAGCTGGTGACATGTTCAGGAGAATTTTAGCAAAACCTAATATAGACACAGTCCAGCTTGTATTTTCCATTAGTGCTATATTCCTCCTCCCCATTATTTATTACTGAGGTCATTTGTATGAAAACAGGATCTTTGCTCCTAAAGAGTTTATCTATTCCTGCTGCCTTCTCCCTACCTGAAGTCATAGAGCTCTGCTTGTGACATTACAGTTACTCTCATGGCAACAGACTGTGATATCATGTCACAACAGAAGATTATGACTTGAAGTAGGGAGTAAGCTATAGAGGCAGATGGACTCTAAAGGAACTCTAAGGGATAAAGATCATGCTGTATGTTCATGCACATTTTCTTAGTAATAAATAAATGGGAGGAGAAATATACAAATATAATTGGAATGCAGGCAGAATTGTAACTAATATGTTTTTTAAAGTTTTCTTTGAGGCATCAGTAGCTCTTTAAGTGACTGGTCTTGCCATTATAACTAGCCATTAGTAACTTTAGTACAATAATGCTACACGCAGTGTAAAGAGTGCAGACTGGAGTATTACAGAGCAGCAGGATAGCCCTGATTTGGCTGGGACCTCCTTACATTCATGAACTGTTATTCACTCAAGAGGAGGAGGATCTTAGCTTGAAGAACTCTGCACGCCAATAGTCAGAGGCTGCTGAAATTACTCATTAATAATAATCTCTAAGACCAGAAAGCCAAGTCCTAATACAGCCACCCTCCAACTAATCAGTAGCTATAGAATTTTATTTTAGTGCCCGTGATCCAATTGTATCTTAAATTTTACAAAGAAACCTACAACTCTGCCAGCAGATAAAAGCCTTGCGGTCAGTCTCATCTGCACAGAATGTTGGCACATGCACTCCCCACCCTGCCCTGCTCTCTTCACCATCCCCTTGTGTCTGTCTCAGCCTCTCTTGATGTTTTCCACTGTTTTTGTACTGAACAGCACATCAGGAAGCCTATTCCACCCCTCCGCAACCCTTTCTGTAAAATAGTACTTCCTCGGTCACTTCTAAATGTACCCTTTCTGCACTAGTTTATTGCTGTTCCCTCTAGTAATCATGTTACTATTGATGCTGAACAGCTTGCTTGAGTCCACCTTATTCATACCCTTCATGTATTTAATCTTTTCAATCATGTCCTCTCTCACCCTTTTGGTCTCCAGTGAGTACTCACAGAGGCTCTGCAGTCTGTTCATACTGTATGTCTTGCTCTTTATCATCTTGGTCACCATCCTTTGTACAGATTCCAGCCTGTTAATGTCCTTTTTATGTTTGCTTGCATGCATGCGCAAGAAACATTATGGGGCAGGTTAGGAGAGAAGCGGGTTGTGGCGGTGCGGTACTGTGGTGGCCAATGCTGGCACTGCATTGTTGGGCTTGGCAGTGCACAGCCAATGTGGGCCCAGTGTCCTGATGACACTAGTTCTGCAGAGTGCCACCAACTTGTAACAATTTCACTGCTACAATCACGGGACGCCTTGTCATTGCAGCATCAGCCATTCCTTGCCTAGTGCACTATTTCATCAATGAGGTGGTGGCTATGCTGCCGCAGAGCCCCATGAAAGCTGACGGGGGTGCCCAATCCCCCTGTCAGCATGCCCCTGACCCAGTTCATTTGCCGATGGTAGAGCCCACTCCCCATCGGCTTAATGCCCCCCCATTTGTTGTGTGCCAAGGGGGGTACCCAATTCCAATCAGCATCATTCAAGTGCAAGTTCAAGTTTATTGCAGGAAAACTCCATTGAGCAAGCTCATTCACAAGGAGGTCCTGTGACATAAACACTTAAAGTACAAACATAGATAGCTAATAACAGTACATACATGAAATGCACGTTACATGATACAGGCTGGATATACATACAAGGGTACCACATAGGGTGACCGCAGGTGGTAAACATTAATATGAGACAGGGAAGCGACTTACAGGTTGCATACTGATAAATGAAACATGATGACTGGTGTGTGCAATACATATATTTTGGCAGCTAGAACAAACAACAGACTACAACTGATATGGGGGGAGGAGTGATTTGATAGAGTAGCAGTGGAGCGTAAGCATAGATAAAGCCAGGAGTAGAAGGGGAAGGGAAAGCAGTTAATATGACAAAGCAATTATACCTTACCAGTGGATAAATATGGCACACATGGGGAAGGAAGAGACAATGGCAGTGCCATCATGCCACCCAAACAGTCTTTCTTTGCCAACAGCAGGCACAGTCCCCATTGACTTCATTCCCCCTCTCCCAAAATGCAGGTGGCACACTGGGAGCCCACCCCAGTGTGCAAAAAAACAAACCTGAAAACCAAAAAACTTCCCTGTGATGTCTTTTTTTTTCCTCCCTGAAACCAAGAAAATGGTTCCTCGCTGTGTCTCATGTCCCTTCCCCCAACCCACAACCACCATCTGCGCGCCCTTCCTCCCCACACACCCCCACCCCATATTTATTGAGCCCAGTGCGACGATCTTCGGTGGACCGGGAACTTGTCTGCACTCTTCAAAGCTGACCGCGAACTGAAGAAATGCCAGTAAGCTATATATTGGCATAAATAGGGTTTTTTCAACTTTGGTGCATATCTTGGGCATTTTTGGAATTTTGCGACCACATTTTCAACATGGGGTTATTGGGATCCCTCCTCATGAATTCAGTCACTGTCATGGTGTTATTCGGTTCCGAAAGGAGACTTCTCGGTCATTGTGCAGAATCACCTTTCAGGACCGATTAACAAAACAATAGTACCACCGTTCATGAGGTGGGTTCTCAAAAAGCCTATGTTGCAAATTTGGTGTAAAAATTAAAAAAAAATTACTTTTTTTACGGACGTCGCTGAGCAGTTTCATGCACCTCGTAACCGTGAATTTATAATATTTTCACCCAGATTTTCAACATTGACATTTTTCCACACCCCTTATGAAAAGTACAGCTGTCATTTTACACATCCTGGCCAAAATATGTTTTCGCACTTCTGGCGCAGAATAGCACGGTTGCTATGGGAAATCAGTTTTTGGGACAGATTAAGAAAATGGCAATGGCAATGACAATATTCATGAGCAGAGGTCCTAAAATGCCTATGTTGAAAATTTGGTGATGAAAGTCCATAAAATAACTGTGTTACAAGCGTGCATTATGCAGCTTCCATGCAGCCTTGTAACTTAGCAAATTTGTAATATTTTCATGCCAGATGTTCACTGGTAATTTTTGACACCTCCTTATGAATAGTACAGCTGTCATTTTTCACTTCCTGAGCGAAATGTGTTTTCACACTTCCGGTGCAGAATAGCATGGTCACTGTAGGAAATCAATGCTGGGGACAGATTAAGAACGAGTGAGTGAGAGAGGGGGAGTGAGCAAGCTCAGCAGAGCTCTGTCAGGACTGCTGCAGATTTTGTTGTGGGCAGAAAAAGGCACCAATGCAGGAAGGAGCCAGTAGAGAAGGGCAGCCTGCAGCACTGGGAGAAACAGAATAAGCGAGTGAGAGAGGGGGAGTGAACGAACTCAAGGGAGCTCTGCCAGGACTGCTGTGTATTTCTTTGTTGGCAGAAAAAGGCGCCAACGCAGGCAGGAGCCCAGTACAAAAGGGCAGCCTGCAGCACCAGGAGAAATAGAATGACTGAGTGAGAGAGGGGGAGTGAACAAGCTCAACGGAGCTCTGTTGGGACTTTAGAGTTGGCCACCCTCCCGCCCAGTGTCCTCTGTGGTCCTATATTACAGCAGGGTCTCTGGGGTGGAGACAAAGCAATGAATGGATAATTTTAGGATTGCTATAATAATACAGATTTAGTTCTGTTTATTTCTCGTACTGAGCTAAGTACTGAGCTATACTGTTATCATTGCTGTAATAATACATATTTATTTGTTCTGTTTATTTCGCTGAGCTGAGTAGTGCTTCGAGTCCAATAGGATTTCTAACTGGGCTAAGTGAAACTATATGAGGGCTGAGAACAAAAAGTATGGTAGCTGAGGAGTGAAAAATGGACAAGGAGGTTTTAAGATTGCTACAGTAATACAGCATTTAACAGATGAGATTTGAGACTGAATTAACCCGGTCAGCAACAGGGCTGTAGGGGGACTAGTGTGGGGGGAACAGGAATTTGAGTAAAAAGGGGCCTAACAGTTGTAGTAGGGTATGGAAACCAGGAGTAAGTGTCCGTAATATAAGATGGGGGCCAAAATGGGGCAGGTGCCACACGTCAATAGGGCGGGCATCTTTGGAAGGGTGGTGGGGTGTACAGGTGTGGGTCCGCCATGATCCTGGACTGGGCTTGGAGGATGGGGGGGTGTATGGACTGTAGACAACTGGCTAGTTTGAGGGAGGAACTGTGGAGGTTAGGAGGAGTCTAAGTGGCAGGGCAGATGAGTATGGTAGGCATCCTGGCTGGGGGATAGGGATGGCAGGCGTAACGGGGAAGAAAAACTAGGGACTAAAACTGACCCAGTATCGAAGGCACTAGAAGAAAAGAGAGGAGAAGGAAGGGGGTGCCCTAGGTGAAGGGGGGGCCTCCTGATGGGAGAGGAAGAGACCACGAGGAGTACCAGGGGAGAGAGCAGATGGCTGCAGGTAGGGAGGGACCAGGGATGGGACTGGGGGGCACGGAGGGGAACAAGTAGGAGGGGAGAACTGGTAGAGGGAAGAGATGCAGGAGGGATATCAACTAGGAATAGATTCGAGCCTCTGCTATGGGGGAGAGAGGGGGAGCAGGAACATACTGAAGAGGGGGAGGACAAGCGGGGCATGACAGGGATGGCAACAGGTAGGGGAAGAGATAGCGAGGATGAAAGGGTACAAGGGGGGCTAGTAAGGAAGGAGGGTGTGACTGGAGGAGAGAAGGCTATGGGAAGGTGAAGGTTGGGAGGGGTACCACTCTCGAGATAGAATGGAATGGGGGCTGTAAATTGACAACAACGGGGATAGGAGAGGGGGTTGGAAATCAGCAGGGGAGGAGGGGAGGTTGACATGGGAAGCCTAGTAGGAAGTAGTCAGGCTGGGAAGGGGTTCATGGGGGATGGGAGGAATAAGGCAGAGAAAAGGGGTGAGGTGGAAGTAGGGGGTGCAGATACAGAAGTTACAGAGTGTGCAGTTGGCGGGGATAAGGGGCAGAGAAGAGCAAATACTGGGGTGGTGGAAGGAACTTAGAAGGGAAAGGGGGTAAGGGACGGGAGTTCTCATCCTGGGGGATTCTACACTGAAAGGGGTGAGATAGGGCAGAAAGGGGTGAAAGGCACAGCCGTATTTGGATTGAAGCTATCCCCGGGTTGACTGCAGGAGGGGCAGAGCAGATACTGCTCAAGTGTGCAGCGAGGAAGAGAAAGAAACCTCAGTTAGTGTTCAATGTGGGTACAATTGACTTGGCGGGGGAGACTGTGGAAGTAGTGAGGGGGAGGTTCGAGGAGTTGGGCAGGCAGTGTGAGGGGTGGGGGAGTCGGTGGCATTCTTGGAGGTACTCCTGGTACCATGTGCAAACATGGGGAGAAAAGGTTAGGATTGAGAAGTTTAATGAGTGGCTGAGGGACTGGTGCCACACCAAAAATTATGAGTTAGTGACTAACTGGGGTAGGGTCTGGGGGAATAGTGACTTGTACGTGGGGGACAGGCTACACTTGAGCAGGAAGGGGGGTATTAAAGGTGGGATTAGAGGGGTACATCTCTACTAAAGTGGATTTAGGCCCAGTAGCGCTGAGGGTTGAGGCACTGGAAGCCACAGTTCGCGCCATGCCGGCAACCTGGGTTTGGGAACGGACTCGAGCCAACGGGGGCTCGCAGGGGAGAGGAAGGATTGAGGATCCCATGACTGCTCTCCTTTCTCTGGGGTGTGTGGGTGTATGGCATCGTACTGCAGCGGCAGCTGACGGAGGCCAGCTGCACTGCAGTTGCATGCTCAAGAGTGGGGAGTGCGGTGGGCATCAGCACTACTGCCTTTGACAACATTGCACGTCTGGCTCCTGGGGAGAAAATGGAGGTGGAAAATAGCGGGGTGATCTCGCTGGCTGATGGCCATGCCTTGCACCTCCGGACATGAGAGCGGTGCACCCCCGGGGTAAGGCCGACCCTGGGCGAAAGGCAAGTTTCTCTCGCACAAGACCTGGTCCAGGGGTGCGGGAACATTTGGCCAGAGGTCACTAGAGCCCACTCCGCTAGAGGAGAAATAGTGACATGATAAAAAAACTAAGGTGGATTTAAACTAGTAGGAGGGGGTGGCCAAAAGACTGAGGTTGTTAGAATGGTCCAGACCGGGGAGCCTAATGAGCTCACCCCCCTAGATATAGGTAAAGGTGGAGGTGTAGTAACCCCAGGAGGGGCCGGGCAGAGTGGTCTGAGTGTAATACAGAAGGCACCACCACCCGGTAAGAATAAGGAGGAGAAAGGGTGCAAACTACCAGGAGGAGGGACACAGGCCAAGGAGAAAAGTGAGGAGAAGGAGGGGTACAGGTGGAAGGTGGTCTCTCGCAATGCAAGAAGTCTGGGGAACATAATTGCAGAGCTTCAGGTGCTTCTTTCAGAGGAGAAGGTGGGCATTGCTGCAGTGACAGAGATATGGGCCAGAGTACCATGACTGAGACTTGGCAATCCTGGGATACAGAATATACAGGAGGGACTGGGGGGGTTGGGGGGTTGCACTCTGTGTGAGGGAAGGGATCAAATGCATAACGGACGAAGGAGAAGAGTAGAGGACAGAGGTGCTTTGGGTGCAGCTTCTGGACTCCAAGGGCAGAAAGCTGAGGCTGGGAGTGGTGCACAGACCACCAGTTCAATCCAGGGAACTGGATGGGGAGCTGGCAGAGCAGATAAGTAGGGTGTGTAGAATGGGGTTTGTTGTGATAGTGGGGGATTTTAACCTACCAGGGGTTGACTGGAGCACCCTGGCCACTAGCAGCACCAGGGAGCAGGTGCTCCTTGATGCATTTCAGGATGGCCTTCTGATGTAACTGGTAAGTGAGCCTACAAGGCTCTGGACCTAGTAATGGCAAATGGTGAGGCAGTGAAGGAGGTAAGGGTGGAGGACGCACTAGTGAGTACCCAACACCAAACTGTGTGGCTCGTTCTAGCACTTGGCAGGGAGACAGGAGGCATGGGCACTAAGGTGGTGGACTTTAGTAGGGTGGACTTTGGGAAGATGTGAGCAATACTGCAAGGGAGACTCCAGGATATAAGGCCTGGATGCATGCAGAACAAAAGTGGGGAGTCATAAAGACTGGACTAACAGAGGCCACAGTAGCCTGCACCAGAGCCAGGAGTAAGAAGAGCAGAGACAAGAAACCATGCTGGCTGAACAAGGAAGTGCTGCAAGGGGTGAGGGCAAAGAGGGCTACATACCAGAAGTACAGGAGAACAGGGAAAGGAGAGGATAAGAAGGCTTATGGGAGTTGGTCAAGGGAGGTGGCCTGGAGGGTGGAAAAAGCTAAGGCCTCCAAGGAATTAAGGTTAGCACAGGGCATAAAGGAAGGGAAAAGGACTTTTTTAAGTATGTCAGGGAAAAGAGGAAGTGCAAGGAACATATTGTGAGGATAAAGTGGGAAGGGGATTGGATGGAAAAGGGGGAGGAGCAAGCAGAAATTCTAAATGAGTACTTCTGCTCCATTTTCACTAAGGAGAGGGATGGTCCACCACCAGCAGGGGCTGGGAGGGTGGGGAAAGGGAGGGAGGAGGAGGTGACAGACAAAGTGATCACGGGGAGTAGGGTGCTAGAGGGGCTGAGAGCAGTCAGGGTGGACAAGACACCAGGTCTCCATGGCATTCACCCCAGGCTGCTGAGGGAGATGGTGAAGCTGTTGGCTGAGCCACTGGCAGATCTGTTCAACACCTCCCTTGAAGTGGGGTGTGTGCCCTAGGACTGGATGGTGGCCCATGTGGTGCCCATACACAAGAGTGGGCCTAGGGAGGAGCCAGGAAATTATCATTCGGTCAGTCTCACGTCCATAGTGGGTAAGCTTATGGAGGCGATACTGAAGGAGAGGCTGGTGACATTCCTAGAAAGTAATGGCCTCCAAGATGAGCAGCAACATGGGTTTGTCTCAGGGAGGTCTTGTCAAACCAGCCTAATAGAGTATTATGACTGGTTGACAAGGGAGTTGGACAGGGGCCATGCGATACATGTCCTATACTTGGACTTCAGTAAGGCCTTTGATACAGTGCCTCATGGGACTTGGGGGGAAGCTGATAGCAGTGAGGGTGGGAAAAAAGCTGACTAAATGGATAGAGAACTGGCTACAGTGGAAGGTGCAGAGGGTGGTGGTGGGGGGGGCTCTCGGCACCTAGAGCAGTGACAAGCGGGGTGCCACAGGGGTCACTTCTGGGCCCGGTGCTATTTGGGCTCTATCTCTGATATAGCACATGGACTGGGGAGTAGGGTTAGTCTGTTCACAGATGATACCAATTTGGGGGCAGTGGTGAACGAAGAGGACAGATGGGGAAAAACTGCAGGGGGACCGAACCAAACTAGAGACATGGTTGGTGGAGTGGCAGCTAGGATTCAACGCAAAGAAGTGTAAGGTGATGCACTTCGGGACTAAGACCCAGAAGAGGGACTATTGGTTGGAGGGATGAGGTTGAGGATCACAGAGGCAGAGAAGGACCTAGGGGTGTTGGTAACTGGGAGCATGAACAATTCAGCCCAGTGCAGGAGAGCAGCAGTGAAGGCAAACAGGATGCTGGGCTGCATCGCAAGGGGTTTCTCATCCAGACACCTCTATACAGATCATTGGTCAGACTGAACCTGGAGTACTGTGTGCAATACTGGGTGACATACCTGAGGAGAGATATAAAGTTGCTGGAGGGGGGTGCAAAGGAGGGCAACAGAAATGTTAAAGGGGATGGGAGGAAAGGAATATGAAGTTAGGCTGAAGGAGCTGAACATGTACACACTAGAGGAGAGGAGGGATAGAGGGATATGATTGAGGCATTTAAATACCTGGGGGGGTAAATAAACCTAGCACCGAGGGGGTGTTTAAACTGAGGAGTGGAAGAGAGCCAAAGGGGCATGGACTAAGGCTGGAAGGGGGACATTTCAAGAGGGAAATGAAGAGGCACTACTTCACTAAGATGGTGGTGTCTAGTTGGAATGCGTTGCCAGACAGGTTGGTAACATGTAGGACAGTCAATAGCTTTAAGAAGGAGTGGGATAAAGCAAGAGTCAGGGGGGCACGGGCTGGGACAAGCGGGGGAGGAACTGAGGGGGAGGAGCAATCTAGGGTGCTAGCTGCATGCTTGGCAGACGTAGATAGACCAATTGGTCTGTTCTGCTGGCAGATTCGTATGTTCGTATGTACTGTATGTTCATATGTAAAATCACAGTGACTTTGTTCATGAGCAGAGGTCCTAAAATGCCTATATTGAAAATTTGGTGACAAACGTCCATAAAATGACTGTGTTACAAGCGTGCATTGTGCAGTTTCCACGTACCCTCATAACTTCACAGATTTGTAGTATTTCCACTCCAGATTTTCAACATTGGCATTTTTTCACACCTTATGAACAGTACCGCTGTCATTTTTCACATCCTGCCCGAAATATGTATTTAAACATCTGGCGCCTAATAGCGCGGTTGCTGTGGGAAATCAGTGTTCAGGACAGATTAAGAAAATCATAGTGAAAGTGTTCATGAGCAGAGGTCACAAAATGCCAATGTTGAAAATTTGGTGAAATATTTCCACTAAATGACTGTCTTACGTGCATGCGTTGTGCAGTTTCTACGTACGCTTGGAAGTTCAAGCATTTTTAATATTTTCACTACAGATTTTCAACATTGCCATCTCTTCACACCTCCTTATGAATGGTGCAGTTGTCATTCTTCACATCCTGCCTGATCTGTGTTCTCATACATCTGGCACACAATGGCACGGTCGCTGTGGGAACTCAAAAGTTTGGGACACATTGACAAAATCACAGTGCCACTGTTCATGAGAAGAGGTCCCAAATGCTTTCATGAGGTGGGAGTCACAAAAAGACCATGTTGAAAATGTGTAGTGCAGCTACCATGCCCAGGGTTTCTAACCGTAACATCCCACCCTGTACAGACTGGCAGGCATTGAGGTGTGCCTTGGACTCTTCGGCCCAAGAGTTCACCCCATTTTCCTATATTGCACCCATTTCAGCATATGTCCTTATGGAGTGGGGTGACTGTAAAGCTGAACACCCAAAGGCAAACCTCAACACTTGTCGGTGTCTGCAGGATAGAGTGAGGTGAAATGGCATGAACGTCATGGGTGACAACCCAAATGCATACCCCAATGCCTGTCAGTCTCTGAAGGGTGGAGATGGGGTTGGTGTGAAGTTCAATACTTCACTGCCATTCCTACTCTGCATCTGTCTAACTCTTGCATTTCTAATGCTAATACCAGCAAGCAAACATTCGGCATTGACAAACGCTTGTCTGTAAAATATTTTTATTGTAAATCATCAAGTCATTACATATGCAGAAAACAAGAACACAGCTGTAAGGGCATTACAACATCTGACCGGAACTGATACAGATGCATTACATTTTAGTACAGTTCTAGTGTATGGTACCGCAAGGCTAAATCACAGGTTGAGGTTATGTCTTGGTATTGTTTTGGACTTTCTGGATTATCTTACTGCCACTCCCCACAGTGTGGCGTGGGCTTCAGTCTTTCAAGGCTGTAAAGGGATCTCTCATCCTGTGGAGAGATGCCTAATTCAAGTGCCCTTTCAATCTTGCTCCATATACTATCAGATTGCATACTACAGTCTACTATTCTACTCTGGGCCCTTTCTCTTTTTAGGCAATTTAAAAAATTATTTGCCCACTACGGTATGGTGGGGGGCTGATATCCAGCATTGTGCTAGCATGGTATGGGCATTAATAAGTGCTTGTGACCACAGAATCAGGTCCCTTCCAAGGTAACCTTGGGTGGGATCAGCTCCCAAAAGAAATTCCAGTGGAGATTTTGGAAGAGCCACCTCTTGCATCCTTGTCATGATTCTATGTATCACGTGTTAGAAAGCAAAAAATGTTTGGGCACATGAGAGTCATAATGTAAGAAGCTACCCTCCTCAATCTGGCACTTGGGACACTCCAAGGGTTTAGAGGGGTCCAAGGCATGTCTCTTCACTGGGGTAATAAATGTCCTATGTAGGAAGTTCAGTTGGGTCTGTCTTAACCTGTTGCTCCTGCACTTTACATTCTCTCTATCTCTCTCTCTCTGTCTGTCTCTCTGTCTCTCTGTCTCTCTCTCTCTCTCTCTGTCTCGCTGTCTCTCTCTCTGTCTCTCCCTTTAGCTCTCTCACTTTACAAGCTAGCCCTCTCATCACGGCACTACCCAACTGACATAAAAAATGGCACTGCTGGTTTTACCGTTAAACAGAAGCACTTTGGACTTTTCGGGTAAGAAATCTGTTAACTCTGGTAACAAGAACTTGTGCTGTGCTGAACCAGATGAATCCGGTGAGCAATCACTTTTTTCAGCTGCTGCAACTGCTTTTTCCTGCTGCAGTAGGGTAGTAGTAGTGGGCTAGTGCAATACTGCAAAAGCCAAAAGTAGCTATTGGTCACAAACAACAGTGTTGTGCTGTGCTGAATTGGATGAATCGGGTTAGTAATCACTTTTTTCAACAGGAGCTAATAGGGTAGTCCGGATTTTGTCAAGTTGACATTTCAATAGTTGGGATTACGGTGTCGGGTATGCGTCTGTTGGGATTTTGGGTGTCAGGCTTTAGCACCGAACCCCCAATAAACAAATAATCCACTGGAAGATATTATACCTGCTCGCTTTCAGTGATTGCAAATATCGAGAATTTATTTATCCTACAACAGTTGTTTCTCCTACCTCCCTCAGTGTGCAAAGTTGATATGTTCCTTAAAGGGAGAACCCCCTCCACTTGCAGTTATATCCCAAAGCCAGTCGTAAAAAAATCTTTCTGCGTTCTGTTAGAACACCACTTTCCTTCTGAAACCATTACTTAAATTGTAATATGAGCACTCATTTTTCTTGACTAATTGCTATCTTTTTCCTTTCATATGACTGTCCCACTTCCAATAATCCCAAGTTTCCCTTTATTCATTTTTCCCTTGTGTCTCCTGGATTGGCAAATATTTTTTTTTTTTAATTCCCTTACGATGACTGGTTATCTCCTCCAAATAACTGAGTGATGTCCTTCTTCCATGAAACTATTCCTGGACTTTTTGCTAACAGGAGCCAGGCACTTTCACACTGTAACACCAGGTAAGGGGCAAGTGCATCACTCCAGGGGGTGCCTCAGACTGTCAGACCCCCGTCCTCTGTTACTGCCAGTCCAAGCTCCACACACCTTGCTTTTTTGCACCCTTGTAATTTACCACATGCATCCAAAAGTCCAGTCTCCCTTCTCCCCCAAGTCAGATGAGCTCTAGCTTTTGCATCAGTCTCCTTCCTGTCTGTTTCTTTTGCTCTGTGAATAGTCTACAGAATGACACTTCTCTCTGTGAACAGGTGTTCTAAGAGAGACTTCAATTTTTTTCAGTGCCTGTTTCTTCTGCTCCCCCTCCCTCCTAGTATCCTCGAAGCCTCCTGTCTCACACACACACACACACTGCATTTACATGCACAGCTAGCATTACCAGGTAAGTAGTTATTGGCTAACAGACTTATCTGGTAACTCCTAGCCACACATATACATGCCGCAGGTTTTTATTGGCTGCATCCAGATCTTTGTGCTTTCATGCTACACTGATCAGCTGGAGCAGTCCTGTTCAACTGAGCATGCGATTACAAGTAGCACCTTTCTATAGAGTATCTCACCATGGTTAATTATTTTTATTAACCAGAAGAGACACTAAGTTGAAAGCTTGTTTACAGCACAAGGAAGTTAACTCATTGTCTCCTATCAGATACCTATAGTCATCAGTAAAATACACTGGTGTGTCCTGAGGATGCTTACAGAAGTCAGCTACTGACTTTCTGTGTGCCCTGGCAACATCTGGAGATGTCACTTATATATTTTAATATATAATGTAACAGAATATAATATATATTTGGCTGCATAGCACCGTTAGAAAGGTAATTTTGTGTTGAACAACTTTGCCACTGATATTCTGTGTATATCATGTATACTTTAGGAGCTATTTGTATTTGTTTATGGAGTGGTGTGTATGGCTTATGTTGCCTGTTTTAGTGAAAAAAATATTTTGTTTGCTGTTTCAACCAGCATTGAAAAAAAAACAAAATTACCTATTATTCTTTGCCCACCAACATTGGAAAAGTAATTTTGTGCTGAATAACTTTGCCACTCATACTTTGTGTCTAGTACTTATGGTTCTTGAGCTATTAGGATTTGTTTGTGGCATGCTGACTATAGCTTGGTTTTGCTTAGAAAGGCCCAGGATTTACTATTAACAGTATACAGGAGACAAGTGGTATAACTTCAGAGAGCTCCTGTGGAGGCAATGAGTGTGAACCCTTTATCTAACCTTTCATCTAGATAGGCTACCCTTTAGAACTCATCCTAAGACTGTGCCTCAGGTGGTGTCTGAATTCACTTTGAGTCAAGCCCATTGACCTGCCTGTATTCTTTTGGAATCTGCAAAACCCACTTGAGGTGCACCTGTACTCCCTTCACATCCACAGTGTGCACCACTTTTTTAATTTCAGTTCTTTGTTTATGCCTTCCTTCACACCAGTCCCTGGCTTCCCCAGATTACTTCCACCACCAGCCAACCCTCACCATACCTCAGAGACTGCTGCTGCCCCTATGGAGCCTTGGTTTGCCCCCCAGCTTATGTATGGGTTGAGAGATATACCCTCATTGAGCCATGAATTGGACAGCACGTCGCAAAGGTAGAGCTGGCCCAGAGTGTACAAGGCCTCTTGGGGAGCCAAGAAAAGGGCTAGTTTCCTAGTTTTCTTCCCGCATCCTAGATGATGTCAGTGCATGTGGGTAACCAGTGTGCATACGGAAGTTGTGCGTGCACAGCACAGGTCACTAGCCCACATCCTTGCCTCCCATACTACCCCCTCTGCTGCACTGCCACCTGTGGTCACCCAGTGAGCAGTAAAGTACATAGAAATATAGAATGTGATGGCAGATAAGGACCACTTGGCCCACATAGTCTGCCCATTTTCCTACCTAACAGATAAGCTCCAGATCCTAGTTGACCAACAGCTTACTTCCTCCTACCCTCCACTAGGACTGCCTTATGTCTGTCCCATGCATTCTTGAATTCCCCCACTGTTCTTGACTCCACGACCTCCTCAGGGAGGCTGTTCCATGCATCCACAACCCTCTCTGTGAAAAAATACTTCCTCACATTACCTCTGAGCCGTCCCCCCTCTATCTTCAAATTGTTCCCCCTTGTTCTTGCATCTCTCTTTCTGAAAGATGCTACCCTCCTGGACTTTGTTGATTCCGTGAGGTGCCAGAAAGTTTCTATCATGTCCATCTCTCCCTTCTTTCCTCAAGGGTATACATATTAAGTCCTTTAGTCTTTCTTCAGTATGTCTTCTGGTGCAGACCCTGCACCATGTTGGTTCCCTCATCTGGACAGCCTCCACTCTATCTATGTCTTTGCAGAGATGGGGTCTCAAGAACTGCACACAGTACTCCAGATGGGGTCTCATCAGCTGTCTGTACAGAGGGATAACAACTTCCTGTTTTCTACTATTGATGCCTCTCCCTATGCATCCTAGTATCCCCCCAGCCTTCCTTACTACCTTCTCACATTGCTTGCCCACCTTTAGGTCATCTGATATAATTATCCCCAGGTCCCTTTCCATTTTTACTGTTGTCAGTATCTCACCCCCATTGTGTACTCTTCCCTGGGTTTTTGTTTCCAGGTACATTACCTGCACTTCTTTGCTTTGAATCTGAGCTGCCATACATCTGACCATTCCTCCAACCTTGCCAAGTCCTTCTCATCCTTTCCACTCCATCTTGTGTATCAACCCTGTTGCAGATCTTTGTGTCGTCTGCAAAGAGACATACTTTTCCTTCCATTTCCTCTGCAATGTCACTTATAAAGACATTAAAAAGGACCAGTCCTAGTACTGAACCCGGCGGTACCCCACTAGTAACCCTCCTTTCTTCACTGTGGACTACATTTACTACTACCCTTTGCATCCTGTTGTCTAGCCAAATTTATATCCAGGCTACCACCTTGGGATCCACTCCAAGGCGGGCCAACTTGTGTATTAATCTTTTATGTGGGACTATATCAAATGCCTTGCTAAAATCTAGGTAGGCCATGTCCACAGCCCCTCCCTGGTCTACTACTTTGGTCACCCAATCAAAGAAATCTATTAGATTCATCTGACATGACCTTCCCATCATGAAACCATGCTGCCTTGGGTCCTGTGCCCCACTGGCTTCTAGGTACTCAACAATTCTTTCCTTCAGAAGTGATTCCATCATTTTCCCTACCACTGAGGTCAAACTAACTGGTCTGTAGTTTCCTGCCTTTGTCCTGCTCCCACTTTTGTGAAGAGGAATCACATCTGCCCTCCTCCAGTCCTCAGGTACCACCTCATCCTCCCAAGATTTGTTAAAGAGAGTAGTCAGCGGTGTCACTAGTTCTACCCTTAGTTCCTTTAGAATTCTTGGGTGAATCCCATCAGGCCCCATTGCTTTGTCCACCTTCAATTTTATTAGTTCTTTCAGAACCCTTTCTTCTGTAAATGGACTGGTATAGGCCCCTGTCTTCAGAGTGTTTCTCTTGTTTGGTTTAGGTACCTCCCCCTCCTCTTCCTTTGTGAATACTGAGCAGAAATATTCATTTGGTATCCCTGCTTTTTCACTGTCACCCTCTACCCACATTCCCTCCCCTTTATTAAGCCTCAATTCCCTCCTTTGGTCTTTCTTCACTCCCTAATGTACCTATAAAAGGTGTTATCCCCCCTTCTTAACAGAGTTGGCTATCCTTTTCTCATTTTGGGCCTTCGCTATTCTGACTGCCTTCCCAGCCTCTTTCTGCTTTAACTGATAAAGTTCTCTGTCCTGCTCCTTCTGTGTTTCCTTATATTTCCTGAATGCTATCCTTTTCTCCTTAACCTTCCCTGCCACCTCTTTTGAGAACCATAGCGTTTTTTTTCCTTCGTTGTGTTTTGTTGATTTGCTTTACACAAAGGCTTGTTGCCTCTGTGATGATTGTTTTGATTACTCCCCATTGTTCCTCCACCCCTCTATATTGCCTGTTTGTTAGTGCTTTTCTGAGGCACTGTCTCATTTTCCCAAAGTTAGCCCTCCTAAAGTCCAATACTCTTGCTTTTGTATGGCTTGATTATATGGCTGTGTTTATCGTGAACCACACTGTTTGGTGGTCTCTTGTTCCCAGATGGCTACCCACTTCCGAATCTGAGATTCTTTCTCCATCCCCCATTTGAGAGTACCAGGTCTAATATTGCTCCCTTCCAACTGGGTTCCAATACTAGTTGTCTGAAGCCTGCCCTCTGTAGGGCATCAAGAATGACCATGCTCTTGGATGTGCCTGCAACAAAGGTGCTCCAGTTAACATCTGGCATATTCAGATCCCCCATCAACAATATCTCTCCTTTTTCTGCCATTCTAAGGAAGCCTTCTATCATTTCCTTGTCCATTCCCTCCCCCTGAGATGGGGGTCTGTCTGCAACCCCCATGCGGATTGTGGTGCCATTTCCTGTCTCCAGGGTGACCCAGAGTGCCTCATCTGCTCCCTGCTTGCTCTTTAGTTCTGTTGCTTTGATCCCTTCCTTTACATAGAGAGCTACTCCTCCTCCTCTTTTACCCTCCCTGTCCCTCCTGTAGATTGTGTATCCTGGTATGTTGACATCCCAGTCATGGTTCTCTGTGTACCATGTTTCTGTGACTGCCACAATATCCAGGCAACCCTCTTCCATCAAGGCCACTAGTTCAGGGAGCTTGTTACACAGACTACGGGCATTGGTACTCATCACTCTCCACTTTTTGATGGCCTTACCCCTTTAGCCCCATTTTCTCCTTACTGCCTTTGCCTTTTTACATTTACCTCTCCTTTTCCCTAATGACTTCTACCTTGATGTTTACCTCACTAATTACTGTGTTTTGTGGGGAGGCTGGGATTTCCCTTTTCAGTGCCTCCCCCTTGGCTAGTTTAAATGCTTGCCAATGAAGCATTTAAACCTCTCACCTAGGATCCTGGTCCCCCCCGGACAGATGCAGACCATCACATCAGTATAGGTCTGCATCCCACCAGGTGGCTCCCCAGTCCCCAATGAAGCCAAAACCCTGAGCTCCATACCAGTTTTTCAACCATTTATTGAATTTCCTGGTGAGGATTACCCTATCATCACCCTTGCCATAGACAGGCAGCACCTCCCCCTCCCCAGCTCTACAAACTCCTCTTGCACTGCTCTGATCCCATTCCTAGCCAGGTCATTTTTCTCCAGGTGGACAATGACATCCAGCTCCCTTCCTCATGCAGCTGCTCCCATGATCCTAAGGATTCACTTCCTGTCCCTCCATGCCATGGTGCCAGGCAGGCTCCTTACCTTCCTCTCCCCTTCCTCCCCCATTTCTACCCCCCTAATGATTGAGTTCCCCACCAGTAGTTGTTTCCTTCACCTGTGGGGTCCCATGCCACCCTCCTGTGGGTCTCCTTTGTGAAGGTTCCCAGCATCCTCCTTGGTCTCCACTGCAGGTGCCTCCATAGAGGAACCACTATCCACCAGAAGAGTGAATGAATTGTGGAGAGGTACAGCTGGAGGGATGCAACTCTGTTCCACCACCCTCTCCCTCCCTGAGCCCACCCTGGTCCAGCCTCTCCTCTTTCTTGGTAACCTCTGAGGTAGTGGCATTGGCCCTGGTGGTCCCTGGATGGGGGAGAAGGTTTCACAAATCCTAGCCAGGTCAGCCTGGAGATGGGCAACCTCTTCCCTCAGACCAGAGAGGTCCCTGCAAATAGGGCAGCATCGCAGCCTCCAGAATGTCTCCCGGAACACTGCTGCCCCACAGCCATTGCACTGCACCACTCATATCATGTCTTATTTTGTGTCCCCTCTCCTGTTTCTCCATATGCTTACTATCTCTTCTCCTCTCCTCTCCTCTCCTTTCAACTCTCATCCTTCCTGTTCTGGGACAGCAACTTCCTATATTCTTCAGTAGCCTCCTTCTTCTTTGCTCAGTGTCAGACCACCACCAGCTGGGAGGGAGAGTGAGCTACTTTTTTCCTTTAGGGTTGACAAAACCAATGTTTCTCTATGATCCTTCCCTTCCTACTGCCAAACAGGAAGTTCCTGTTGACAGTCAAATCTAGTGGCTATAAAAGTAGAACTGGCTTAGAGTGGGTGGGTGGAGGGGTGGGATAGGGTAAGTAATGGGGGAAGCTTGCCTCCACAGAGGAGGAGAAGGAGAATGTCCCCTGGGTTGCTTGATCCTCCTTCCTCTGGCTGGCCCCGCACATGATCCTGGCTCATTCCCGGAAGCTGGGTCACTGGCATCACGAGTGGCAGTACCACCGCTGCATTGATGGACTGGTTTGGGCACTTCACTGTTATCTGAACTGCACCAAGGACATCTGGCAGTCCCCCTTAGGTCTTTGTGCCCTTTGCCCAGTGTATGCTGGGCATTATGCTGGTAACTAAGTGCCTCTCCTGTTGGATAGTTTTCTGCATTTCACACTGTTACCAGAAGGCTGTCAAAAACATTCCTTATAAATTGGCCCAGTGGTGCAGAGGCTGAAGCACCAAGTGTCACATGACCCACCACATCAGCAATCCCGATTTGAGATCAGGCCAGGATCACTGGGTGTCAGCTGAGGAAAGGAGGATTGAGCGTCCATAGGCAGCTCTCCTCTTTTGTGGAAGGAGAACACAGCAATTTGCTACTTGCCTGCCACCTATTGGAGGCAGGAAATGCTTCCTAAAGGATCGAAAAGGCACACCCACACCATGACATGACATGCATGTCCAACCTCAGGGACTGAGGTAAAAAAAATAATTGGCAGGATGATGGCCAGTGACCCTGCTCGGCTGGTCCCCCTATGGCACACAGTCACCCAACTAGGTAAGCAAGTAGTTGGGGTAAGGTTCGGGACAGTGAAAAATGGGGTAGGTGGTTTTCATCAAAGGGGGCGCTTCTCAGGGAGAATTGGACAAATAAAGGATGGGGAGAAAAAAAACATTCCTGATACAGTTAATGGGCACACCACTAGGAGCAATGTGGCCCTTGCAGCTTGTTTCAGGTCAGGCTCAGCATTCAAAATCTGCTTGGCTGCTACCCGGAGTAAGATCCATTTGTTCACTAAACATTATAGTCTGGACCTGCTCTCTTGTAGGAGACCTGACCTTTGCCTGGCTATACTGCAAGTCTGTCTTCCCTTGGGGAAGGGGGTAGTGTGATCCGCTGCTTTCCTGCACCTGGAAGTGTCCGGATGGTAGCGCAGTTCATGCACACTAAAACGAGCCACACACAGGCACTTGAGGACATCTCCATGGATTCGGAGTTCGTTCATTATGCCACTGCACATGGACAACTACTGGGGGGCAACAAAACAGTAGGAGGAAAACCCCACTGGCCACAGAATGACATCCAGCCTCATAGGCTACCACACCAGCAACCAGGCACTCTGCCATGCTAAGGCATGAATGGTAAGTTCTCAGGCAGTCCTGTAATAGGGTTGAGAGGACAGGGTAGAAGTGGACTGCCAGAGGCATACTGTAGGAAGATAAAGTACATATGGAAAAAAAAAGACGCTAGCTGCACGATCACTTTCCAGGACCTACTGACACACTCCATGCCTGTGCTACACACTTTTATGACATTTGTATAGGAAGAGCACGAGCTGCTTGCCATTAAAGTCTATAAAGCATAATTTTCAAATGCTGTTTTTTTCAGTTTAAGTGGAAATTATTTAAAGCCATACCAAGCAGTCAACTAGCAAAAGCCCTGTTAGTTGACCAATGGCTCTGATTTTACAAAATGTTCACTTAAACAGTCAAAGCAGTGCTTGAAACTGACACTCCACAGACTTTGATGGACCACTCCCCCTATTCAGAGTTCATAAAACATTAGAGCGTGGAGGCAGTGCCATCTGGTATGAAGTGGGAAGCAATCGTGTGGCTAGCCCTCTGGGGGAAAATTACGATCCCTTCCCTTCTTTGGGGGGCTGTTTCAAAAAATTAAACAAGTGCCACAGAGGTACCCCAATTGAAGTAATCGAGCTTCAATTATTATTATTATTTCTTTTAGTGTTTATACAGTATATTACGAACAGAAAAAGTTCTTTGTTTTTATTTCCTTGTAGTCACTTACAGTATTTGCAATTGAGTTTATTTTTTATTCCAACCTCAGGACAACT
Organism: Neoceratodus forsteri; assembly: GCA_016271365.2. Classification (NCBI taxonomy): domain Eukaryota; kingdom Metazoa; phylum Chordata; order Ceratodontiformes; family Ceratodontidae; genus Neoceratodus; species Neoceratodus forsteri. Next base: position 81,803,408 of record JADMNL010000022.1, read on the forward strand.
GTCTGATTCCGTGCCAGCCTCCTCAATTTCTGTCTCCTCTGCCAGTTCGTTGTAAATGAGAAGGGACTTGGCAAGGTTAGAGGAATGGTCAAATGTATGGCAGCTTAGATTCAATGCTAAGAAGTGCAAGGTAATGCACCTGAGAAACAAAAACCCAGGGTAGGAGTACACAATGGGGGGTGAGATACTAACAACAACAAAAATGGAAAGGGACCTGGGGGTAGTCATATCAGATGACCTAAAGGTGGGCAAGCAATGTGAGAGGGCAGCAAGTAGGGCTGGGGGGATACTGGGATGCATAGGGAGAGGCATCACCAGTAGAAAACAAGAAGTTATTATCCCTCTGTACAGACAGCTGGTGAGACCTCATCTGAGTACTGCGTGCAGTTCTGGAGACCCAATCTCCATAAAAGACATAGACAGGATGGAAGCTGTCCAGAGAGGGCAACTAAAATGGTGCAGGGTCTGCAACGGAAGACATATGAAGAGAGACTTAAGGAGCTTAATATGTATAGCCTTGAGGAAAGGAGGAGGGGGGACATGATAGAAACTTTCAAGTACCTCAAGGGAATCAACAAAGTCCAAGAGGGTAGCATCTTTCATAAAAGAGGTGTGCAAGAACAAGGGGCACAATTTGAAGATAGAAGGGGGCTCAGAGGTAATTTAAGAAAGTATTTTTTACAGAGGGTTGTGGATGATGGAACGGCCTTCCAGAGGAGGTTGTGGAGTCAAAACAGTGGTGGAATTCAAGCATGCATGGGACAGTCATAAGGCAATTCTAGGGGTGGGGTAGGAAGAAGTAGGCTGCTGGTTAACTAGGATATGCAGCTTATCCATCAGGTAGGAAAATGGGCAGACTGGGTGGGCCAAGCGGTCCTTATCTGCCGTCAAATTCTATGTTTCTAACCCCCCCCACCCCACACACACACACAGTTGCTTAGTGGAAGGGCAGTGTGATGAAGTGGGTAGGGTTAGTGGGATGCTGGAAAGGTATCACCAGTGAAGGGAGGGAGGTGGTGTTGGCACTGTATTGCCCACTGGTAAGACTTTACCTGGAGTACTGGCATGCAATGGAGCCTGCCACCAGGTGGGGATGGTTAGGAAGCACACTGCTAAGGCTGTGTGGGCCTCAGGATCCACCAAGCAGTCTTTTGCATAGAAACAAACAGAATTTGATGTCTGCTAATGATTGCTTGGCCAACCTAGTCTGCCCATTTTCCCTACCTGTTTCATATATCGCAGGTCCTAAATGATCTGCGGACTTTCCCTCTCTTTTCTATCACTAGAGTTCCTTTATATCTGTCCCATGCATTTTTTTTAATTCCCCTACCATTTTTGCCCCTACAGCCTCTGTTGGGAGGCTGTTCTATTACACCCTTTCCATGAAAAAAGAATTTCTCACGTTACCGGTAAGTCTACCCCCTCTATTTTCATACCATGGCCCCTTGTTCTTAGGCTTTTTTTTTTTGAAGATACTACTTTCTTGTACCTTATTTACACCCTTGAGGTATTTGAAAGTCTCCTATCATCCCCCCCCCAGGAATACATATAAAGATCCTCCAATCTCCCTCATATAACTTTTGATGCAGCCCCTGCACCATTTTTGTTGCCCGTTCTGAACCGCTTCTACTCTATGTCTTTCTGGAGATGCGACCTCCAGATCTAGGATTAGACCTTTGAGTCAGAGACTCTTTTACAGAGGTTCCACGTCAAAACAGATTACAGCAGTGAAGAACAGTATTCCAGTGATACAGAACAAAGATTAGATATCAATGGATAAATGGGAGTACATATTCAGAGATGTCTAAACACAGTCCAGTTAGCTTGTGCAGAGTTATGGACAGGACAAAAATAAAAACAGCTAGAACATGTAAAATAATAACAGTTTTATTGTCAAGGTGCAAGAAACCGAAGTGCTAGCTAACATTAGATGAGCCTCTGGTACAAGCAGTGCTATGAGAACATAAAATAACAATATATAGGTTGGGGGGAACTGTAAGCCCAGCAGGTAGAAAATAGGGATATGACTAAGAGAAGACTAGAGGAGAGGCACAGATAGCGGGGGCAGGGTAAAGAAGAAGGAAAATAGTAAGAGATAGGAAAGGGCAGAAGGTAAGTAGGGACAGAAAGTGCACAGGCAGGGACAGTGGAGTGTAGGGAGGCGTGTAGGGGAGGTGGGCTGGTAGGGGTTGAAAGGAGTGAAGAAGGGTGGATAGGGAGAGTAAGGGGTAGGCTGAGAACAGAGGAAAAATAGGTAACAACTTCCAGAGGCACGCAGCTGCCAACTACTGAGTGGTAGTTAAAGTGCCTGAGAGGGGTGTGGGTGAAAGCAGGAAGAAGAAATGGGAAGGGCCCAAATGCATATAAGTGAGGGGAAGATAGGGGTAAGTAAGAGAGGAGGGATAAAGAGAGAGGAAACTAAATATTGCTGAAGGGAGTTTGGAGTCAGGATTTAGGTGTTATGATGCAAAGGGGGCAACATAATGTACTCAGGGTACTGCTGTCAGAGATGGGTTTGGCACAGGAAACTGTTTCTGTGGTGTTGGGAGGATTCCGAGGAGGTGATGTCAGGACAAAGGAAGGGGTTCAGGAGCCTGAGTACATGGCAAGTGTGGCTAAGGAGTAGGATGACATAGAAGTCAGGATTTAGATGTCTATGTCCAGGGCCCTGGAGTCTGCTGTCAGGGCTGAAGGAGTACCAGTCACTGCTCCCGCTATTCTAATCGCTACACCTTTCCCTTGCCAACATGTCACCAGGCCCACTGAGCTGCCTTCATCGCCAAATACTGGTCTGAATACTTCCCCTCCTATCGCTCTTCCTTGCTATCCCCTGCTCCATGATCTTCTTATTCACTTTGCTCTACAGATTCCCACACCTACATTTCCCACCCTTACTCCTCTGCTTGCCAAGTGGCCTTCTCCTATCACCTTGCATCCATCTGAAATCTATTCCCCTCCCCCTCCATCTCTCCCCTTCTCATGTTCCTAGAAACACAGGTTACTCACCTGTAACAGTAGTTCTAGGAGTGGTATATGTTGTTCATCCACACGGACTGGACGGATCGGTTTGGCTTCTCCATTGATCTTTACAGGGGTAACACCACCTCCCTCTTTCTGTTTGTAGTACCCCTCCCCTTGCACTCCAGCATGCTGCTAGCCTTTCCCACTGCCTTATCGCACTGCTTTGCTACCTTCAGGTTACCAGATATGATCACCCACAGGTCCCATTCTTGTTTTGTGGTTGCCAACACCTCCACTCCCAACTGATATGTTGCCTTCAAGTTTCTGTGCATTGTGAGCATAACTTTGCACTTTTTGGCATTGAGGCCAAATTGCCGTACCATGGACCACTCTTCCAGCTTTTTATCAGGTCCTCACCCATTTTTTCCACCTCCCAAGTGTGTCCACTCTTTAGATTTGTGTGTTATCCGATCAGGCATACCTTCCCTTCCAGACCCTCTTCTATGTCACCAATGAAGGCATTAAAAAGGACCGGTCCCAGTACTGACCCCTGTGGCACCCCACTGGTGACCTTGCCTTCTTCTGATTGAATCCCATTTACCACAACCCTCTGACTATTGTTACTCACTCAACTTTGTACCCAATTATACTACCTTAGAATCCACTCCCAGGCTGCCCAGCTTGTTTACCAGTCTTCTGTGTGGAACTGTGTCAAAGGCCTTACTGAAATCCAGGCAGGCCACATCCATGTCTCCACCCTAATGTAACTCCCTGCTCACCCAGATGAAGAACTCAATCAGGTTTGTTTAGCAAGATGTCCCATGTGTTAACCCACGCTGCCTCGGATCTTGCAAGCCATTGGTCACAAGGTATTCCACGATCCTTTCTTTTAGTAGTATTTCCATAACCTTGCCAACAAATGAAGTTGGAGTAACAGGTCTGTAGTTTCCTACCTCCTCCTCCTCCTCCTTGTTCCCACTTTTATGAAGTAGGACCAAATCTGCACTCCTACAGTCTGTACTCCTACAGTCCTCTGAATCTTCCTGTTTCCAGTACAGGCTGAACAGAGCCATCAGATGTGTTGTCAGCTCCTAAGTTCTGTCAATATCGTGGGTTAAACCCCATCTAGCCTCATTGCCTCACCCATCTTTATTTCTGCTGATTCCTTGAGGATTGTCCCCTCTGTAACTGGCTATTGTTCACCTCCCTTCCTTTGCCACCTTTATCCCCTATCTTTGGCCCATCTCCAGCCCCATCCTTTATACAAATTGAACAAAAGTACTTGTTCAATATGGCTGCCTTCTTCTGGTTGTCTTCCACACACTCCCATTTTGTCTTACTATCCCTGCATTGTTCTTTCTCTCTTCTGTCTTTATCTCTTTTTTACTAAGTTGGCAATGTTCTCCTCTGTTCGTGCCTTGGCACACACCAAGACAAGCCAAACACAAGCATTTGATGATGCCTGGAAGCAGAGCTTGTTTGTTTTGCCACTGAATGTGGGCGGGTAGTGAAGGGGCAACAAAAAAGCAGGAGAAAGACCTCCTCTGGCTGCAGAATGACATCCAGCCTTATACTCTAGTGACCAGGCATCCTGCCGTTCTAAGGCACAAACAGTAAGTCCTGGGGGGGATGACAGGGCTGAGAGGACCGCCGAGTATAAACATAGATTTTGACAGCAGATAAGAACTGCTAGGCCCACCCAATCTGCCCATTTCCCTACCTTTTGGATAAGCTGCAGGTTCTAGTTGACCAACAGCTTACTTCCTCCTATCCCCCACTAGAATTGTCTTATGTCTGTCCCATGCATTCTTGAATTCCCCAACTGTTTTTGACCCCACTATTTCCTCTGGAAGGCTGTTCTACGTGTCCACTACCCTCTGCATGAAAAAATATTTCCTCACATTGCCCCTGAGCCGTCCCCCCTCTATCTTCAAATTGTGTCCCCTTGTTCTTGTACATCTCTTTTTCTGTAAGATGCTACCATCTTGGACTTTGCTGATTTCCTTGAGGTACTTGAATGTTTCTATCTTGCCCCCCCTTTCCTCTAGGATATACATATTAAGCTCCTTTACTCTCTCTCTCTTCATATGGCTTCTGGTGCAGACCCTGCACCATATTAGTTGCCCTCCTCTGAACTGCCTCCATCCTGTCTGTCCTTGCGAAGATGGGGTCTCTAGAACTGCATGCAGTACTCCAGATGGGGTGTACTCTTCACCTGGGTTTTTGTTTCCTGGGTGCATTACTTTGCACTTCTTTGCATTGAATCTAAGCTGTCAAACTTTTGACCATTCCTCCAACCTTGCCATGTCCCTTCTCATCTTTTCCACCCCCCCTTGTGTATCATCCCTGTTGCAGATCTTTGTGTCATCTGAAAAGAGGCATACTTTTCCTTCCAGCCCAGAGGCGTAGGTGGATAAAGGACATATGAGAAAAGTCCAGGCATCCACCACTCTTTCTTTGAAAAAGTACTCTCTCACATCCCTCCTGATTTTGCCCCCCCCCCATTTCAAGTGGTAGGATAGCAGTGGACCAGCCATGCTCCCACACTACTGGAACGCCACACAGGCCAGCATTCCTCCTGCAGCTGGGCACCCACTCCCAAAGAACATACTGGGTATGTGTCCCCACCTGTATTCTGGAATCTCCCCTTCTTGCTGAGGAGGTTTGGTGGGCTATAAAGGGAGTGGATGCCAATGACTAGCGAGCAGTGAACAAGTCAGACTCACTCACAGCTGGAACCACCCTTCTTATCGAAACCCCATGGACTGGCTGTGTTCATTCCTGTTCCATAATCCCCTTCCCACAAACCGGCCACCCCCTGTAGCAGATCCTTCCCCTAGAGTAGACTTGCCGTGTGTCCCTCCCTTGCACAGCTGGAACCCCATTGCTACTGACTAGTCATCCCCCTGCAGTGGGACACCTCCTCTTGAAGAACATACTAGCAAAGGGAGGTTGACGGGATGTAAAGGGAGTAGATGCCAGCATTTGGTTGGAATTATTCTAAATTAGCATAAAATCTGTATACATCAGCTGAAGTTGAACTATAAGTCAGGAAATGTGTATAAGTCTTGCATCCCATATGCGTTGTTACACACACAGGACTCGCCAACTGCCCCTGTCCTATGAACGGCGTTGGATCAGGCTGTTGCATTGCAACATCCTCACTAACACAGAATGAATAGTCGTTTTGCATTAGTGAGGACATCGCTGTTGAAGCAGAACGACTTTTTGTGGTGTATGGAGTTCCATACACAACCACATTCCACCATATACTATAGTGCAATTCTCAGAAATTAGCATGGGAAGAATGTTTATGTTGGTTCAGTTGTCCAAAAATGGTGGTTGTGCAAGTTCTGGAAAATGGCTTTGGTATAATTTTTGGAAAATAATGCTGATGCCATATTGATAAAATAGCTTTGCTAATTTGGGAAATTGCAATTTTACAATTCTGAGAAACAGCATTGGTGAATTTATGCAGTTTTCTGGAAAATGTGCTAGTTCAACCTTAGATATGAATAAACGAAGAAGCCAGCAGAATAAGGTAGTTCGGTCAGTCTAGCCTGCTCATATTGTAGGGTCCATATTTCGAGCTACTGCTCCTGCACCCCCCACACATCCTCCCTACCATTATCTTTACCTTCCCCCATGCCTATTCCAGCCTTTCATAAATCTGCCGACTGTCTTCAATGAGATTACTTCTTCTGGCAGCACATTTCAAGTGTCCACTACCCTCTCTTTGAAGAAGTGCTTCCTGACCTCCTTCCTAAACCTGCCACACTCCAACTTAAGACTGTGCCCCCTTGTGTTATGGTCGTCACTGAACTTAAGAGGCCCTCCTTATCCACCTTATTTATTCCTTTCAAGTACTTGAAATCATGTCCCCTCTCTCCTCTCTTTCCTCCAGGGAGTACATGTTCGGTACCCTAAACCTCTCCTCATATGCCTTTACTCTGCTGACCCACTATTATCTTTGTAGCCCTCCTCTGTACCTTCTCTAGCAGGTCAATGTCCTTTTTGAGGTTTGGGCACCAATGCAGAACTCCATACCCTACATGTGGCCTTACCAGTGACCTGTACATGGGCAGTATAACCTCCTCTCTCCTACTACTGTCCCCGCTAGCTATGCATCCCAGCATCTTGTTTGCCTTTGTTGCTGCTTTCTTGCACTGTGTGGAGTGCTTCAGGTCACTAGTGCTCATCACTCCCATGTCCTTCTCTGATGCAGATACTTGGACTCCACCCATGTAGTACACTGTCCTGGGATTCTTGGCTCTAGTATGCATAATGTTGCATTTCTTGGCACTGAAGCCAAGCTGCCAGATCTTGGCCCACTTCCCCAGCTTTTCCAGATCATACTGTTGGTCCACTATCCCTTCAGCTGTGTCCACTCTCACACACAGCTTGGTGTCGTTCGCAAATAGGCACATTTTGCCCTTAATACCATCCCCAATGGCATTGATGAAGTCATTGAATAACACCAACCCCAGCACCGAGCCCTGTGGGACTCCATTAGTTACCTCTCTAGTGCCAGATAACTCCCCCCCACACGCAACCACCCTCTGTGTTCTGTCCCTCAGCCAGTTTTCCACCCATCTGGTCATCTTATCTCCAACCCCAAAATCCACCAGCTTCCTGATCAACCTTTTGTGGGGCACAGAGTCAAAGGCCTTGCTGAAATCCAGATAGGGGATGTCTACTGCTTGGCCCCTGGTGACTGTCTTAGTGACACAGTCAAAGAAGTCAATCAGATTCGTTTGACACAATCCGCCCCCCCCCCCCAACAAATGAACCCATGCTGCCTCACATCCTGGAGATCATGTTCCTCTAGATATTCTAGTAACCTTTTCTTTAGTATAATCTCCATGAGCTTGCCCACAATTGAGGTCAGACTGACAGTTTTGTAATTCCCTTGGACTGCTTTTGTTTTCTTAACAATTATGTTCTGGCATCAACATAGGTTTCTAGAAAACACTATAGCTGTAATACTTAAGAGAATGGTGTTGGGCTTGCACATATTTGAGAAATGGGTTACATATGAAAATAGCATGCAAAATGTTTTAGGGTATATTGGTGGCACAGACAACAAATGAGATACTGTGGTGATAACAGGGCTTTGATAGTAAATCATTTGAAAAACCAAAGTTGTATACTTTTTGGAACAATTACAGACATATTGCTTAACTTAAAAATAAATTGCATATTTTTCGAGAACAGTGGCTGCATGTGCATGTCAGCCTGGATATTACAAAGGAAAACGTATTTTATTTTTTTAAATGAGAGAGAAACAGCTTTGTATGAGAAATAGCGAACTCAAGAAAGTGCAACATCAAATAACAAAAGATTGAGGCAATGGTCCTTAGCAATTTATGGGGTAGTGATATTTCAGTGTTGTGCTGTCTAAACTGAGACCCCCACTTCCGTGTTGTGACGTCACCACTCACGCTAAAACCCGGGTACTACTGATCGCTTGTATATATGGCTAGAGTTACCAGCTAACCAAAGCATTATCCAGACAACTTTACTGGGTAAGTAGATGCCCGGATACTTCCTGATGTCACATTTCCATGCAGCTAGTGTTACTGAGTTATGCTCGGAGATCTCCGCTCCAAGCGCAATTACCTGGTAATGCAGCTGCATGTAAATGCATTGACAGCAATGCCTGTGTGCTGCTGTAACTGGGAAATGGGGATCCTGTGTCCTCCTCTGAACCAAGTGCTGCTAGGTCTCCTTTTCTACTGTCGGGTCTTCTTCCGCTCTCTTCCTTCTGCTCTAATAAAAATACAGAATATTAATTCTATTTTTCCCGGTCTCTTTTTCACCAGAATTTGGCTTGATGCTAAAATTGAGTTCTGCTTCTTCTTATTCTTTAGGAAATTCAGGCTTAATTACACCACCCAGTGGTCAAAGTAGGCCCTGACACTCAGTCCACTCTACAGAATCAGACTGGCTCTTACACCAAGGCCACCTGAAGCACTTGGAACACTGGTGGCTCCAGGTTGGGGCCAGGTGGAGTAGGTGTTATGGTAAAACTTTACTATGTCCAAGCTGTGCCCCAGAATTGACTTGTAGCTGTCAGCCTAGCCCAGATAATAATTCTGCATATGTGATTTGTTACAATGCCTCTCCATACCTTTCCTGGTTGTGCCCCAGTCCTTCTTTTTTTTTTTTTTTTTTTGGGGTGGTATTTTCTATCTCCTCTCCACCAGCCAACCCCATTTCACAAGCCTCCCTCAAGCCTCTTCATCTGCAATCTCTGGGGCTCACCCCACCACATCTCCTGTAGCTTAACCTTTATGACAGGGCCAAGGCCAGTCCCCAATCCTTCTTGGACTAGGATCAAGGTAGAAGGTGCCCAGTTGATAGTGCAGGGCCTGCAAGGGAGGCCAGCTTTATCCTGCTGTAATTGGGGGGTTTCTGCTAAATTTTCTCACCATGCTGTCTCTGGATGTTGCAAATCAGGCAGATGGTGTATGCGTATGTTGTTTGTGCACTCACCTACTCCTAGCAATAGCCCCTCACCAGCAGAAGGAAGAACCCACTGCAGTTCCACCTCTGGATGGTGGTCATCATGTTGCGGTGCACTCTGCCTCCCCTCCCCAGAGACAAGCATCCTGTAGGAAGCTTAATCCTACTCCCTGCAGCTGTCCACTGTAACCCAGGCATATTCCCAAGCCAGGTCACTGGCACAGCAAGCTGTAGCATACTGCTGCACTGATGGGTTGTCTCCCAATCCTTCTTAACTCATGGATCTGCCACTGTAAAGGGACATGGTTAAAATCTGGCTGTGTCTGGATTTGGAATGCATCAGGAAATGGATGTCTGGAATCAAGATATTTTCAGAGCTACAAAACCAGAAACAGCCAGCATCCAGAAAAGGAAATGGTTGCTGAACTATTCCACTTCGAAACCCAGAATGCACCTGGAAACAAGATCTGGACTCAGAATGCATGTAGAACAGGGCTTCACTCTTGTTCCAGAACACTGGTTTCAGGTGCATTCTGGATCTGGAAGGAACCATTCCACTTGTTGCATTCTGGCTTCTTACAGCATTCTAGTTCTGGAATTATCCCACTTCTGGACCCCTGGCGCATGCCAGTTCTGGGTGCATTCAACTTCTAGATTCACCTAGTTCTAACTGGAAACCTGTTCGACTCCTTAACAAAGAATAATTTTCAGCCACTTTGAGAGACAGAGCAGTTGACCCAGGAGCCCATTTGTTCAATGACACAGGGTAACCAATTCTGAACCCAGATATTCAGTCTGCAAGCTAGGGAAGCAGTTGGCCCTGGGGTTAGAGTGTAGAGCTGGAAACCTAGAGTTTCAGGATTGAATCCCTTGCCACTTAGTTACTCAGTGTGTGACATTCACTTATCATTTAACCTCCATAATGAAACAGAATCCAGTGCACTCCCTCCAAATGGTAATCCATTCAAATGTATTTTTTACTCACTTCTTCTTTTGCTTCGTGACTTTCTAAGGGGGTTGCTTGCCTATCAGATGTCAGCCAAGATGTAAATGAAGTCCAACCACCAAATGATAAGGTGAATCCCATAGACCTATAACAAACTCACCACCAATTAATTGCTAATGGTTGTAAGCAAATGACCTCTCTCCCATATAATCATCCAGTCTTAGTTTGAATTGGTCAAGGTTATCACTTTCCATTATGGAACTAGGTAAAGCATTCCACATTGTAGTCACTCTTTGAGTAAACCATTTAGATCTCTTTGTAGTTTTACTCACTTCTCTTTTCAGTTTCAGTTTATGCGACCTAGTATTATTAGGCCCGAGTTGTTTAGTGAGCCCTATGGTTTCTAAAATAGCATTGTCCCTGGATGTCTTATGAGCTAGACATACTCTAAGTTCCCCCTCATAGCCCTGTAGTCCATTGACTATAAACCCAGTATTTTCAACCTAGCTTCATAATCATAGTGCAACATATTCTTCACTTTCTTAGTTGCCTTCCTTTGAACCTTTTCAACCATCATTTTTTCTCTCACGGAAGTAGGAGAACATAATGGAGCACAGTACTCCAGGTGCAGCCTCACAAGACTTGAATATAGAGGAATAAGTACCTCAGGTTCTCTTCTTTTTGCATGCTTGTGAATACACCCCAGGATACTATGACATTTTTTAACCTTATTTATAGTATGCATATCATGAGTTTAATTATCTGTTATTACTCTGGGATCCTTTTCATGTGATGTAATCTCCAAAGTTTTATTTTTAAGAGTGTAATGTATTTTTAAGTTGTTATGACCCAAACGCATTACTTTACATTTAGCTGTATTGAATCACATTTTATTTTTGTTAGCCCTTTTTTTTGGTTTGTCCAGGATTTTTTGCAGATTTGTAGCTGTCTGTGTGTTATGTACAATGGCCCCTATTTTACAATCATCAGCATATTTTGCTACCCAGACCTCACTAGATGTCTACATTGATGAAATAAAAATATTAAAAAGTGTTGTACCCAAAACAGAACCTTATGGTTATGAGTGGTATCCCACAGGGATCAGTTCTGGACCCTTTTTTGTTCAATCTACAGTATATAATAGATTTAAATGCTGGATTAAATAGCTGGAATGAAAAGCTTGCAGATGACACAAAATTGTGCAGATCTGTACAAAGCAAAGTACACATTAAAGTGCTGTAGGAAGACCTGCAGAGGGTTAACAACTGGGTTAAAAGATGGGAAACAAAACTAAACATATTCAAATGTGCATTATTACCTTTGGGTCCAAAACCAACTGAAAGCCCATTATTATAGTGGTGGCATACACACTAGAGAAACAAATGAAGAAAGAGACCTGAGTATTTTTATAATCTCTGACCTCAATATCACATGGCACTGTGATGACATATTCATAAACACAGACAAGATGCTGGGCAACATCCAATGGAGTATTTATAGCAGAAATGAAGATTATTACCTCACCTCCATAGGAGGAATATTAGGCCACTTTGGGACTGTAGCTGTCAGTTGTGGACACCTTACCTTGTGAATAGTCGCAATAGATTTTTATGAGACAGCTCATACAATTATGCTGTCGCAGGTCACATGTCCAACATCAGAAATACCACAAGTCCCAGCTCACTGGGGAATTACATGTGACATTTTGTTTGGGGGTACCTCTCCTTGCCATGATAGTTTCCACCCTAAAAAAGGGAGCCAGAGGTAACCAGCCCTAGACAGTGAACATGAAAAGACCCCACTGGGGCAGGAGAATGCCAGAGAAGAACGGGTGGGAGGTGCTGCATACACTAAAACCCAAAGAGCTAAGTGAGCATGGCTTTTGTAGAAGAAGTGGGAGGAGCCTGATTCCACTCCCCCTCTGAACCCCGGGCATAGCCTTTTAAATTGTGATGACAGAACTATGAATTATACTTTTTTTAGATTGTCTATGTCAAACTGCTTGCAAAATTTGATTTACTTTAAACCATTGTTTTTCTTTTCCCCCCTACCCAGATTTAGTTCAGTAACCCTTTTAACATCTTATCAGAATGCTTCAGGCATATTTAAACTGAGGTACATCATCATATGTATAGGAGGGGTGGGGAGCCATGAGTTTCCCTATTTAATCCTAACCATTAATAATTATCCAAATGGTTTTTATGCCATTAATTGAGCTATTGCCTGTTGGAATGGGAGCCACATTTTTTCATATTGATCTTTCTTATCAAGTTTAATATACCATGCTTTTTCCAACTTAAAGACATCAGTCATGGCATTCAGCCAAGTTTTAAAAGTCATGGGGTAGGGGTCTTTCCAATTTTGTAAAATATTTTTGTTTGCCACAGCAGACAATAGAGATAACAATTTCTTTTGATCTGCATCCAATAGCTGTTCGTAAGGCACAATACCCATCAAGCTAATAAGTGGATTCAAAGAAATATGCCAACTGCAAATAGCAGGCATAAGTTGATTAATTTTTGCCCAGTAGTTAGATAGTAAGGGACACAAATCATATGTATTAATATTCCAGAGGTTACAGCGCAACATGGACATTAATCTGATATACTCGCATTAAATAAGTGAAGTCTGTAGGAAGTATAATACATCTGGTGGATGATGTTATACTGAATTTGTTGAAGCCTTATGGAATTCAAGTTATGACTGCAAACATCTAAAATCTCTTGCCAAATTTGAGGTGTCATACATAGTCTCATATCCCTTTGCCACTTTAGCCTTAAATTGTCCAAAGGTACATCGTGTTTCCTACTTGTTGATATAGTGATGCTATAAGTTTTTTCCTCTCTAAATTCTTTCGAAGAATAGCCAACAAGGAAGGTGATTCTACCATACTAATCACATTTTTTTTTTCAAGAAATTGTTTAATTGAGTGTATTGAAACTCCTGGGAGTTTGGTATTTTATATTGGTTCTTTATCTGTAAAAATGTTTTTAATTTTCCATGTTGGAATATATCACCCATCTGATTCACCCCATAAGAAAGCCATCTCCGAAAGGATTTGTCTATTATTGAAGAGGGAAATCCATATTTTTTATAAATCAGAGTATATTCCGTTATTACATCCTTTTCTCTCAGTTTTTTCTAGAGTTCTGTCCAGCGGGTATATAAAGTTCTGGTAGTAACCAGTAATGAACTTAGTAATTTTTTTAATGGAGTAGAAGAAAAAAGAATGTTTAATAAATTTGAATATGGCTGACACCCTGCCTCCATCAGAATTGATGGTTTTTTCCTCACATAAGGTTGCAGCCAGTCCCAGATATGTATTATTTGAGTAACCCAATAATATAGTTTACAGTTTGGTAATGTCAAGCCTCCACCTGCCCTAGAAATTTCCAACTTTTTTTATGACAATTCTAACTTTATTCTGTTTCCAAAGAAATTTATTAATCATTGAATCTAATCTTTTAAAAAAGTTATCAGGAATTTGGACAGCCAAGGTCTGGAACAGAAACAAAGCTTTAGGTAACACAAGCATTTTAACAAGGTTAACCCTCCCTATTAGAGTCAAAAATAAAGTGTTCCATTTAATTAGATCCCTCTCAGTGCTGTGTAAAAAATCCTCAAAATTAGCTTGATACATGTCCGCTGTTCTAGGAGTAAGATTTATTCCTAGATATTTTAAATTTTTTTTCACTATTTTTACATTCTTGCCCATTATCTGTAAATCCCCTTGGAGCTCTCCGGAGTTCAATCTCTTAAATTCTGTTTTAGACCACTCAAACATCAGTCTCATAGTTAATGATGTCACCTGAGGCCCTCAATGAAATTACAGCCTTGTAACTGGTGGTTGTCTATCATTTATTCTATATAACCTGAGACCTTTCCATATTCATAAGTAAGCAAGAAACCATGCCAAAGTGTGATTTATAGGATTTCAGATGCAAGCCAAGGGTTAAGAGGCACAATGCTGAAGCCGAGTGTCCTTATGCAAAGCAAAAGGTCCATGCTTCCCCAATTACCTTTAACTGAGGACTCTATAATCTCTTCAGCAGGGTAATACTTGCTGCTGCTCTAGGTAATGAAAAGAAAAAGAGCAAGTCTCCCCTCCTGTCAGGGTGATATTGAAAAGCAGTTGTCTACAGTAAAACTGAAGTAGAGACAAATAAGAAATATAAACTAAATGGGGCCAAAAGACTACATGATGTACAAAGCATGAGATTATTTACTATGCAAAAGAACCACCACCCATGATTAAGTCAAAGTGAAGTTCCACTAATGCCTCTTTTTTGGTCCCATGCTGAAGGACATCCTTGGGCCAAAGAGCCTTTTTTCACAGAGCCCTTACTGGCTAAATGGCCTATGTGCGGATCTCTCTGCTGGCTCTAAGATAGGCCCTTTCAAAACCTCACTTAACGTTTTTCACGCAAAGAACTCCACGTGTGATTGCCTCCAGTAATTTGTGTTTATTTGCACTTTATTTACTATACTCCCCTTTCTCTGTTAAATTCCCTGGTGTATTTTCTCTGCAAGGTGCTATTGTCATTGGTCGAACGAGTTGCCTTACTTCTGTATTTTTTGCTTCACTGCATTTTTCAATGGTTAAACAGTTGCCTTATTTTCTGTATTTGTTGTTTGTACCAGACACTGGGCTGTTCTGCCCTCAGCATGTAATATTTAATCTGTTCTGCTATCTTTTTCTCACTGCCTAATATATCATTCATATTGACTGAGTGCCAGTACTGTACCCTTACTCAATAGATCTAGTATTTCTATCTTTATACCATGTTAACTGATGAGGAGCCTTTGCAAAAGAGTTTATGACTCAAAGGGTTGTAATTCTGGTTTCTTAATAAATAAATAAATAAATTTGTCTACAAAGTCATTGAATTATCAGGGAACAGGTGGAGTTTAAGACAATTTAAGGAACAAATTATTCTTCAACAGTTATTGAGAGACTCGTCTTGTTTTGTTGAGTGTCCTTTCACCCCTGTAAAGTCATCTCAAATCTTTTAAACAACACTCTTTTTATCTAGTGTTTTACCCACTGCTGCCTATGCCTTTCAACAGGACAGTAACTCCCCCCACTGTCAAGGCCCGTGGGGATCCACTGTATGGGATCCAGGAGGACTGGCAGCCATCAATAATGGTGACAGGGAGACATGGTATTTCTATGTATTCTTCCCCCCCTCCCCAGATACTTGGCAGTAGCCCAACAAGTGGGCCTATGTGCCCACACAATGATGCCTTACAGAGAAGATAAGCTCCTTTGGCCCACTGCAGGGGTCACTGTGACAGCGGAACCACAGTGCCTACCTTCCCTAGCTAGAAGCACTGCCACAAGGTGCACTGCAGGGGTCGCTGTGGCAGCAGAACCACAATGCCTACCCTTCCTAGCTGGCAGCGCTGCTACATGGTGCACTGCAGGAGTCCCCGTGGCAGTGGAACCACAGTTCCCACCCTTCCTTGCTGGAAATGCTGCTGCATGGCTCACTGCAGGGGTCACTATGGCAGTGGAACCACAGTGCCTGCCCTCCTTAGCTGGAGGCACTGCTGCATGGTGCACTGCAGGGGTCACTGTGGCAGCAGAACAACAGTGCCTACCCTTCCTAGCTGGAAGTGCTGCTGCATGGCACACTGTAGGGGTTGCTGTGGTAGCGGAACCACAGTGCCTACTCTCCCAGGCTGGAAGCGCTGCTGCATGGCGCATGGCAGGGGTCACTGTGGCAGCAGAACCACAATGCCTAACCTCCCTAGGTGGTAGCGTTGCCACATGGTGGCACTACCCCAGCCACCTGACCATTACATGAGTCCACTACCGAACTCTGGTTGCCAGTATGGAAGCTCATAGCGCCTTCCACCAAGCCATCTGCAGTCCTTTTAAATAACACTCTGAAATTTATTGCTTTTATAAAATGGCGGTTTAAAAAGAACAAGAATGTTTAAAAAATAGGCAACCTCAGTTATATTAGTGCAATACAGCGGTGAATTTATGTTTTATAGTGTAAGATGTGAATAAAAGGTCCATTGCATCCTCTTGAAGAACAGTGTGACTGGCTATGGCAGCTGGTTAGGAGTTTACACACAGCTGTTCTCTAACTTTCTGCAAGGGGCTGGGCTGCACTGAAGGGAGAGAGAGATAGGGAGGGAAAAAACAGGTAGGTTGTTTTTTTTTTTTAGTTCTGTTTTTTTAGAGAATTTTTTCATAAAAACAGAACATAACACACATATGCATGCCTTTCAGTAGTACTGATTACAAACATTGCATTAGTATTTTCTGATGTTTCTAAGCATATTCTATTTGATTAGACATCTTGGCAATGCATAGAATGCAACAGTATAAACAAACATTGATTTATTTATGTATTTATTTAGAAGTTTCATAATTGGGAAAGGCACACTAAGCCAAGGCTCGTATCCAAGTGTGACCCAGGGTAAAGGGGACAGGGAGAATTTGGACAGGCAGTTATAACAATGAAGTGTAGTGATGTCATTTAGAAGTACTAGCTCAGAAGATAAAAATTAGGGGGGGCATATTCAGAGCCAGCTAGTTGCACAAGCGCAATGATGCACCACGCAGAATAGATGCTCCATCCAGCTCTGAGGGTATAGTCAAACAGTATGCTTGATCGGTACTGATTGAGCACACTGTCTGACTATCCGTCCTGGATGTGCAGCCCATAGCAGATGGCCACCAAGTCCTGCACAGTGCAACCAGGGACTGTGCTGCATACCGCCAGTGGGCTATGGGTGGTGCATAACTAAATGCACCATGACCCCACGCATGATATTCAGCCACAATATGCTTATGAGCTCATTGGCTATGCATGGCACAAGGAGGCCTCATGCATGCCCATTATGGGGTCATTACAATAGCTGCACCCAGCGGACTGCACCGGGCCTGCCCTGGACAATAGTGTCAGGACCAGTCCCCCATGTTGGCCCCTTGCAGTCCATTATAACCCCCTTCATGTCTCCATCCCCAAACAGTACACCATGCATGAGGCACCCAATATCCATAGTGTAGTGGCCCCCTCCCAGCCCCGTTCCACATCGGTTGTGCAAGCATCCCCCCACCCAATCCCCATTCTCAAGTAGTGCATCCCTGACCCATTACCATACTGCAGGGATCCCCCACAAGCCCAAAGCCCGAGCTCAATGGCAATATGCCCCGATCCCATTACCGCTTTGAAGGGGTACCCTCCACTGAGTCCAGATCCACAATTGCACCAGTGTCACAGTCCCTGGTGGTATAGTGGCACCTCCCCAACCCATTCCCTGAGTTCTGACTGCTCCATGTCATACAATAATGGAATACCCTGATGGTCTAGTGGAGCTGCCCTCCCCAACCCCTGAACCCTGCTCAACTGACCCGCTGCCCACACCCTGGTAGTCTAGTGGACCCCCACCCAGGTAAACAGAACCCACCACCCGACCCCCACCAGCGACTGGCACAGCCCTCCGCACCCGTCCATGGCCAGCTGCTGACTGAATAGCACAGGAGCATGTACTGTAATTAGTACACGCTGATTGGTCAGACAGTGGGAACATACTATTTACAGTACATACCCCTGTGCTGTTCAGTCAGTGACTGGTCATGGACGGGTGTGGAGGGCTGTGACAGTCACCTGCAGGGGTCTAGTGGTGGGTTTTGGTTACCTGGGTGGGAGGTCCACTAGACTACCAGGGTGTGGGCGGCAGGTCAGTTGAGCAGGGTTTGGGGGTTGGGGAGGTAGGCTCCACTAGATCACCAGGGTATTCCATTATTGTATGACAAGAAGCGGTCAAGATTCTGGCAATGGGTGGGGGGGAGCCACTATGTCACCAGGGACTGTGACACTGGTGCAGTTGAGGAACTGGATCAGGTGGGGGAGCTACCCCTTCAATGCAGTAATGGGACCAGGGCATATTGCCATTGCGCTCTGGCTTTGGGCATGTGGGGGTGTCCCTGCAGTATGGTACTGGGTCAGGGATGCTCGTCTTGCGAACAGGGATTGGGCAGGGGAATGCATGCACAACCGATAGAGAGCAGGGCAGGGAGAGGGTTTCTTGCACCTATGGATGGGGATTGGGGCTGGTTGTGGGGCCACTACAGTGTGGAGCAGGGCTAGGGTGGGCACTCGTATGCACGGGGAAGGGGGGG
Source organism: Neoceratodus forsteri (assembly GCA_016271365.2). NCBI lineage: Eukaryota > Metazoa > Chordata > Ceratodontiformes > Ceratodontidae > Neoceratodus > Neoceratodus forsteri. The sequence continues at coordinate 81,821,920 of JADMNL010000022.1, forward strand.
GTACCACTAAACTGCCAGGGCTGGCAGACTGCGGTGCACCAATGTGCACTTCCACAGCCCACCTGTGGGTAGCTGGCTGACTTAGTCAGGCTTTTCATGGTGTATATTTGGCCACACATCTCTGGCCAGTGAGGGGTGATTCTCTGAATACAAGGCCGCGCGGGGTACATCGCGAACGAATTCCTCCACTCAAGCGCATACGCGTTACTGTTGTTGCCTGGCCCATTCATTCCCTTGAGGCCGGCACATCCTGCCCTTCTAAATATCATACTGCTACACATTGTTGGGGTTGCACGGCACATCACCATGCGCCACCGGGTTGCGCCATGCATCTCCTTTGACTATGGGGGCCCAGAGGTACAATACCTGAGGTATAAAAACAATGACTGAACACAGGATTCCTAACATTTTACAGCGGCAGACAGAAGGGGGAGTATATAAAAAATTGAGTTAGAACAGGGTGAGCCCTTCTGGAGAGAGAGGGTGCAGGGTTGATAGGGACATATGAAAGAAGGGGGTATAGTGGAAGAAGGGGAGTAGAAGGAGGGAGTGGGGGAGGCTTAGACGGATGTGTGACAGGAACAAGTGAAGGGGATAGTGAGCTTTAGTAGGTGCTTTAGGGATAGTATAGATGGGGCTTGGTGAACAAGAGAAGGGAGTCAGTTCAAAAGGGAAGGGAGCCAATAAGAGGAAGCATCATGTCCATTGCGTGACCAGGGGTGAGGTATGGAGAAGGAATGTGAGTCCCTAGTGTGAAGGGTAAGAGGAGGGGCAGAGGAGGGAAGAAAGATAGGAGGGGAGGGAGCTAAGCAGTATTTACCAGTGAGGGCTGAGCAGTGGGAGTGATGATGCAAGGGTAGGGTAGGGTGGTGATAGAAGGGAGCAATGATGGGTGCCGGGAGAAGACTTAGAGACAAAGTGACAAACTGCATTGCAGAGGGTATCCAGTCTGGCAAGATTGGAGGAAGGGGCTGCGCTGTATACCATGTCCGCATAGTCAAAGATAGGGAGGATCATTTTGACAAGCAGGCCCCTATGAACTTCTGTAGAGAGACAGTCTTTATTGCAGTAAAGGATGCCTAGCATAGAGTAAAGCTTGGAGTGTATTGTGTTGGTGTGGGCTGAGAAGTCCAGGTTGCTATTGAGCCACACACCAAGGTATTTGTAAGTGTGTACCACCTCCAGTGGGGTACCATCGAGGGTAGAGACAACTGGAGAAGGTGAGAGTCATGCTAACTTTTGGCTAATGCCAAAGGTCATAGACACAGTCTTCTTGGTGTTTACTCTGAGCTGGTTGGTATGGAACCAGTGTGGAGCATTATGGAAGTCACGCTGGAGTGAGGATACAACATCAGACGTGGATGGGCCAGATGCATAGATGACTGTGTTGTCAGCATGCATGCGTATATGTGAGGAGACACAGATGGATGGGAGGTCATTGAGAAAAATGGAAAATAGTATGGGGCCCAGGATGGAGCCCTGGGGGACTTCAGCCAGAATGGGGAAGGGGGATAAAGTATCACCTACCAGAACAGACTGCTGTTGGTTAGTAAGGTATGAATGGAACCACTTAATCACAGGAGTTGAGAGACCAGCTGAAGCCTGTTTGTTCAGTAGGAGAGGGTGGTATACTGAATCAAAAGGCTTTGCAAGATCTATAAAGATGGCTGCTGCGACATGTCCCTGGTCCATCCCAGTAAGGATAGAGTTGGTGACGCGAAGAAGGGAGGAGATGTTGGAGTGATTTTGTTCTGAAACTAGACTGGAATGGGGAGAGGAATGAAAAGAAGGCTAGGAAGTTGACTAGTCTAGAGTGAACTAGCAACTCTTGTAGTTTATTTATTTATTTAGTTTTTGTTTACCAGGTAGGTGCACTAGCCAAAATTGACTATTTTTAGGCATGACCCGGGAGAGTACATACAAAATTGCTAGACTAATACAGAGCATGAATACAGTTGACATACAAGTGGATAAGACAGTACTAGGAATAATACAGATAACCAAGCATCATAACATAGGTAACAAGCATTTGTCAATGCCGAATGTTTGCTTGCTGGCATTGGCATTGGTAGTTTAGGAGTTACAGAGCTGCATAATAGGAATGGCAGTGAAGTATTGAACTGAAGCCAACCCCATTACCACCCTGCAGATAGTGACAGGCATTGGGGTGTGCCTTTGGGTCATCAGGCATAACGGCCACGCCATTTCACCACACCCTACCGTGCAGACACCGACAAGTGTCGCAGTGTGCCTTGGGGTCTTTGGCCCTTATGCGCACCCCATTCCATCAGGAAATATTGTGAGATGGGTGCAGTATAGGAGAATGGGGTGAACTTTGGGGCTGAAGAGTCCAAGGCACACCTTGATGCCTCTCAGTGGTGCAGGGTGTGGGGGGGGTGGAATGGTATGATCATTGCAGGTGACAATCCCAAGTCACAGCTTTGATGCCTGTCATTCTCTACAGGGTGGAGTGTTATGGTCAGAAACCCTAACGCCTCAGGCATTCGTTGGTATTTTCACTCCAAATTTTCAACATGGGTTTTTTGTGACCCCCACCTTATGAACAGTGGCAATATCAGTTTGTTAGCCAAAAGCTGCTTTTGCACAGCGACTACGGCATTTGTCACCATAGGTGCAAAAACACATTCTGAACTGGATGTGAAAAATGACATCTGTACTGTTCATGGGGAGGTGTAAAAAATGGCAATGTTGAAAATCTGCAGTGAAAATATTAAAAAAAGTGGTGAAGTCACGAGCATGCATAGAAACTGTGCAACGTGCACCCGTAATGTAATTAGTTTGGGAATTGTTTACAGCAGATTGTCAACACAGGCATTTTGGGACCTCCGGTCATGAACAGTGTCACTGTGATTTTCTTTATCTGTCCTGAACAATGATTTCCCACAGCGACCACCATTTCTGTGCTGAAAGTGTGAAAACACATTTCGGCCATGTTGTCAAAAATGACAGCTGTACTGTTCATAAGGAAGTGTGGAAAAATGCCACTGGTGAAAATCTGGACTGAAAATATTACAAATTCATGAACTTACGAGGGTGTGTGGAAACTGCACAATGCTCACTCGTAACACAGTCATTTTTAGGAATTTTTTCACCAAATTTTCAAAATAGCCATTTTAAGACCTCTGCTCATGAACAGTGTCACTGTGATTTTCTTAATGTGTCCCATACATTGATTTTGCACATCGACTGCGCCATTGTGCGCTACATGGGCGGAAACATGTTTTGGGTGAGATGTGAAAAATGACAGCTGTCCTGCTCATAAGGGAGTGTGGTCAAATGGCAACCGAACACTGGCACTGTCATTTTGTTAATCGGTCTCAAAAGGTGATTTTGTGCAGTGACCGTGAAATCACTCTTCGGGCCTGACTAACACCATGGCAGTGACAGAATTCACGAGGAGGGGTCCCAAAAACCCCATGTTGAAAATTTGGTGCCAAAATTCCAAAAAATGCCTGAGATATGCAGCACAGTTGAAAAAACCCTATTCATTACATTATACAGCTTACCAGCATTTCCTCAGTTCACGGTCGGCTTTGAAGAGTGCAGACGTGTTCCTGGTCCACCGAAGATTGTGGCGCCAAGCTCCGGAGGTAAGTATGAGGTGAGGTGGGGGTGTGGGAAGGCAGGGTGCGCAGAGGGTGGCACGGGTGGTGGGAGGGAGGCAGGGAGACTGCGAGGGAACCGCTTTTTTTTCAGTTTTTTTTAATTACGACGTGACGCTTGCCATGCTGGGTGGCTCCCAAGCATGGCACTAAATGACACAGGACATTTGCCATGCTGGGTTGGGCTCCCAGTGTGGCAGCTGGAAAGCTTTGGGGCGGCAGTGGAGCCGAGGGGGATTGTGCACCCCTGTTGGACATTCCAACTGTTGCCACACTGGGGTGGGCTCCCAGTGTGGCACTCAGTAATCTCTTGGGGGGGGGACTGTGGAGCCGACTGGGGATTGGGCACCCCAGTCGGCCAAACACATTGTTGCCATGTTAGTGGGCCTCAGCGTGGCACCTGGAAGACTGTTTGGGCGCAGGGGAGAGACTTCCAGTGAGCAACTTCCCTTATCTGATCGCATGCTCACTGAAGTGGCCTCCCTTTCAACTGTAAGCCACTGAATTCTTGAGTGCTGTCATAGACAGCTGCAGCATGCATTGGGCAACTGCGGCTGCACCTGCAAACACACGGAGGGAATTGGAAGAGGGGGTGCCACACCTCCAGAAACTCGGATGATGGCACTATGTTTCTTGCACATGCGTGCAAGCAAACATAATAACATATTTCATTATGAGGGGTATAGCAGGCAATACAGATGAGAGATACATTTAACCAGAGATACAATGTGCAAAAGCATTTCAGGAGTAGTATCATATGATAGCATGAGGGAAGGAGATAAGGAGGGGGGTAGGGATAGGAAGGTGGGCAGGGTGATAATACATTACATATGCACATTCCAGGATGAGCAGAGTGGAGGGCAGGAGTTAGTCAGAAGGGGGTATGGGTAGCTAGGTGGGGTCAAAGCAAGTGCAGGAATCCTTGGATAGATGGCGACATAGCTCCTTTTTGAAGACTGGGTGGGAGCTGTCTTGCCTAAGAGTTAGAGGGAAGGAGTTCCAGCTGGTGGGGGAGGGTGTGTGATGGAAGGCTCCTGAGCCTTTTGACGTGCGGCAACTAGGTACGTTGAGCAGAGACTTGTTAACTGAGCGAAGACCTTAGGCAGATGTAAGGGGTATGAGTAGTGCCGCGAGGGAGGTGGGGGTTTGATTTCGAATTACTGAATCTATGAGGGAGCACATGGAGTACTGACAGCATGCTGAAGGGGAGAGCCATCCAAGGTTACTGTACAGGTGGCAGTGGTGTTTGAGGTGATGGGAGGAGGATGCATATCGTCAGATGTTATTGTAAGCAACGTCCTATTTGTGAAGTGCAGTTTTATGGGCATTGGCAAAAGTGGGGACACCATATGTCAGGGCAGGAAGAAGGATACCTCTGGTGATGGCCAACTTGGCAGACAGTGTTAACATATGGCTCATTTTGTAGGCAGTTCCTAGTTTTGTATCCATTGCTTTGCAGACAGATTGAACGTGCAGGCTGAAATCCAAGGATTGGTCAAGGAGGACTCCTAGGTATTTAAAAGATGTGGCACATTCAATCTGGGTCCCTCCTAAGTCGCACATAATGAGGTGTTGTTTGCTGGCTCTGAGCTTGGGGCAGAACCAAAAAACATGGCTTGGGTTTAATAAGTTTAGCAAAGGAAGGAATGAGAGAGATGTAACAGGATAACTGTCTACTAGTTATGTGTATAATTTTGATAAATATATGTTTATTTGAATTTTCTGCTTATGAAACATGGCTGGGTCAGCAGGCCCATAGGGAAGACTAGCTTTAAAGGGGCCTGACCTTTTGACCACAAAGCAGTTGCTTGCTGGAGCTAAATAGCTAGAGTTCCTTTTCTGTGTCAACACATATCTGTTAAACTTCCTGAAACTTATAAAAAAACAGGTTAACAAGCCACTGCTTTGAACCTAGGAAACCAATCATAAAATATTGCATGTTACGACATCAGGAGGGAAGCCAGTTCTGGCAGATATTCACACAGCTAAGAGAAGTGTTTTCAGGATGCTTTTCTGAAAACAACAAAGTGGAATGCAGTCATAACTTATGCTTTGATGAAGAGAGACTGTCTGTATAATTTGATATGGCTATCTTTGCAGATTTCAGGCAAGCAATAAGATGACACCCTTTTGAATATACTTGGTCATGTTACAAATTAATTACAGGACTAAAAGTTACCTCTTGTGCTGTGACATCACAAGGAGGTTGGGACTTTAACTTTGAATATTGCCAAGCTGTCTAAGGGGACTGACACACGTGTTCTGGACATTGAGAGGCACTTCTGTCAAGATTAGGTAACACACAACTGAAAACTGAGTTAGAACTAGTAATTCAGTTACATGTGTAGTGCCCCAGAGTCCTGGTGCCCTCCAAAGATGGGCATCCAGGTGCTTTGGGGTTGGGTAGGTAGGGAGGTGCCCCGTTTTGTGCCCCTGGCTAGGTACCCCTGGGGTTGGGTAGGTAACCCCCCAAAGTGAAGCCACAGCTCGGCTCCATTTAAAAAAAAAATATTTCTGCTCATTTTCCCTGCCTGCAGCTACTTGGACCCCCCCCAAGTTACCTTGCACCAGGCGCCTGCTCTCGTGGGCCCAATCATGAGGGCATGCAGGCAGGGATGGGCTAGAGAGGATTCCAAAATGTAATCCTCAGCCCGTTTGAATGGTAGTAGCCGTTCAATCCAGTTAATGTGGGGAGAGAAAAAGGAGCAGCAGCAGTATCAAAGGGAGTGCTAGGCCAGCCGAGGCTCGGCCAAAGGGGAGGGACTCACCTGATGTCCTGGGGTTCCTCCCGATGTCCTGGCCGATCCATCAGCAGTCTCTCCCTCTTCTCCGGTGGTGGCTGTAGTCTGCCAGTCCTGGTGCTGCATCGGCGGTGAGGATGTTCTGTCAGGAGGGGCGGCAGGTATAAAGGCCGGACCCTCCATCCAGTAGCCCAGTAGATGGTCATCAGGAGGGGCAGCAGGTCCAGCCTGCCCCCACCTTTAGTCCCAAAGTGGAAGGTGTTCCAGGATGGGTGGTGGCAGCAGCAGCGTTAGGCCTGGCCCTCCATCCAGCAAGCTGGCAGCACAGCAGTCCAGTCGGGAGGGGCAGTCAGTCCAGGCCATCCCCTCCATGGTCCAGTACCCAGCAGCAGTTTGTCGGGAGGGGCAGCAGGTCCAGGCTGTCCCCTCCATTAGCCCAAAAGTGGGAGGCATTCCAGGAGGGGCGGTGGCAACAGCAGAAGGCTGTCCCCTCCTTCCAGCAGCTATGGGTCCATGGGAGGAGGCAGGTCCAGGCCTCCCGAGCAACAGCAGCAGATGTCCTGACCCAGGAGCAGATGGAGGGTGGCAGGGTGAGTGGCGGCGGCACTGAGTTTGGGTGCTGGCCGCCAGAAGAAAAGAAAATAAACTTTTTTTTTAAATAAAACCTTGGGCGCTCCAGGCACCAGAAGCAACTGTGGGGCAAGGGCAAGGCCCCGAATATAGATACACCCATGGGGCAGGTCAGAAAAGGCTCAGAAGAGCCAGGGAAATGTGGGGGTAGGCTAGGCCCTAAGCAAAGGACCACCCATGAGGCCAAGTAAAAGAAGGCTCCCTTGAGCTGAATGAATGTGGGGTGTACAAGGCCGCAGTTAAAGACAGCCCAATGGGCAGAGCTACAAGAAAGAGAGCCCCATAGACAATGGGAGAAGGGGCTGGGATGATGAAGCTTGACTGACTGCCTGTAAAGTGGTCTTAAAGGAGTAATGACAGGCCCTGCAGTCTAAAAGGGGGCAGAAACTGTATAATGACTAAATATTTATTGCTGCTTACAAAAGTAGCTTAAAGGGGCAGAATAAATGCAAGGCTCCATAGAGTAAGGAACTATAAGTAAGGAACGGTATACCTTAGTGTGGATTAATGCCTGACATCTGAATTCAAGTGGCCTGCACCAGAGACCAGGTTTAAAAGGGCAATGCACTCTTGAAAGTTAACTGCTTGTAAATATATGTACATAATTGTTTTATTGCGATGCTTTTGGGCCCCTTTGATGACATTGACCATATGCCAGTATCTGTGTGCTGGCTGAAGATTGCCAAAAAGTGACAATGCTAGAAATAAAGACACAGACACAGGGTTTTAATAGAAATTTTATTGTGCCGTCACCCTTCAGCCTGCATATGATCCCAGGTGCCCTGACCCTGTTTTTCCCAACCAACTGTCATGTCCTTGTTTGTCCTTGTGTCCCGGCAGTCCACATAGGGCTCTGGCTGGATGACCTTGTGTGCTGGCTGTCCACATAGGGGCTGGGGCTGGGTGGAGTCAGCAGACATTTTCCTGGAGGGGTGTCATTTCCAGTGGTCTATAGAAACGTTTGTGCCGATGACCCACATCACCTCGGAATAGTCCTGGCCTGTGTCCTGTTCTGTATTTTCCCCAGCCCCGGGCAGCTGGTTCCCTGTCTTGCTTTTTCCCCTTCCCCATTTGGACACGCAAGGGTGGCTAGCTTAGATTATTTACCACTGATTTTTTTAGTAGGGTACAGTATAATTTAGTAATGTGTAGATACCTTATCTTTTAGAAGTTTGAATCTAGAAATGCCGTGCATTACTTTCTTAATGTTCTAGCCCTTTATAATTTTAGAGTGTAACATTCAGTGTACTGTTATTGCATAGTTATGTTTAATAAACTTTTACATTATTCCTTGCATTCGAGTCAGCTTCATGCCTCTTCTTGTGTTCCCAGTAGTGGTATTTGAGTTTGAGTACCCTTCCTCAAAATTTTCCCCTGACACCTGCTGACTAGGCTTCACACAAAAATCCACCTCCAGGTGGTTGGCGTAGTTGAATTACCTTGTGTTTTTCCCTTCCAGGTTGTAGCTTGGGTGGACCTGTGCTCTGACCCAACTAGGCCATTTTGAGAGCGGTCAGCGTCAGTAGTAAACCCTCACCCATTACACAAGATGTTTTGTTTTGTAATTTCCATTTATTTCTGACTGTAAGCTTTAATGTATATACTGTATGTTCTGTGTTTTGTATTTATTTACTATTTGTAATTTTAGTAAACTTTTTAGGTTTCCTTAATCCTGCCTGAGACATTTTCTCATTTTGAGTGTGAATGCTGGAACAGTATTGATAATTCTGACATAACTGTTAAAGTGCTTAGTGTGTCACCATATGCAGCCATGTGAACATGGACCTGTGTAAAGATGCAGCCAGGTAAGGAAATACCTAGGTCTCAACTGAGTCTGAAGTGGGATCGTGAACCATGTTGGTTGTATGCCAGCTGGGATCAAGTATTGCGCGCTGCTTTCCCCAAAAAGGGTGTAATATTTGGACCTGTTACCTGGGCTTACTAGCTAAAAAGAATTCATATTTGACCCCAGGACACAAGACTGGTAGTTACTCAGACCCAAAACAAGCAGGAGGGTGTCCCTGTTTGTCCCCTGTTCATATATTGCACTTCAAGGTTGGGCACTGTGGGAGCAGAGGGCTTGACCCCAAGAGTGCATTTGTGACAAGCAATAGGTCTGCAATTACCTGGGGAAATTGAATCACCCCCTTTGGGGGGGGCACCTTGTCAGTTTTTCCAGGTAAGTGGGACAGCACAGACAGAAAAGGAAAGGTTCAGAAGGTGGGTGAATGGGTGAATATATGATGGCGTTTGGGATCCAGGCCATCAGGGCTTTATTCTGAGGGGTTCAGAGACTTACGGGCAAGGAAAACTTCCCATGGGGAGACAGGAGGGAAGTGAAAACCTGCAGAAGAAGTGAATTGGGATGGGGAAGCATAAGAGGATGGCAGGGGACAGCCCAAGTTGTGAAGAATTTGTTAAAAGGGAAGTGACAGCAAGGTGGTCGGAGAACAGGGAGCCATCTGCTGGGTGGGGGGTGAAGGTTAGGGAGACAAGTTGAAATGGGAGTGGACAACTTTCCAGAAATTGGGGGAAGCGTTTAGGTTGGACTGTAGGTTGGATTTGAAGTAGTGGGCCTTGGCAACTTGAACTGAATTGATGCAGGAGTTCCTAAGGGACCTGTAGTGCTGGTGGTCAGAATCAGAATGGGCAGTCTTGAAGCATGCCCAAGAAAGGTCCCTAGATTTACACAGCTCATTGAGGCCAGGTGTGATCCAGGGATAATGGAAGCATTTTACTCTGGATCTTTTGGGGGGGCATGGGTATTCCAGGTGTTGGTGAGGATAGTGGTGAAGTGTGAGAGGTTTTTATTGATGTTTTGGGCAGAGTATACAGGAGTCCAATCAGTAGAGGCCAGACCACTTAAGAGTACATCTGTGTCAAGAGACCTGAGAGGCCTGTGCCAGAGGTATTTAGGGGTGGATTGAGAAGGCTGGCTTTCCTAATGCAAAAGGTGATGCAGTGATCGATGAACATATTAGGAAGAACACCTGCAGCCAGGATGCGATGGGGATGGAGCACAATACCCGGTCCAGGAGAAGTGGTTTGAGGAGTGGAGGTTGAGCCTGGTTGGAGATTAGGTGGGTGAGGTTCAAGGTTTCGATAGATTGTAAGATAGGCTTAGAGGCAGGGGAGAGCTAGTTTAGACTGAAGTCTCCAAGTAAGATAAGTTCACCGGAGACAGAGAGGGAGATAAGTGAGGAGAGGGAGTTGAGGAAAAGGAGGGGGAGTTTTGGGTGAGGTGTAAAGTACAGCAACAAAGAAAGGGAGAGTGGAAGGGAGGGAGCATTTGAGTAGCAGGAGCTTGTGGGAGGCAGGGAAGGCCTCTTTGAGGAAGATTGCACAGGAGATATTTTGCTAGATATATATTGCAATACGTCCACCTCGCTTGCCTTTGTCTTGGCAAAAAGGTGGCAGTCAGGGAGAGTGAGGTGTGAGTCTGGGACTCTAGAGGAGAGCCAGATTTTGGAAATGCAAAAGGAAGTCCGGGGAGTAATCCTAGGCCCATACCTTGAGGGAGTATATCTTGGGGAGGAGGCTTTGTGCATTGAAGTGAGAAGCTAAGACCTTTAGTTATGGAGAAGGAGGGGGGTAAGAGAGACAGGATTTGGATCCACATTGCCATCCAGGAGTAGGAGAATAAGGAGAAGGGTGAGAAAGGAAGATTTCTTCCACTTTCTGTAACCAGTGGGAGGGAGAGAGCTGAGGAGTAGGGAGAAGGGGAGTGAAAAGAGCAGTGGGGAAATTTGAGGTTTAAGGAGGGGGTAGGAAGGAGACTGGGGAGGATAAAGTAAGTTAGGGGGTAGCGGTGTAGGAAGGCAGGTAGGGAGAGAGGTGAAGAAACAGAAGGAAGTGAAGGAGCAAGGGGGAGAGGAGGGGATAAAGGAGTGAGCGGGTACATGAGAAGGGGCAGGTGAGTATGGGAGAGTAGGAGGAGATAGATTAGCAAGGCAGGTAGCCAGAGGAGCATGGTGCTGGGGAATATCAGAAGGAGGGTAGAAGGGAGAAGATGGAGGGCAGGGGGAGGGTTTGTCCAACTTGGGAAAGAAAAGTATAGAATCACCAGTGCAGGCAGAGGTAGTGTATTTGCCAGCAAGCAGCTGCAAGGTTGGGGGGAGGGGTGAGGTGTTGGCAAAAGCAGAAAGTTAGAACAGATTCAAAATTAGAGCAACAGCTAATGAGTGAGCACTGTGATCTAGCTGAGTTAGTGGACAAAACAAAGCAGGTAGGCAAAATTAAACAGCTATGTTGAAGTTAAAAGCAATGCATATAATAATAGGGTGCACACGGTAGAGTTGCAGTCTTTAACAAATATGAAATACAGCAAATGGCTAAACATAGACTGCAGACAAGCCTAGCTACTTGAATTAGTAGGTCTAAACAAAGCAGCAATGCAAAGTAGGCAAATTGAGTAATGAGGGAGTGAGGGAAGCGCAGTGTAGCACACAGTGATGGGGGGGCGTCTGTTGGGCAGTGTAGCCAGCCGATCAACTGACTCACTGCTGACTCCAGACAGACTCCTCAATGTCCTTAGCACATGGTCCTTTGCACAAATGGGCTGCTGCATGGATGGGCCACTAGGTCAAGTCTGAGTTTGTAGTGAGGAGCTTGGAGAAAGTCACGCCCCTACTTGCACCAGATTGCTGGAGGGTACAGGCAGCAAAGGGATGGACAGGTCCTGGCTCCAGAGGGTCCAAGATCTGGCCGTCAGGGAGGCTGTCTCGTGGAGAGCATTTCCAGCTCTCAGTAGGAAGCCCTGTAGTGGTGGCAAGGTTCAACAGTGAACTGGCACTTGTAGAAAGGCACTGTTGTATGTAATTCGTACCTCAGAGTCTTTAGTCCCACACCTACTCACACCCAGTTGATGGAGAGCGCAGGGCAACAAAGGGATGGACAAGTCTGGGCTCTGTGAGATTCGAGGTATGGTGACTGGGAGATGTCCAGTGGAGAGCAGTCCCAGCTCTTGGTAGGAAGTCCTGTAGAGGTGTCAAGGTCCAGTGGGGAACTGGCACTTGTAGAAAGGCACTGCAGTGTGCAATTCACACCTGAGAGTCTTTAGTCTTTAGTTTCGATTTAACAGTTTTTAATATATGGATCATCAATTTAATGCTATACTAAAGCACACAATTTTTTTTTGGTAATTCTATCACTCCCGAAGTGATAATACCACACGTTAGGAGTGATAATACTATCGTTCAGGTCCCGTAATAGTATAGTTCAGGACCTGAACGATAGTATTATCACTGCAGCTCAAGAGCGCAAGCGCAAATTAAAAAAACTGCTAAGGCTGGCAAATGTCAGTCAAGCGTGGATATGTACAACATGGCTCATCATTGGACGATTTGTCTCTGTGGGCATCCAAAACAGTTTAAAAAACATGGCGTCGATCTCTCGCTTAGCGAGAGCGTAAAGCATCTATAGTGCTTCCTCAGTTTCTTTCTTCTTTGTTTTAATGCATACCACACCAAGGATTTAGCTGGCTGATCCTGCCCCCCCCCCACAAGAAACTAAAAGGTAGGACTGAAACAAAACTTTCTGGTACCTTGGGTGTGTGTGTGTGTGTAACCGGTGGGGCGGCAGGGAAACAGAGGCACACGTGAGTCTCAGAGAAAGTACGGCAGTCGGCTCAGACGGGCAGTACGAAAACCAAACCAACAAAAAAATACTCGCATCCAAATATTAAAAAAAATAATGGATATCTCACAGGGTATTACCGGTGAGATACCATCTCGAGGTTCTGGACACTGGAACGTCTCGAGCTTTGCTCTTGAGGTTCCTATGGGTACAGAATCTCTCGATGGTATTACTCACTGGTAATACCCTGTGAGATATCCATTATTCTCTTTATTATCCATTCATAGTCAGGTTAACACTCATACAGAAAATGTCTATACATTTTATGCAATTTCTGCTTATTTTCTGCTCACTTCAGTCAGCTTGTAGCCACATCACAGTTTAGAGGCGGATCATAGCTGCTTCAATGGAAGTCAGTGATACCACAGCAGGGTCCCATTGCCTGCTGAATTTCTCCTCCCAGCCTCTTATATGTTAAGTGCCACAGTGGCAATATTTTAAGGAGGAGCTCTTTCCACATATATCTAATGCAGGGATGACACAGGACACCCACGTATTCTGAATGCATTTCCTAGCCACCAGTAGCACGATATGAATAATTCTATCCTGATCCCATTCATTCTCTTCTCTGTTCTCTATGCCAAGGAGTACTGTAGTGAGATAGAATCATCCACCAGGTGTATCTTCATAACATGATATGACAGGCAGTCTCCATCCAGAAGGGTCAGAGGTTTGAACAGACCCTGAAGTAGAGTATATACTGTATGTGCCCCTCTACGCCTGGCACCTACCACACATATGGAGGACACTCCTACCTGGAATTTACTGACCATGTCTGTGGACATATACAGTCTGTGAAGGAACTTATACTGAGCTTCTTTGTACAGCTTGCATATAATGTAGTGGTTAAGGGCACTGAGCTGCAAACCGGGAGACCTAGGTTTGAATCCCGTCAGCCCCCACTTGCATACTGTGTGACCCTGAGCAAGTCAGTTAACTTCCTTGTGCTCCCAGGCCGCACCTGGAAACAAGTTCTGGATTAGTGTGCCTTTCCTGGTTAAATAATTTAATTTTCCCTTTCCCTATAGCAATAGTCCCATCTGGGATTCACATATCTAAAACCATGCTTTCTGTGGTATCTGACACTGCAAATCCCTTTCCCACAGCCCTGTAACATTTTGGGATGAATCAGGGGTCTTGCCTCTGAGCATCTGATATGCTGTCATTAGTGAACCCTTCAGGTTAATCCTTGGCTGGGGCATGCAGTGCTCAGTATAATGTATCTGAGCCTCCTTTTGATTTATCCTCCCATTGGTCTGAGCCCACTTCCAGGCTTAAAAGTACCTGATCCTGTGTGTCTGTGGCAGGCCCAGTTCCTCTGTTACCCGCTGAAAGGTCTTGAATCCTCCCAGAGTAAACAGATCCTCCAGGCATCTCATGCCTGCTCTCTCCCATTCCTGGAACCTCTGATCCCCCAGCCCTGGTAATAATTCTGGGTTACTGTACGAGGGGTTAGCAGGGTGTTCTCCTTACTATCTCATCCATATGGCACTGGTTCTTACCCCACACCTCTAGCAGCATCTCCACTAACTCATTCTTTGTCCTTATTGCTGACTGTCAGGGACTGTCATCGGGTGGGGGGCTTTGCCTCCCTTTATCGAAACCCAGCTCGCTCCATGCTCTCCCCTGACCCAATCCGGTAGAAGTCTGGCTTGCACTGCCAAATGATATAAGGCAATGTCTGGGAATCTGAGCCCTCCCTGCCCAGTCTGGCCTTTCAGTCTTCCTAGATTTTGCTCAGCCTGCTTCCCAACTCAATAAAATCTGAAGAATTTTTTCCTTGGGTAAGCAGGTCTTGCTTCATTAGGCCCACTTTTTGGAGAATGTTCATTTTAGTGAGGTTTATTCTATCTAGCCTTGGAATAATAAATCCCTTCCACCTCAGCAGGTCCACCTTAATGATAGAGATCACGGGCTTATAGTTGATGTCATAAAAGGACCTAAGGGGGGGGCCATCTTTACCCCTAAATACTTTATGTGTTAGCTGACTATAGTGTACTTTAGCCCCTCCAGCTCTCTTGTGTTCCCTTCCCCCACTAATTAGAGTTCCAATGTTGCAAAATTGATCTAGTACCCTGAAAACCTAGCAAAGGTTTTAATGATGTCTGTCACTGCTGGGATGGATGATCTGGGTTAGGTCAAGAAAAGCAGAATAGCATCTGTTTTGAGCAAAATGTTATGCCCCCCAGCCACCTCTATACCTGTTACCGGCCACTCCTCCCTGATCATCTCTGTGAGCAGCTCTAGGGCCAGAATGAAAAGAAGCAGTGTTTCAGTGTCTTATGCTTCATCCCAACTTGAATTCTTTCAATAGTTCCGCATGTAGCAGTAGATTTACCCTTGGGATCTGGTACAGCAGCCTAACTGTCCTTATAAACTGCTCCTTCAGCCCAAATGTGGCAAGGGCCCTTAAACGATAACCCCATTCCTCCCTATCAGAGGCTTTCTTGGTGTCCAGGCAGAGCACACATACCCCACCTAGATGCCGAACCCG
Source organism: Neoceratodus forsteri (assembly GCA_016271365.2). Lineage (NCBI taxonomy): Eukaryota > Metazoa > Chordata > Ceratodontiformes > Ceratodontidae > Neoceratodus > Neoceratodus forsteri. The sequence continues at coordinate 81,837,042 of JADMNL010000022.1, forward strand.
CCATTGGATCACACTTAACGGGCGTCTAACATTATGAATTGGTAGCCTTTCACAAGGTCCGTTTGATCACTGTCCACCAGTAGAGGTAGGACCTTCTCTAACCTGTGGGCTAGCACCTTCAAAAACATCTTCACATCACCACTCAGCAGTGAGATGGGCCTGCACACCCCGCACTCTGGGGACTCCTTCCCCTCCTTAGCTCACCATGATGGTGGCAATGTTATACACTCCAGGTATATACCCTGCCTCCCTAGCCTTCAGAAACATCTCATGCATGTGCTTCCAGACTGTCTCTCCAACCGCTGTATAGTATTTTATTTTGAGCCCATTTGGGTCCGTAGCCTTCACCCTGGTAATGCCACTAACTGCTTCTTAGATCACCTCCTGCAGTTGACTTCTCTAGCTCCTTCAGTTGTTCTGGGGTCACCTAGGCAGATTCAATTTCTGTAACAAGGGAACCATTTCTTGTCCCCCCCCTCCCCACACACACACACATTCAGGTTGGTACAATTTTTTGTAGAACTCCACAAAGCACCTCTGAATTTCTTGTGTGCAGCTGATCAGGGCTCCCCTTCTCCTCAATAACTAAGATGACACTTGATTTTCTCCCACTTCCAGGAGGCAGTATAGCGTAGTGGTTAATGGCACTGAGCTGCAAACCTGGGTCTCCAGCTTAGTGTGTCTTTCCTGATTAAACAATTTCCCCTTTCCCTACTTTTTGCCAGCCAGGCTAATATCAGCATAGACTTGTTCTTCCACTCATAAAAGTGCTGATTAGCATAGACTAGTGCTCTGTCAGTTCTCCCATCAGCACACTGTTTTCTGCCTCTCTAGCATTCTTGAAAAGTCTATGTGTGTCCTCCTGCGGGTCATTGTATGTGTTCCTCTCCAGCTCTTTGAACTTCCCATCCAAGTCCCTGAGCTGCTTGTTTCTTTTTATGCTAGGCTGCCATGAATGCCATCACTGCCCCCCTCATAAAGTTCTTGCCTGATTCGGCTTCCCAAAATATTGCCTTGCTGGGTGCAGTGGTGGCATTCGTACCCACATAAAGTTGCCATTATTCTTTCAGGTGCTCTCTGAACTATTTATTTGTGAGCATATAAATGAGAAAGCACCAGCTGCTTTGATTTGGGGAACTGATCCCATCCTTAGAGTCACCATCACCCTGGCATGATCTGAGAGAATTATTAGAGTGATTGGCATACTCACCACTTTCTGGTACCAGGCTCAGGGATTCAGCAGGTACGCAATGCTCAACCGTGATCCACTGAGGTGGGAGTAAAACATATATTTCCTTGTGTTAGCATTCACATCCTTCTAGGTGTCCAGCAGGTTGAGTTCAATTAGATCCTGATCCCACCGTTCTACCATCAGCTCTAGTCTCACCACCCTTGCCAACTATCCAAGCTCGAGTCCAGGATGCAGTGGAAGTCCCCACTGAGGATTGCATTTGGGAACTGCTCTCTTTGAGGAACGGAGAACATCTAGTCATAAAATACTGAATCATGGGATGCTGGTGCATAACTATTTCCCAGGGTGAATTTTTCCCCACAGATTATGCCCTGCACAAAACATACCTTCCTTCCTTCTCTAGGGTCCACCAGCACCTGCTCTTTGGTGAAGGAGTGATTTTTATGAATAAAAATAGCTATGTCCATTTTGTGACCATTAAAGAAGGACATATAACCTTGCTCCACCCAGTCCCTAACCAGCGTATTATGTTCCTTTCTGATGAGATGTGCTTTCTTGGAGCATTGCAATTTGGGTTTTCTGTCTCTTGAGTACAGTAAGCAGCTTTTTCCTTTTATAAGGGTGGAAACACCCTAGTCATTCCAGGTGCATATTGAAACTGTATCCATCTGACTTAACAACGTTCCTAGCTGTGGGGGAGAGTTCCCCTTCCAGAATTAGTCCCAGAGTCAAGTTATTGTCAGTGTTCCTCCCCTCGTTGCAACAATTTCTTTCCCTCTGACTTTTCTGATTTGGTATGATCTCTCTTGTTATGTGCGTCTTAAGTAATTTAACATTTAAAATAAACTTTGAACAGTAACAAAAACATGAACTCAGTAAAACAGTAAGAAGATGCCACCACGCCTTCCCCAGCACCTCACTGTTGGCATATTATCACAAGTTGTCTCCTGCCACATCAGTGTAGGTATCCAGTCTCCCTCTTGTTGCAAACAGAGCTCCCTGCTCCCCACTCCCATGTCTCTCACCTCAGTACAATATTTTGAAGTATGAAAAGAAAAAGCACTTTTTTCAGCATCCACCACATCACTCTCCAGCAAGTGTCCAAGACCCATAACTGATTACATTACTTCCTAGGCTGCCTTTTCCACTGGCATTGGTTTGATGGTCCTATGTTGCAGGAACTAGTACCCTGAGTCTGCTACCCTTAAACTGTGGGTGTGAAGCCCACCCTACCACATGGCTATAGCTGTCAAGGATTAGGGCTTCAGCTCAAGAAGCCGACATGCACTTGGTATCCCCCCCAAAGTACCACGCCCCCCAGCTTGCTGTTGAGCACTTGTTTGTTCTTGTATACTACGATCAGCTCAGTAGCATGCTAGTAGATTGAATATCATCTAGTGTCTCCCACAACTGTACAGACTGTGAGGTCACCATTTCCCAAGCACCCCTCACCAGCCCCCCAGTACTCAAAACCCTGTCCCTCACATAGCCTCTAGTTCTTTTTCACAGTTTTAAATTAACTCATGTGCAGATGTCTCTGTTAGGCCCAAAATGAGGATCCCACATGGAGATGGCAGCAACAGGACAACCTTTAGTGGTGACCAATGACATCAAAGCAGCAAATTAAATCCAGTGCAGAAGGGAGATCACTTGGGTTCCAAATTCAGAGAAGTCATTCGAATCCAGTTTGGATCCACCAGCAGTCCAAATTCCCATGTGCATGGTAGACAAGAATACAGTTCATAATGTCCTCATTAGAGCATAACCAGGACAGCCAATTGAGATTAAAGTTGCCCATTATGTACAGCTCACCAGAGTGGGAGTGGAATACTAGCTTGATAACAAGGTCAGTGGCACCCTTAGGTGGGAGACCAGGGCAACAGTATGCTCCTGTGATGAAGATGGGAGCAGTGAAAGGTAGGGATACCCTTATTATAAGAGTTTCATAGGCTGAGGGGAGGGAATTGGCTAGGGAGGTTATGAATTGCAGTGAGGAGGAGACAAGCATTGCCACGCCACCTTCCCTGCCAGCTCTATCCTGACGAGCTAAGGTATAGCCAGGGATGGAGATGGCATGATCAGGAATTTTACTGCTGAGCCAGGCTTCCAAAAGAATGAGAATGTCGGGGGAGTTGTGAGAGCATTAGAAACATAGAGTTGATAGCAAATAAGGACCGCAAGGCCCATCTAGTCAGCCTATTTTTTCTACCTTATGAATGTGCCATAGGTCTTTACACTGTCAATGGCCTATCTATTCATACTCATCTGTATTAGGGCTTGAAGTAGCTACATTTTAGGTAATAGGCTGCGAATATTTAAGTGAAAATGTTTTAGCCCTTTTGGGATGGCAGAGGGGTTATTCAAAGTGGGGTTGAAGGAGGGCTTAGGGTTAGCAGTGGTGCTTGGGGTAAGAAGTCCCAGGTTGGGATTAATGTCACCTGCAGTCAGCAGTAGTAGTGCAATGATTAGATAATAGAGCTTGGGAGATTTGTACCAGGCACGTGAGGTAACAGAGTTGAAGCAGATGGGGGGGTCGGTGTGGAGAATTGGAGAGAGAGTTAAAAAGTGAAGAATAGCAACTAAATTAGGTGTAGAAATTAGTGAAGCACTAGGGAGGAGAGGGAAATGGGTCCACAGATAGAACAAGCATTTGTCAATGCCGAATGTTGGTTTGCTGCCATTGGGAGTGCAGGAGTTAGAGAGATGCAGCATAGGAATGGCAGTCAAGCAGTGAACTGATGCCGACCCACCCCCACCCCGCAGAGAGTGACAGACATTGGGGTGTCCCTTCGGGTGTTTGGTAGTGCAGTGCGGGAAAACATGCTGGGCAGGATGTGAAAAATGACAGCTGCACAGTTCATAAGGAGGTGTAAAAAATGTCAGTGTTGAAAAAGTGGCATACAAATATACGAAATGTATGGACTTACAAGGGTGTGTGGGAAATATGCAACGCACGCTTGCAACACTGCCATTTTATGAGCGTTCGGTACCAAATTTTCAACATAGGCATTTTAGCACCTCTGCTCATGTACAGTGTCACTGTCATTTCCTCAAAGTGTCCCAAGAAGTGATTTCGCACAGTGTCCACGCTATTCTGCGCCGGAAGTGCGAAAACACATTTTGGGCAGGGTCTGTGAAATGACAGCTGTGCTGTTCATCAAGAGGTGTGGAAAAATGGCAATGGTGAAAATCCAGAGTGAAAATATCACGAATGCATGACGGCACAAGCGTGCATGCAATCTGCCAATTCGCGCTCGTAACACAGTTATTTTATGGAGTATCAGCACCAAATTTTCAACATAGGCATTTTAGGACCTCTGCTCATGAACTGTGCCACTGTCATTTTCATAATCTGGCCCAAACACTGATTTCCCACAGCGACTACGCTATTATGCGCCGGAAGTGCGGAAACACATTTCGGGCAGGATGTGGGAAATGACAGCTGTACTGTTCACAAGGAGGTGCATCATAATGCCAATGCTGAAAATCCGGCATTAAAATATTGGTGTAACCCCTCACCCCTGCCTTTTTGGCAAAGCGACAGGTGGCATGCTGTTGAAGCTGACAGCAGTACCTGGTGGGGACCTGGGTTCGGGGAGGATGAGGTTACTCGGCACAGGGGAGCCTAAGTTTGGCTGCTCTGAACAGGGGCACCCAAGTAAATCCGAACACAGGAAGCAATAACTGTAATGTCAAGAACCAGGAATGGGATTCTTCAGTGTGGCTTTTATTCACATCCTAGCTGAACAAACAAAGCATAGACAGACCCCCATGGGACTACATTTCCTGGTAATGCAGATTAAAGACAACAGAACACTTTATCACTCTTTCCAGCCTTCAGGCTCTAAACCCACCAGGCACACAGCCCGGACTTGCACGCAGCTTTGGGTACACAGCCTGACTTGCACACACTTGGGTTTCCCCATTGGCCTGGCTCCCCGGCTAGCCACTTGATCCACAGTCCATTTGAGGAATGAACCAATTATCCTGTTGTGGCTCCCCAAACCACTCTAGAGTCTTCGACTCCTAGAGAGAATTTTCCTTACAATCCCACATCTGGGTACTTCCCCCATCACTGGCCAAGTGCCTGAGGCAAAGTAGAAATCCACAGAAGAAATCCGAAGAGGTGGACCTGGTCACTAAAGATGGGGGGCCACCCACCTCCAGCTCCCACAGCCCATACCCGGCCATTTCTCTGGAAACTGAACAATTCCTGTACTGAACTTTCAAATGTAGATTATGGGTAGACGTCTGTCACATCACCTCTACATATTATTTGCATCCCAACAAACTCTGGAACTTGAAACTACTTTTAACTTGCTCAGCCCATTTCTCTAGGCTTCCCACTATTTAGTAGTTTAATTCCCACATTGTCACACAAGTCCCAGGGTGAAAAACATAGGCCCTTTTAGCCAGAGCAGACACTCACCTTCTCGTTGCAGGTGCCCCACAGGCAACTCACAAATCTTCTTTTCTCCCAAATAAATAGTGGAACATACAGGCAGCTTTTCCTCTACAAGCAGAACTAGGGGGTTGCCCCAGGAATCTGCAGGGAAACCTTTTCATCCCCCCCCCCGGAGGGAGGGGGCACTGAGACCTGAAAACAGCGGTCTCCACCACTTCAATAATCTTCTGTGTCTCTCTTTAAGATGGAGACACACACCCTTCTAATTAAAAGTAGCCCTCTGTCAGGGCTGAGGCTCCTACAGCCTTCACTGAGCTGCTTTACAAGCAAGCTCCCAACCTCTCACACACTCACTGAAGACAAACTGAAGACACTGACTTCAAAACTCCCAACGTTCTAACTAACTCCCCTTGCTGCAGATTCCAATGTGGCACATGCAGCTGCAAAAGTTCTATTGGTGATGTCATCCCTCAGTCTCAACTGAGACTGAGAATAGAGTGAGACAGTGTGAAACTCATTTAACTGGAGTTTCACAAGCTGCCTTCCCTGCCTACCACTAGGTCTGACTGGGATTCTAGTAACCCAAGATAAAAAGGGGGTTACATTGGGAATGCACAAAGTTACGAGCCTGCATAGCAACTGCGCAACGCAACGCACACTCGTAAAACAGGAATTTGTTAGATTTTTCCCACCAAATTTGTAACATAGGCTTTTTGAGAGGCCACCTCATGAATTCTATCACTGTCATGTCGTTAATGGGTCCCAAAAGGTGATTTCGCGCAGTGACTGTGAAATCACCTTTTGAGGCAGATTAACGACATGACAGTGATAGAATTCATGAGGAGGGGCCTCAAAAACCCCATGTTGAAAATTTGGTGCCAAAATTCCAAGAAATGCCTGAGATATGCAGCAAAGTTGAAAAAACCACTATTCACTCCATTATACAGCTTACCGGCATTTCCTCAGTTCGCGGTCGGCTTTGAAGAATGCAGACGTGTTCCCAGTCCATGGAAGATCATCACGCCGGACTCCAGAGGTAAGTTTGGGGTGAGGGGGGTGAGGGGAGGCAGGGTGCGCAGTGGGTGGAGTGCGGGTGGGAGAAGGGGACATCGAGACCTGCGGAGGGGCGGTTTTGTTTTAGGAAAAAAAAGAAGAAAACCGCTAAGGGACAGTTTTTGTGTTGCAGGGCATTTGGCATGCTGGGTGGGCTCCCAGCATGCCACCTAACTGTTTTTTGGGGGTGTCAGTAGCCAATGGGGATTGGGCATCCTTGTTGGCACAACAACCGCGAGTCATGCCGCGGGGATTGAGCACCCCGTCGGCAGACAAAGAAAGCAGGGGTGAGCCGAGGGATTGGGCACCCCCTCAGCATTCAACAATTGGGGGTGATGTCGACAGGGAGTGTGCTCCCCCATTGGCATACAAAGATGGGGGGGCACGAGCTGTGGGATTGGGCACCCTCGGCAGTTCAACATTTGGGGGGTATGCCGATGGGGAGTGGGCTCCCCCATCGGCACATTAACACAGCAGGAGGGGGGTTACTGACAGAGTTGGGCACCGATGTCGGCAGGCCTGAGCCGCTCGCCGACCATGCTCATAATGGCAGAGAGAATAGCAAAGGACGCTGGCATGACGCGCTTTGCTCGGATTGCAGCGGACCTTTGCTTAGATGTGCTCGCCCCATTATACATGTATGGTGTGGCGCCGGCATGCAGGCTGATTGGTGAATGAGGGACGCACCTAGTGATGTGTGCCCTGCATTCACCCAACAGCGGCCACGCCCCCCAAACCCGTACTACCGCAAGATGTTGCTTGCGCAAGCACGGAAGCCAACATAAAAATGGGGTGGGAGTTACAGCATAAATGAAAGAGGAGGAGTGAGGAATTGGTGAGAAGGGTAAGTCAGGGCTAACATCATTTTGAGCATGGGGCAGGGAGATGATAGGAAAGGGGGAAAAATCAGGATAAGGCAGAAAATAACTAGTTGCATTTTTAGGCAGTGTAGGGAATATAAGTATAGATAGAAGAGATTACCACTCAGGCGCAGAAGTGTTTAGAAGAAGTTGTAGTTTAGTTAACTAGTTTTGAGTGATAAGTCACACTGGAGCAGGAGCTCGGAGGAGTTACGGATTATGCGCCCCTATAGTTCAGTTTATGTAAGGGGCTAATGGGAAATCCCATTCTTAGTAAAAACCACCACCCAGGTCATGTGACAACACACCAACTATAAATGAAACAGCTAGAATTGGGCGGGGGGGTGAGGGGAGTAGATATGCTGTTGCTAATTAATGAGCACACTTGGAATTGCTATGTGGGAGTAGCAAATCTATTTATATTGGTGCGCACATGGGTATAGCTAGAGAGGAGTAGGGGAATTATGGATTTGATTAGGCCAAGTTTGGGAGGTAAGCGCTTAGAGCAAAACCAGAAATTGGAAAGGGGCAGAGCATAAAATGCATGAGGATACAAAAGAAATAAGGTGCCTTACAGGACTGGTGAGATTGCCTTCCCTTAGTAGCCTATAGGAAGGAGGGGAAGAGGGAGGACGGAGATTAGGTGAATTTATTAGAGACCGGGGCAGGAGTGGGCAGGCGGGAGAAGAATCCTTCAGGAATCCAGCAAGACAGGAGCAAAATACTGTGGCAGGCAGCGGAGTGCCAGGCTACAATAGTGTAGCCAATGGCAGTACGCATGGGTGAGAAAGTGGCCAATTAGAGGGAACACGGCAAAAAAGTTAAGTCTCTGGTGCTTCTTTATGGGCTCCAAATCTGTAGCTCAGGCTTCCTGCAGTGGCTGGAGTTAGAAGCAGGCTGCAGCTGAGATGAAATGCTACACCGCTGAGAGGAGGGGACAGTGCCTGATCAGGGACTACAAATCTGTAGCTCAGACTTTCTGCAGTGGCTGGACTTAGAAGTGGGTGGCGGCTGAGATGAAATGCTGCACCACTGAGAGTAGGGGCGAGCGCCCAGTCAGAAGCTCCAAATCTCTACCTCAGGCTTCCTGCAGTGGCTGGAGTTTGAAGCGGATGGCCACAATTAATGCCACAAGTTCCGGAATTTTGTTACCCAAGCTGCGGGCATTGGTGCTCATAGCCCTCCAATCACGGCCTCCCCCCTCTGCTATAACCCCAGTACCATCCCCCCTTTTCTGTGTCTGCCCCTCCTGTATTTTACATGAGGTCCCTCCTTTTTTACCTGTGGCCATTGCTTGCTCATGGCCATGCCTGTTTCCTTTAGTCCGATGTTGGGTGGGTTCCCTACCATTCGCTGATCCTCTTACCTTTGTATCATTCTGCTGCATGCTCATTTAGGTATTTTCTGTGCTGGAGACCTCCCAGTTTACACCCTTCAAGAAGACCTCCAACTTCTGAGTTAGTGCTCTCACTCCTTCTCCGGTGAGATGCAGGCCATCATGCTTGAAGAGATCCCTGTCCCAAGAGGTCCCCCAGTCTCCATTGTTGTGCATTCCATTGTCTGTGCACCAATCCTGGAGCCACCGGTTGAATTCCCTGATCCCTTCGTTCCTCATCTTGTCCTCACTTCCACCCTTCCTCCAAACTGGCAACACCTCCAAAAAGGCCAGATGTGTTGTGCACTCCTTTAGGCTCTCCCCTAGGGTCTTCATGTCTGCCTTGGCTTCTTTCACAGTCCTATTTGCTATGCCATTTGTCCCAAGGTGGACAATGATCCCCATGAAATCCTGATCTCTTCTCACCAGCTGTCCTATTCTGTCCTTAGCTCTCCTTGCAGATGATCCTGGCATGCATTTCACCATGGTTTCATCTCCATTCGCACAGATGGACTGTGCCTGCACGTCTCACAACACAGAGTCTCCCATGACCAGAATCCTTCTGTTGCTCTGTGTATTATTCCTCTCCTTCTTTGTGCCTCCTTCCTGCTTTCTTGTATCAAGTTTGTCCTGCTCAATTCTTCCTTCTTCCTCACCTGGTTTCTGTCCCCTGGCTGGGGGTGCAAACTGATTCTGTGTGTGGATAGCGTGTGGCTGGTGGTGCCCCATCTTAGCTCTAGGTGGCCTGCTACCTCCTCCCACCACCCTCCATCCCGCAAGACCTGTGGGCCTTTGGGGGAGTGGGTGGGTAAGGGGAGGTGAGCATCCCCAATCTAGTCTCCTCTGCAGCCTTGTGATCTCTTCTGTTGCCCACCATAGCTCCCTCCATAGTTCCATAACTGTCCTGCAGAAGGAGTACCCCAGTTTCCAAAGTGTCTGCCTTGCTACCAGCCATCCACAGCTCTGGTAGATCTGGATGTCCATGTCTGCTTTCCTCCTGACCTGTAGGTGTCACTGTTTCTTTCTCACTTCACTGCATCTTCTCTCTCCTCTCTTCTGAATCTCACTGGTGTCTTGTTTTGGGAGCCCTGCAGGAAGTTCCCTTGGGCTTGGACTATTACCACCCTTAACAGTAGCTGTCAGCAGTCAAGTGACGGGGGATGGGGGAGAATAAGCTGATTCCCCTTTTCCTCTCTAAAAGTAGCTGCTTTTAGAAGTAAGCGCTAGATTTCTTTCAGCCTGAGGTGCCGGGTTCGGATCTCAGTGCGGCAAACATTTTTGCTTCCAGGGGGAGTTTCTATTGATTTCTAAGTCTGCCTCCCTGGAGTTGAGAATCCTTATATTACAGAGCTGCAGGGGGCATAGCCTCCCACAAAAAAAAGTGAAACATATTATGTATTTAGAGGACCGTCGCTGTTTGCAGCGCTCTCTCTAAGGTGAAGTCGCCCTTTCATCGTGGGGCAATTTTTTCGTTGCTCTATTGAACAACTTGCCATCATTACATAAAACCATACACAAGTTATTGCGATGTTGATTATTTTCTGGCACATTTAGCTGGTCCTTCAACTCTGTAAGCTTCTTTGAGCTTTCTCGACATTCCGTGCACCTTGTCTTCAGGTGAGGAGATGTGTGTCTCCACAGCAGTCACTCTGTCTGCCTGTTCCTCATATATTGTCTCCAGAGTGTCAAGCTTTGCAAAGACATCTAATTTGGGTGCTGGCACAGTCAGGATTTATGCAGTGACCATCTGGCCAAATGCCTCCATCACCTCCTCGAAGGCCTCCTGAGCTGCGTCCACATCCGGTGCCTGCACAGCCACAGTCTGCTTTGCATCCTGCTTCCTCATTGCTCATACAGGTTTTTGCCCAATTGACACCAGGCAAGTGTTCATCTTACTTGGTTTAAACACTGTGCCTTTTTTCAGGGTTAACAGCTGTTGGGTGGATGCTGATTTTAAATTAATTGATGCAGGGGTTTGGGAGCCCTAGAGAGCACATCTTTGCTTCGTGAGGGCACATGCTCAGTGAGGTAGATTGGTTTTGAAAGCTGGTGTGTGACTGTAGTAATTTATAATATGGGTAGTTAGTACTCAGGATTTGACTAGGGCTACTGTGCATGTATCATGGGTCAAATTATGGTCAGTTTTTTTGGCAAATACAAATTTCTAGATTCTGTCTTAATAATAAGTTTATTAAGCACAATTTCAGTAAACATCAAAGCACTATACAGTCTTCAAATTCTAAAGTAAACAAAACACAGATAGATAAAAACTAATAAGAACTATTACAGTGTTCAACTATCCAGTACTGAAACTCAGGAAAAGCACCTGCAAATAAATAGGTTTTTAAAGCAGTTTTAAAGCTCTCCACTGTCTGGCACTCTCGTACCCGAGGTAGAGAATTCCACAGGGAGGGAGCAGCAAAAGCCCGAGCTCCCGAAGTCTTCAAACACACCCTGGGAATCTCTAGCAATCCCTCATCAGTTGAGCAGAGTGGTCTGAGGGGGCAGTAGGGGCTCAGAAGCGCTTGTAGGTAACTCCGACCCAGACCGTATAGTGTTCCAAAAGTCAGCAAACTAACGTTGAAGGTGATCCGCCACTGAACAGGCAGCCAGTGCAGAATGCACAGTACAGGTGAAATATGACTGGATCGAGTTGACCCAGACAATAACCTGGCCGCAGCATTCTGTACTAGCTGCAAGCAGTGGATATCAACCCCAGAAAGCCCTAGCTATAGGGAGTAACAGTAGTCAAGGCTATTTTATAATCACATGCATCTACTTATCCAATGATGTTTCAGCATGTTTTGAATCTAAAAGATGATCAGCATATAGAATAATTCTGTGCTTTCTTTCTGCAGGTTCTAACCCCTCCTTTTCTTTTTTTGGGCTTAACAGTTACATTGACATTGATGGCAGATAAAGACTCTTGGCCTATCCAGTCAGCCCACCCTACCTACCTACCTACCTATTCTGTCTTGCCCTAGTGGAAATCCTCCCCTTTGTTGCTGCTCCTCCTTTTCTAACTACTCCCACGTACATGTCCCATCCCTGCTTCAAGCTGCTGATTGATTTGGCCTCTACCAATTTATGCCACAGATTATTCATTTGCCCACCACACTTTATTTTATTTATTATTTATTTGAATTTTGATGACTGGGTAGGCCCACTGAGACAAAGTTGTCCCTTTTTCAGGGGCGACCCAGGGAACATAACATTCCATAAGTAGAAATAATACATTGTATTACAGAGGTATTGACAGTTAAAATTTCTGTGTACATAAACATAGTGTAAATATATAAATATCAATACAGGTAAGAACATAAGTTATGAAATAGAGGAATATTCAAACATTTCTGAATTTTTGTTCTTTGGCAGTAAAAATGCATCGATAGTATAATTGTACACACAAAGACTATTCTACAGTAGTTAGTTGGTACAGTGGTAATTGTAGTTTCACAAGCTCATACAGCATCATGTAAAAAAAACATACAATGAATTGTGAAAGTACCTAGACTAGGTATAATGTACATACATATTTTCAAATAATGTCATAAAATGTGAAGTCAAATGGTTGAGGAGTGATAGCTATTAGGTCAAGAAGATGGGAGAGGAAGGTGGGTGGGGATAGAAGACCAGAGATGACAGTAAAGGTTATTTACAGTTACAGATGGAAGGGGGAAAGAATATTTCTTTGAAGTGTTTTTTAAACTGAGGAAGAGACATACAGGAAAGTAAACCATGTGGGAGGCTATTCAATTTTTGGGGGCTGCAAATTAGAAGGATCTGTCACCCAGGGCAAAGCGAGTCTTAGGTAGACATAGCATTAGATAGTGGGAGTATCGTAGGGACCTGGTGAAGGGTATTAATGTGAGCAGATTGGAGAGGCTGGGAGGGGAACAAGAGGTGGATGAATTTATATGTGGTGCATAGTAAGGGGAAATCCAATTTAGATTCAAAGGGAGGCCAGCCTAAGGTGTTAAGCACATGACAGTGGTGGGATCAAGCTGGGCAGTAGCAGCAAATCAGGCTATCCTGTGATAGGTTTTTCAAAGTCTGTTTACAATTGACGGCTTTGCAGTATTGATTAGCGGTGCTCCGTAAATGAGGTCCAGGAGTAGAGTTGCAGAGGCTTTGGTCCTTCTGGAATGTGGTGTAAGGTAGGGGGCTGTACAGTATAATAGGCCAAGCTTCTGATGTGTGGATTTTATAACTTTATCTGCATGTGTTTTGAAAGATAGGTGCTCATCGATGATTATGCCAAGATATTTGAAGGAGTTTACCCCTTTGAGCACCTCACTGATTAAGGTCTTAACTACCAGTGGAGGATGGGTAGACAGATCAAAGGAGGTGTGGCTGAACACCATGGTTTTAATTTTTTTTTATATTGAGCACCAGAAAGTTATCTTTGAACCATGCCTCCAACAACTGAAAGTCCCTCTCCAAGCTAGAGTTGAGGGAGGAGATATCCTTAGAGGATCTGTAGAGTATGGCATCATCCACATAAAGCTGTATTGACACCCCTTCACAGTTTAAAGGAAGCTCATTTATAAAAATGGAAAATAATAGAGGGCCCAACATGGATTCCTGGGAAACACCATCTGTGATGGGAGATAGGGATGACATAGCACCAGACCATTTGATGGACTGTAACCTGTTGGTCAAGTAATTATCTAGCCATGAGTGGGAAAGGTTATCGAGCCCTAGTTTGTGGAGTTTTGTTAGGAGAAGTTGATGACTGACAAGGTCAAAGGCTTTTGTTAGGTCCACGAAAGTTGCCCCAGTTGCATAACCCTGATCCATAGCCTGAAAAATGTCAGTTGTGAACCACAGGAGAGCAGATTCAGTGCCATGTAGTTTCTAGAAGCTGTGCGGATGGATGGTTAAATAATTGGTCTGCTCTAGGAATGAGTAAAGCTGATTGTAGAGGATTCCTTCTTGTATTTTTGTGAGGGGACATAATATAGAGATTGGCCTATAGTTCTTAACTAGGTTTGTAGGGCCACTTTTGTGCACAGGGACAGTTATCGCAGTCTTCCATTTGTCCGGTATAGTCCATGTGAGGAAGGATTTGTTGATTAATAGCGATACCAGGTGAGCAATGGCAGGTGCTCCTAGCTTGAGGGATTTCGGTTGAAGGGAATCAAATCCTGGAGAGCTTTCTGGGTAAAGACTATTTATCAGTTTAAGAATCTCTGACCTTGTGGCACATTTTAAATGGAAGGGGGGAATGAGAGTCATCAGGGTTAGAGATCATTGGGTCATAGGGGACAGTGGGCAGATCTGTTTAGTATTTGGCCAGGTCCATGAAGAAGAGAGTTATGTGGGAAGCTATCTCAGAAGGGTTTGATAGTGTAGTGCCTTTAGTGATCATGGATTGTGGGAATTTATGTTCCTTTCCCTTAAGTAAGGAGTTAACTTGGGACCAGAAACTTTTTGGGTTAACGATGTTTTACTTGCAGGGATTGGAGATTGGCACATTTTGATTTATTGGATTTTACTTTCTAGTAAGAAGTGCTTACAGAAGTCCTTTTTGAATCTCCCTCCTGCAAGCTTTAATGAATTTCCTCTTGTCCCTGTAATAATCTCAAGAAGAAAAGCTCTTTGATGTCTACTCTTATTTATCCTGTGCAGGTACTTGTATGTCCCAGCCTTGTCACCCTTTCCATCATCTCTTCAAGATTAGTTGAAACAAAAGTGCTTGTTTTTGCTAAGTGAATTAGGTTTGCAATGTCTCTCTTAGTGTCCTGATCCCCCAAGAACCTAATTCTGATGTCTAAAGGCTGATCAGCTGTCTTTACTATTAGAGACTGAGTAAGCACACAAGTGGTTTCATTCATTCTGAAGGAAGTAGAATGTGATGGAAGACAGGTTGTACCAGTTGACTTCAGACATCAAAATTGGGAGCTGGGTGGGATCAGGGTGTTGCCAGGGGGGGAGAGATGTGGGAGTCATTAGGTGCTAAATTGTTTTAATGCAGACAAGCACATTTCCTTTACAAAGATGGTGTCTAAACATGGAGGTGGGCAGATTGTGCCAGTTGCCCTTTGTAAGAATATATAATACTGAAAATTGTGGTTGATGGGGGGAGAGGGTAGGATTGGGGGGCTGACTGATGGTGGGGGATGGGGTTACATTATTAAATCAGTCAGGATGGGGAGGAGGATAGGACACTGGAACATACACATACACATGGGTGGAGGAAGGATGTTTTTCACTTTAATCACTTTGAATAATAAATACTCAACTATTTGGCTGCTGAATACCAAATATTCAGCCCAATACTCAGGAAAAGGTATTCACACAACCCTATTAAAAGATTTTTTTGTGGAACGTTAATTTTATCCATGGATGTCAGATGACTTATTGTCTGTTTTTTCTGTTCCTGTAGGCTTGTGATTGGGCACTGGAAGGCATGCATAAACTCAGCTGCATTGGCGTGGAGGACTGCTTTTCCCCCGTGCAGTGTGAAGTGATTATCACTTCCCTGGATTGCTACCAACAAATGCACCCACAGATCCCAGATAATCAGTTTCTGAAGATGAAAGAGCTGGCACAGGAGCTCAAGAGCCCACGGGCTCTCAGTCGTTGGACGTTTGCCTGGACCAAGTGCCTAGAGACCAAGAAAGCCTTTGAGAAGAAGATGGAGTCAGCCCTCAGGACAAAGAAGTTACTGGCTTCAGAGAGGGCCCTTGCAGGCCAGCTAGAGGGTCACAGGAAAAGATCAGACAGTGTCAGCTCAACACATGGCAAGACAGAGGGCTGGAAGCTATGGAATTGGGCACCCAAACTCAGTCCCTCCAGGAGCATGATCTCACTCAATGCCAAGACTACCAGTTGCCCTCAAGGGCTCATCAGCAGCCCCTCAGTCCAGTCCCTGGAATATTCACAAGCGCTCCCAGGAGACGGTGGTGATGAAGATGTTAGCAGGTCATCAGACTCCAATCCACAGGTCTGGTTATTCAGAAGGGACAGTTCCCCTTCTCAGATGCCCACAGTCCGAGTCTCTGATCTGCCGAAAAGGATTCAAGGAGCAACTAAGGATTTGGGAACAAAGATAGTGGGATCAGTTTCAGAAGGATCAGCCTCGCCTTTCTTACCACTTCGAAGTCAAGTCCCAGTTAAGTTACTGAGAAAAGCCCAAAGTTTTGATGCAAGCACTCAACCGGAACCCTGCTGGAGCCAGGGGAGTGGAGGCAAGGCTGGCATAAAGCCTTCCATCAGTGGTGTGCGCATCAAAGGCCTGGAGGTGAGCAGCACAGAAGTGGTGGACCGCACTTGCTCACCAAAAGAGCATGTTATGCTGGGAAGGGCTGGAGGAGTGATGGCAGATGCCCCCTGGGCCACCCCCAGGCTAGAGAGGAAGAATCGGGGAAGGTAAGTCAGTGGCCAGATAAGATTTCTGTTATGGGGGAGGGGGGAGGCAGAGCAAGTATGTGGATTAGGGGAAGAACTCATGTGTCATAAATGGAGTCCCTCCTAAATAGTCAGAGATGGAATTGAAAGTAGCAGGTAAAGGTTGATATTAATAAATGTAAATGCATTTGTATTTTGTGAACATTGACTAAAATACATATTGTAAGAGGATGACCCCTACATCAACTGTAAAGCTACTGCAGCATGATTCTTCACATGACTGTCAATGCCATGGGGATAAAAATATGTTCAGTCTGCCCTCACCTCAAGAGTGTCCATGTGTGGAGTAGTACAAGAAAATAGATACAGGGAAGGGGAATAGGCGTATGGCATACATAGCTGAAATTGGCAAGGCCCTGATGATGGGAAATACTGGCACTGTCACGTGCCTGTTACAATTCTAAAAGTTTGAGTTTTCACTGTTGAGAAGAAAAGGCTAAAAATTAAGACTTCAGAGCAAACTAAATGGGCTTAAAGTTACATACCTCAAATACCTGTCACAAACAGAAAAGTTTGAGTCTTCACAGCTGAGAAAAAAGGTTACAAATTAGGGCTTCAGGGCAAACTAAATGAAACATAGAAACATAGACTTTGATGGCAGATAAGGACCGCTTGGTCCACTTAGTCTGCCCATTTCCCTACCTGCTTGATATGCTGCAGATCCTAGTTAACATACAACCTATTTCTTCCTACCCCCCACAAGAATTGCCTTATGTCTGTCCCATACATTCTTGAATTCCCCCACTGTTTTTGATCCCACGACCTCCTCAGGAAGGCCATTCCATGTGTCCACCACCCTCTCTGTGAAAAATTACTTCCTCACATTGCCCCTGAACCATCCCCCCTCTCTGCCTTCAAATTGTGTCCCCTTGTTCTTGCACATCTCATTTTCTGAAAGATGCTACCCTCTTGGACTTTGCTGATTCCCTTGAGGTACTTAAAAATCTCTGCCATGTCCCCATCTCCCTCCTTTCCTCAGAGGTATACATATTAAGCTCCTTTAGTCTCTCTTCATATGGCTTCAGGACTTAAAATATTTTTCTGTCCTTACTTCCTATGTTTTTATCAAGAAAAGGGATTAAAATTAGTGTAAGGTAGGGCCTCATGGCAGACTTGAAGGCTGATGCTTCTGCCCAGAGTCATGGCACATCTTTTATAAGGACAGTTTGTTCTAAAGGCACCAATCTTTTCCCAATAAAAAACATCTTAGCAAGCACAGTGAAGACTGTGCAAGTCTATTTGGCAGGAAACTTACAGTGCTGTAAAAACCAAAGTTGCTCATGAACAAGCGTAGTGGTGCTCCAGCGCCATGAACACTTGTGAATGTGCCTGATTCACGGGTGGCAGTATTATTTATTTTGAATTTATTGAAAAGTTTCACCAGGAAAAGCACACTGAGCAACAAGTTGCTCATCTCCCGGTGCATCCTGGGGGGAGAGTGAAGGGAGTACAAAGATTCAGACATACAATTTCCAACAACAGAATACATTGAGAATGTGTAGGAACAAAAGTAGGTACATAACAGCAGAATAAACATATGCATTTGAACAAGTGCTTGTACTTTAGAAGTGCAATTAGTAGGTACAGCACTATTCTGATTGGTACAGATTGGAGACATTGAGAACAGTTGCAAGAGATGAGTGGGAGTAGACAGGTAAAGACTATGAGCAGGTGCAGGTAGGAGAGAAGCAATTATGCAGGGCTATGATATGGGAGTTGGGGGAGGAGGAGTGTCTGATTTGCTGGGGTAGGGTGTTCCGAAGTTTGGGGAAATGGTGAGAGAAAGCAGACTGCCTGGTGGAGGTAGAACGAGGAGGTATTACCAATTTATGGGAGTCATTAGATCTTAGAGCATGGGACAGGGTAGGAGGGATTGTGAATGAGGCTGAAAGGTACGAAGGGAGAGTGCCAAGCCAATATCTGGAGATTAATTTTGCAATATGAGAGTGGTGTCTGTCTGTAAGTGAAGGGAAAGCAAGAAAGTGATACAGTTTGCAGTGGTGCTTGTGGGGGGGGGGCATCTAGGGCAAAGTGACAGAAGGAGTTGAAAAGGGTGTCCAGTCTGGATAAGCACGATGTGGCAGTGGCACTACCTCACAGTAGTTGAAAACAGGTGGAATCATCTTCTGGACCAGTTTGCGCCATGCAGGTAAAGGTATGCTTCTATGGTTCCAGAATAGGGCACCTAGTTTGGGGCATATTTTTTCAGGATGGCATCCATTTGACCAGAGAAGTTGATGTGGCAGTCAAGCCAAACCCCAAGGTATATGAAGGAGGAGGTGTTCTCAAGAGTAGTCCCATCAAGGTATGGAAAGTGGGCAGGGAGGGAAACCTAGAGAGCCTCTGCCTTGTGCCAAAGGCCATGGAGACTGTCTTCTTGGCATTGAGGAAGAGTTGATGTGAGCTAAGCCAATTCTGAACTTTATCAAAGTCAGACTGGAGTCTGGTTGCTACATCAAAGGAAGATTGAGTACTGCTAAGTAATAGTAGGGACGACTGAAATTCAGTTTTGTCCCAAAACAGCTTTATTTCAGATTTCTGCAGAATGGAGTGACAGGATATACTATTTATGACAGTTAGGAGACAAGAGGAAGCAGGATTCACAGGTACAAAACAATGAATGTTAAAAAAGCTGATAGTGTCCTTTTAACATTCCATAATGAATACATACTATTCACATTTACTTTCGAAAAATATTTTATTTCTTTACCCATTGCTGTTGTTGTTCCTCTTTTCAATGGAGTCTTTCCTCATTCATAAAATGACTCAATTGCTATTTATGCCCCATGTAACCCCTTTGTTACCCGGGGTTACTAGAATCCCAGTAAGACCTAGTGGTAGGCAGGGAAGGCAGCTTGTGAAACTCCAGTTAAATGGGTTTCACACTGTCTCACTCTGTCCTCAGTCACAGCTGAGACTTGAGAGATGACATCACTATAGAACTGTCGCAGCTGCATGAGCCACTTTGGAATCTACAGCTCAGGGAGTGAGTTTAGAACTTTGGGAATTTCAAAGTGAGTCTTCCGTTTGTCCTTAAGCAAGAAGGAAGCATCAGTCTGCTGTTTGATCTCTCACTAAGAAAAAGGAAGTGTTCCTGTGTGTTATCTTTTTTTAAAGTGGTGGAGACCACTTCCCCGGTCTCAGTACCCGCTCCCTCCGGGGGAGAAAAAGTTCTCTGTGGGTTCCAGGGGCAATCCCCTTCTCCCACCATGGAAGGAAGCTGCCTGGTTTTATTTTAGTCTGTTCTTGTATAACAGCAAAGGTTACTGTACTTCGCCTGTGGGGCACCTGCAACGAATGGGTGAGTGTTTGGCTCCATTTGAAGGGGCAAATAAATTGTTTTCTTCAGTTGGGAAATGAATGTGGACTGCTATTTGGGAGGACTATGTCAACTAGGACAAACAAATAGAGCAGTCAAACAGTTTAAAGTTTTAAATGGATTTAAAGTTCGCTGAAGAGGGGGTGCTTCAGGTCATCCACCATTCAATCTACATTTTAAAGTCCTAAAGTTTTCTGTGTGTATCCAGAGAAATTGCTGGGTATGGACTGTGGGAGCTGGAGGTGGGAAAACCCCCTATCTTTAGTAACCAGGTCCACCTCTATGGATTTCTTCTGTGTTTTTGCTACTTGCCTCATGCACTTGGCCAGTGATGGGGTGGGTACCCAGATGTGGGTCGCAACTTGAAAATCTCTCTAGGAGTCGCAGACTCTAAGTGGCATGGGGAGCCACAGGATGGGAAAATTACTCCTTGTTTGTTGGGAGTTCGATTGGAAGTACGAAAACAAATCTCTCTAGGAGTCACAAACTCTAAGTGGTGTGGGGAGCCACAGTTTGGGAGTCTCCTTGTTTGATGGGATGTCTTTCCAAGTAAAGTTTGGGTTCATTCTTCAAGTGGACCATCAGTCGAGTGGCCGGCAGGGGAGCCGGGCCAGTCGAGCTATGTATCCAAAGCGCATGCAAAGTCCGGGCTGAGTGCCTGGTGGGTCCAAAGCCAGACAACTGTAGTAATGTGTTCATTCTTCAAATGGACCACTTGGTTAACCTCTAATCTGCACATACAGTAATGTAGCCCTTTGGGGGACCATGCAATGCTTTGTTTATGTTCAGTTAGTCAATAAATAAAGCCACACTGAAAAATCCCAGTTCTGGTTCTGGACATTACAGTTATTGCTTCCTGTAGTTGGATTTACTTGGGTGCCCCTGTGCAGAGTAGCCAAACCTAGGTCCCTTGTGCCAGGTAACCTCATCCTTCCCAGAACCCAGGTCCCCCACCAGGTATTGCTGCCAATGCCAACAGCAGGCCACCTGTCATTTTAGTAAAAAGGCAGGGGTGGGGACCCCCGTGGTTACACCCCATAACAGCAAAACTCTTTTAAGATGTGGTGAGTTCTCATGTTGTTTTTTTATACCTGAGCAATTAATTTCTTGTGTAAACCTTATTTTTTGATCATATATTGCAAAAAGAAGAAACTTCTTCATACTTACCATCATTTCCTTTTTTGCTAACTCCAATGATGTACAAAATTATCAATGATAAAGAACTTATGGAGGGATTAAACTTTGATTATAGAACCCATCATAACTTAAGAAGACACAACAAATAAATACAAAGTAAAAGTTTTAAAACGGAGAAACGTAAGAGATCCTTTATGCAGAGGACAGTGAATGTTTGGAATAGATTGTCATCGGAAGTAGTGAACTGTGGGAATATTAATATCTTCAAAGAACATTTAGATAAATACTTAGTGGAAGACGTATTATTATTAGATTATTATCGTTATTACTGCTAACCACTGCTTGTAAAACATTACTATGGGACAGCATATATGGGCACCATGTTCTGCTGTCTCTAAAATTCAAAGTGAAACAGAAACACTGTCAATGGGTATTTAATACATATGGGGTAATGTGCACCCCTACTATGGGTAATGATACAGCCCAAAGCTGTAGTAACAGCATAGAACACTGGGCACATGGAGATTCCAAATAGCAATGGATCTCCAATTCCCTACTGGACTAGCAGTGCCTAAACAATGGAAAGAAAAGTAAAAATCTATGGAGTGCTTAAAGTATACAATCCCCTATTTTTATCAATACAACACATACCACATGTGCAGGAATACTTTTATCTGAAGAAATACCAATGATCAATGTCTTACCTTGACCTTGAAATGTAAGGATTCTGCTCAGTGCTTTTTTGTGACTTGTGCAGAACCAGTCTTCCTTAAAATTGCCTCTGGCAGATGTAGCAGATAAAGCAGCGACGACTGTCAACATAAAATTGTATAACAGGAATAAACGCAGTAAGATTCAGTGTAACTGCAAAACAGAGCAAACACTAACCTGTAACAGAGAGGTACCACCTCATGCTCAGAAATATCAACCTGTTAACCAGTGTGCATGCAATTCGATAGATTGCATCCTGTTTTCATGTTAGCAGATAAAGCATAATAAGATGTCAAAAATATTTGAAAATATTTCTAGAGAAAAAAAAAAAACAGACATCCCATACTTATTCACTAAAATACCACCAGCAGCTTAATCTGGTTCAAAAGTCAGTTGACATTCATCTGTATCCCCCTCCCCCGAGTTATGCCTGAAAATAGGCAGAATATGTCTAGTGCACTTACCCGGTCAAAAAAACTAAATAAATAAAAATGATATCAGACAATATTCTCCAGTGGGAGAGGGAGAGGCCCCATTGACAATGTTGGAGCTAACAGAAAAGAAAATTATAAGTATGAAGAAATTTCTTCTTTCTGTAGCTTTCTACATTGTCAATGGGTATTTAATACATATGTGTTCTAAGAAGCAGTACCCATGTTTCCACCATATGGGGGAGAATATTGCCCCATATAACCTGTAGGTGAGAAATTTCATTACTGTTAATCACTGCCTGTGAAACTCTGCAACTAAAGGCTGCATTGATGGAACTTTGAACATCCAGTCCGTAGTGTTTGGATTGTGTGGACGGAGGACCACCTTTTTGCCTTGCACAATTCTAGATGCCAGAACTTTGAACATCCAATCTGTAGTGTTTAGAGAATGTGTGGATGGAGGACCATGTTGCTGCCTTGCAGTTCTAACACAGATGCCTCCTCTCCCCTCCCCTCTCTACACCCAGGATGTAGCCAGAGTTCTGGTGGAGTAAGCCTTGATGAGGAGCTGGAGTTTTTTTCTTTTCAGCTGTGTAGGCCTTAGCAATACCAGCCGTCATCCATCTTGCCAGTGTGATCTTAGAGGCTTTCTGACCTTTTTTTTGTTTGCTTTTGGCTGCTCCAAAGAGAACAAACACATTTTCAGATTTTCTGAACTTTACAGATCGTTAGAGGTATGTCCTGACTGCCCCAAACAAATCACATGCAGCTCACATTCTTTTGCATGAGTTGGCTTCAGGCATAATGATGGTAGACAGAGTTCCTTATTTACAGTATGTAAAAAGTCATAGGCATATTTGGAATAAGAAAACAGAACCATCCACAGGACCACTTTTTTTCAGTGAATGATAAGGTAAGGCTTTTTGTGTGACAAGACCTGCATTTCACCACTTCTTTTGGCTGAGCACGATAGAATTAAAAACATACCTTGTACAACAGACAGTCCAGTGGGATGGACGAGAGAGGCTTAAACTGTACTTTACAATGAACATTCACAACCAGATTCAGATCCTATGGTGGTACTGGGGATTAAAACAGTGGTCTTCTGCTAACTGCTCTTAGAAGTCATATGACCTCCTGGTTTGTTCCCCAGGACAATCCTCTGGAGGTTCCCAGTGCTGCTCCTATCGCCGACACCCAAATTCTCAGGGTGCTCAGTGCAATCACTTTGTCTATTCCTGTCTGCAAAAACTCAAAGATCTGCAGAACCGTGGTTTTTGAGGGCCTGATACTTTTTTTCTCTTTCTTCTTCTTCTTCTCCTCCCAACCCTAGCCCAACCAGAGAAGGTGCTCCATGCCTCCACACCTGATCATAAGCTGCAGACATAGAAACTTTCCTGGCGGCCATCAGGATATCCACTACTTCCATTGAAAACCCTTGTTTGAGCAGTCTCCTACTCTCAGGAGCCAGGCCACCGGCTGCCTGGCCTCAGGGTTTGTGAGTCAGATGGGTCCTTGGAGGAGAAAATCCCCCCAGAATGGAAGCTGAAATGGCATGTGCCTGAATGGATTCACTAGGACTGAGAACCATGGCCTTCTTAGCCACTTTGATGCTACCAGAAGGAAACCTCCACTTGAGTGTCTTATTTTGTGAATGACCTTGGGAAGAGAAGGCAGGGGAGGAAATGTATATGCTCTTTAGCTATCCCACATCTGGGACAGCACATCCACCTGTGGGCATGGATACTGACCGAAGAACATCAGTATCTGAGCACTGTGACTTGAGGCAAATAGGTTACTCTGAGACTGGCTGAACTTGCTGCTCAGGTGGTTGAACACTTCCAGATTCAATATCAATTCCCCTGGATGGACAGTCTTCCAATTCAGCCAGTTGGCCTGAAGAACAGGTTCTCCTTTGCCCCCAGCAGCACTTCCATTGCATCTGCTAGCATATCCTTCCTTCCTGTGCCGCCTTGTTTTTGTATGCCACTGTGCTAGCACTGACTGACTACTTTTACTGCCTCCACTACAATCAATTTAGAAACTGGAGACAAGTAAGTTGTACTGCCCTTATCTCCAGTATGTTTATCTGTCGTTGTTGTTCCTGCACAGTCCAAATGCCCTGGATTGGAACTTGGCCCAGGATCATGCCCCAGCCCTATAGGCTGGCATCACTCAACAGAATCAACCTGGCAGGCTTTTAAAGGAGACTTCCTCTATATGATCTCAGAGGTCTCCCACCAATTTCATGATTGCCAAAGAGACCAAGTGATAGGCATCCAGGCTTGACAGTCCTCCGAGGTCAGATTTAAAACTGCTAACATCCTGATGTGAGGTGGCCACATGTGCATGCATACAAATGACACAAGTTCTATCACTGCAGCCATCAGCCCAATATTCATAGCAGCCTGTGAGCAGAGGCCAAAGACTTGCTTCTGAACCACTAAGACCCTCTTCTCAGGGTCTCCTCCCTGGCCATCAGGATGAAAAATTTCCCCTCGTCCATCCTAAACACTGCACCTAAGTGTCCCAGTGTCTGAGATGAGGTGAGCTGAGGGAGCTCTTCTCCCGACTGACTACCTAACATTGAATTTCCAGTATCTCCAGGGTCCTGGACACTGACTTCTGTGCCATCTAGGCAGAGGAAGCTCGGATGCATAAGTAATCCAGGTAGGGATATACATGATACCCCTCCTGTCTCAGTTGCATCACACAAACTATGAGGACATCCGAGAACACCCTGGAGCTCTTGCCAACCCAAATGGAAGTGCTGCCCCTGAATTGTGAATCTCAGAAAACCCCTGGTGAGACTGATGAATGGGGATGAGAATTTATGCATTCTTCAAGTTTATGGATACCAGATAATCCCCTGGCTGGATGGTCTTGATGATTGATCACAGGGACTACATCTTGAAGGTCATGTGGTGGACAAATCTGTTTAGAGGCTTCAGATCTAGAACCAGACTGAACCCCACCCAACTTCTTGAGAACCACAAAGTAAATAGAGTAGAATCCCTGACCATCTTCATTGGAGGGTACTGGGATAACTGCCCCAATCTGTCTAAGGTGATCCAGGGTTTGGTCTTCGTCCTGCACCCCGGTTACGCAAGCAGGCAAAATATCCTTTGTTACTGTTGTCCTTAAATGTGACATAGGATTCCTGATTCCTTTGCTTTCTGAAATTCTTAAAAGGATGAAAATCACCTTGAGACTGCCTCTGTAAGCCACCTCCTTTACCCTTTGGCACCGAATTTGCTTTCTGTTGCTCCTTTGACACCAGAAGATGACCCTTCTTACCCTGGATATCCTTCAAAATGTCATTTAAGCCAGATCTGAATAACAGTCAACATTCAAAGGACAAATTAAATAGCTTTGCCTTTGATGCCTGGTCTGTGACCCAATACCTAAGCCATACACAACACACAGCTGACATAACATGATAAGCTGAGCGAGCTAACATTTGTAAATTGTCCACTGTGGCATCCCTTAAAAATGGTGGAAGCCATGGCCATCAGTTGTAAGATGTTCACCCCTCAGCATCTGGTGGAACAAAACTACACGGAGCTATAATCCATGAGTTTAGAGCCCTGGAAAAAAATAAGGATGTGTAGGAGGTATGAAGACTTTCCTCATTCGAGACAAACACCCTTCTGCATGAGACATCCACTCACTTATCATGTGTATCAGTCAAAAACAGAGATCCTGTAATAGGTATAGTTATGTGCTTAACAGAATTATACACAGCCTTATCTGCCAAGGGATGGGGTTCCATTTCTAGGAGTCCTCCTCCATAAAGGAATAACATCTCACCTGTGGCCTGGGAAGATGTTTTCTCTGGTCCAAGCCTGCCCATTCCTGATCAATAATCTGATCACAGTGTACAAAGTTAGAAAACATTTCAGAGTAGAGGAGGATGCAGACAGTATCAGATTCAAGTCCAGCGCCTCCATAGCTGGTACTTCCTTTATCTGTAAGATCCAACAAGCCTTCTTTTTGAGGTAGGACAGGGCTTTTGTATGAAAACAGGGAGGGATTAGAATCTTTCTCTTAGGCTCTGTCCACTCAACCTCCTCCTCTTCCTCAGTGGGGTCCTCCACGTCATCAAAAAGCATTTTTCTGTCAGGATTTTCCTCAAAGTCCCCTGAATCATCATCTTGACCCTCTGTATGGTCAAGGTTGGGGTCTGCTTCATAGCTGGGTTAGCAGTCTTGTCCTGCACTGGTGCACCTGGACATGCCTGTATGGGCCCCACCCTGGTTCATCCAGGTCATGGCAACAGGAAAAATACAACTGTTATTCAAGAATGCATGGGACAGACATTAGGCAATTATAGTGGGGGGTAGGAGGAAGTAGGCTGTTGGTTAACTAGGATCTGCAGCTTATCCATTAGGTAAAGAAATGGGCAGACTAGGTGGGTCAAGCGGTCCTTATCTGCCATCACATTCTATG
Source organism: Neoceratodus forsteri (assembly GCA_016271365.2). NCBI lineage: Eukaryota > Metazoa > Chordata > Ceratodontiformes > Ceratodontidae > Neoceratodus > Neoceratodus forsteri. The sequence continues at coordinate 81,863,387 of JADMNL010000022.1, forward strand.
TTTCTATGTTTCTTAAGGTGCAAGCACAATGCCGATGGTGAACATCGTGCCTGGTAATTGTGCCACCTGAGTTCCGGTGCTCCCAATGCCCCGGGGCCCCCCCTGCACGCCCCTTACTTTTAAATATGATCATCTCCAGGTTGTAGGTGTATGGAGCAAGGGTGCAGCACCCAGATGGTGCCCTCCCTGCCAAGTGCTGCAAAATCCAGGTCGACTGCATGATGGGGGAACTGGTTGTGGCACCCTAATTGTGACACCTGTATAACGGTATAGCAGCCCCCTGACCTGAGGGGCCCGCCTGAGGTTTAGGTCTGTTGGTGGGGACATCCTGCAGAACATCAAGAGGCAATAGGTCATTTAAGAGCAACAAAAATAAAATTGCGCAACTCAGTCTTGCCACTGCCAGTGGCACAATCTCAGGTGCAACCCCTCCTCCAGCTCAGAGTTTGACTGGGGGTACCAATATTGACATATTAGATGGTGTTCCACAGTTAGGACAATAAACACCTAAAGGGGAGGGTCTCATCACCCTCTTGCAGGTCTTACATCGCTTGAATACCACAGGTCTCCAATAAGCCATGGTACCAATGGCTGAAAAAACAGAACTTTATTATAAACTACCCACGAAAGAGTATATAGAGCTCTTAATGCCACTGGCGATAGATTAATAGCTTCCTTAGTCTCCCTGATCAACTACCAATAGACTGAATTAGATGGATCATTCCTGGAGTTACCTGACAGAAGCTTAACTGGTTGACTCATTGCATGGCTGCAGAAAAGAAGGAAAATATGCCTTAACGTGCAAATGGAAAACAGAGTGGCCATAATCTCTGGGAAAGGTCAGAACATCAACCAAATCTGAAAATAAAACACAGTGCCAAAAACTTTGCTTCACAAAACAACCTCAAGGAAGAAGACAAAAGCACAATTCACCCAGGCAGTCCACCATTCACCCAGACTAAGTCCTGGAAGCAACCCAAGGGGAAACTAATAAAAAGGGTTTCTTCTCAATCAATTGAAATTGTGAGCTAACTCAGACATGCACTTACTAGTACTGATAGAGGATGAGGGGCATTGAGCGAACATCGCTATAAGGGAGGAAAGGAAAGAGGCAGTCAAACATAAATCTGACTGCCTATCTATCATAATCCCCCCAACAACAAAAAGTTAAAAATACTTACCTGGGCACCAGAACTGAAAGAGAAATTGAAGGAGACCTGGACAACACCTTAGTTAGGCAGTGGCAGAGGTCCCCAGCCCAAGTTGGAAAATGGGGAAAATATTAGCAGATTAGTCAGTTTGAAAGCCACAGCTTAACAAGCATGATTTCTACATTTGATAATCATAGCATCATAGAAATCTGGTGGCAGAAAAGGATCCTTAAGTTCTGGCACATCGAGTCCTCCCCGTACCCATCCTCCCTTGAGGGTGCTCCTTGAATCCAGGGAGCCCCAGTCTGCTCAAGGTTTCTGCAGTCTTACTGTATTACTAAAATAATACATTTTACAAACTCTTCTTCAGACAGGCTCTTCTATGTTGTTGACCTATTCGTGGTATACCCAAGACTGGAGAGCCATTGCTATTTGGAGTCTTCATGTGCCCAGGGTTCCATGCTGTTACTACAGCAATGGGCTGTACCAATATCCCTAGCATGGGTGCACATTACCCCATATGTATTTTTTTTCTTTCTGTTTTTGTACCCCATTTTTCACTGCCAGCTGATGGGGCCTCCTTCCATCTACCGAATCCTTTATACCTGCCACGGTACTCCTTCAGTGGTCCTAACCATTACCAGCCTACGCTCGACAACTGTCCCCTGATATCCCAGCTGTAACCCATGGATTATCCCTTGCGGGCAGGAACCCCTGGTTCCCCCTCAAGCCAGGAGAAAATACTTCAATTAAATGATCAGGGCCCATGAGGAGGAGCCAACGAGGTCTGGGAGGAACTGAAGTTATCCAACTGTAGCATGGGAGCATAGGGGCTTTATCTGCCCAGTGCTGCTGGGGGTATTTTAACCCCTATTAAGGCCTTCCCTTATCCCCACACACTTGGTCCTGAGAGGTGATGAGGCATTCACCTATTGGGTCCTTCAGAAGGATGGGTAAGCCCCTCCCTTCCTTTGTAACTCTCCTGCCAGCTCCACTCTGGGCAGGTTACACCTCCATGTCACTTGCCAGGCCAGTGGTTTTGAGCTGACATGAGGTCACCCCAGAGGGGCCACTTATTCCTTCCCACATTACACCCCCCCTCCCCTGGGTCAAAAGGGGGTGGTCCTGCAATGGAAAGAGGTGCTCTCCCTCCCTGAAGCAGGAGGCATCCAAAGGACACCTGATCCTGCCTCACCAATTGGCACCAGATGTCCTGGTCTTGGGGAGTGAACCCCGGTTGTCAGGATAGCAAGCTGTAACTCTACCGTTGTGCTAGCTGGCAGGTACCCCATATGTATTGAATACCCACTGACAATGTGGAGCACTACAGAATTCTTTTCTGTGATTATTTATATTAAAGTGTCAAATTCTGAATTCTGATATGCAAATAAATTATGCAAATATGGCTGCTATCCTATGCTGTTTTGGGTTGCTATCCTATGCCCTTATGATCATGGTCAGCCATGGATAACCATGGTTGATCAGGTTATGCCAAGAACATTCAGAAAACATATTGGGAAAGGCCATAAATACACAGAGATTATGCTGAACACCTGGATGCCTTATAAGAGATTTCCATAGCAACTTTGACCAAGAAAAATAACCAAATGGAAGAAAAATAATTTATTAATTAACATGGCTTATTGATAAAGAGTAGGTGTTAGGAATACAGCTACTACTTTGATATTTTCTGAGATTTGTTTACTTTGAAAAAACAAAAAAGATATGCTAGGTGATAACAGGTGACATAATTTAGCTTGCGAATGAAGCTGATCCTGGCAAGGTTTGGGGTAGATTATGATTAGTTGAAATAAGAGACGGCATACTTTTTAAAAAGAGGCTAACTAGAAATGAAGTAAATCAAGAAAACCCTGTCTTTCAAGTTAATCCACCCTAGATAGTGAGCAGGTGGTTACTGGTCCAGTAGTTTCCACTCATCTGACCTGGGTTGTGCTTTGCAATCCCAGGTCGATGAGGAGCAAGATTGCTATAATTGCGGAATTGGTTTCCTCAGTAGACCTGGCTTGCATTACAGAGACATGGCTGGATGAAAATGCTGCCTCTGTTTTGGAGGCAGCAGTGCCAGCCGGGTAGTCTGTGATACACACCCCGAGGAAGGATCACATAGGCGGGGGAGTGGCCATTTGTTTTAAAGCCAACCTGGGCCTTGCTGTGTTACCAGTGGATTTTACCAGGTCATTTGAGAGTGTTGCCATGTGGGGGGGGTCCTGGCATGAGCTACAGGATCCTTCCAATATACAGGCCGCTGGGGGGGAGAAGGAATTCCTGCAGAAGTTCAGGGACTTAGTTGCCGGCCTGGTGTTTGAATCCCCCAGATGGATCTGTTGCAAGTTGCCACCTCGGTGACCCAATCGCAAGGTCACATATTAGACCTGGTGTTCACTCTGGGTCTTGGGGTTGATGACCTCTAGACTGATCCAGTCATTTGGTTGGACCATATCACCATAAGGTTAATGTTTGGGGTCCCCCCCAATGGTCTATCCTCTGTGGAGATGGTCTGGTACCACCCTTTGCAGGGATTGTCCCCAACAGGACTACAGGCAGAGCTGGACCTAGCGAGTGTGGAAACTGCATGCGCAGTTGGGGTATAGGAGGCAGTGGTGGCCTATAATAGGGGTGTTACTGCAGCCTTCAACTCTGTTGTGCCTGTTCATGTTTGGCCCTTATATGCTCCCTAAAGGCCCCCCTTGGTTTGTTGGGGAACTCAGGGAGTTAAAGATAAAGGGTCAGATGTTGGAGCAGCGCTGGAGGAGGTCTCGACTGATGGTGGAAAAATTGGCCTTGAGGTCACATTATGCTGACTATCAGGGGGCAATCTCCCCAAAAAAGGTGCATTTTCTGTCAAGGGAGATTGTTTCGGCAATGAACAGAACAGTTCTTCCGGATGGTGGATGGACTGTTACATCCAGCCTGTCTCCATGCACGAGGAACAGGTTCAAGCAAGAGGAGTGAAGAGTTTGCTCTGTTCTTTGCCAACAAAGTGTGCTCTATCAGAGCTGAGATCTCTTCCAGTGTTGCTCAATGAGCTTGTGGAGTTGGACCTGAAACGTGTTGGGGTACCCATCTTGTGTGAGTTGAGTTTGATCCAGTTGGAGTGGATGAGGTGACTGTGATAGTCTCGAGACTGTGACCAGCATATTGCGATCTAAACCCAGGGCCAACCAGATTTTTGGTTGGTTGTGTGAGCCTGATTGGATCTGTGGTTGCTGAGATTGTCCAGTGCTCCTAGGGGAGTGGGGTCTTTCCTATGTCCTAGAAGGAGGCCTTGATCAGATCCCTCTTGAAGAAACCCTCCTTGGACATGGAATGCCTCACCAACTACAGACCAGTCTCAAACCTCCCATTCTTAGGGAAGGTTTTAGAAAAAGTGGTGCCATCAGCTCGAGACTCTTCTTGTTTCCTCCACTACTTATGAGCATTTACAGTCTGGATTTAGATTAGGGCATAGCATGGAGACTGCCCTGGTGAAGGTACTGAATGATGGCAAGAGATAGAGGAGAATGTACCATCCTTGTTCTCCTAGATCTCTTGGTGGTGTTTGATACTGTGGACTGTGAGGTGTTACTGGACCGACTGCGGAAGTGGTGTGGACTAACCGGAAATGTCATCAACTGGTTCAGGTCCTACCTCATGGGTAGAGTGCAGAGGGTGACAATGGGATTATCCTTATCTAGCCCAATGTCTCTACACTGTGGAGTTCAATAAGGGTCGGTCTTGGCGCTTCTGCTGTTCATGGTGTATTTGCTGTCATTAGGAGATGTTATCAGGTGGTATGACCTGGGTTTTCATTGCTGTACCTGCCGATGACACCCAGCTATACCTGAAAACCAGATGGTGACCTCTGTGTTTAACACCTGCCTGGAGGAGATCCAGAACTGGATGACTCAAAACTGGGACAACCCAGACAAAACAGAGGTACTGGTGATGGATCCAGGTCATTGATGAAATAAAGAGGGATCTAGGAGTGGCTCTGGTTTGATACTGAGAGGCATCCCCTTGACCCCCTCTGTTTGAGTCAGGGATCTAGGTGTGTTCCCTGATGATATCTGACATTTGAGGTTCAGGTGTTGCCCATTGTCCAAAGTGGTTTCAGTCATCTGCAGAACATTGCTTGGATATGGGCCCCGATACCATTTATTTATTTAGTTTTTGTTGACCGGGTAAGTGCACTAGACAAATTCTGCCTATTTTCAGGCATGACCCAGGGCAGGGCGATACAGATGAATGTCAACTGACCTTGAACCAGATTAAACTGTTGGTGGTATTTTTAATGAATGGGGGAATTTGGTCAGGGCACCGGGGAAATTTCCCTACTCTTCAGTAGGGGGCACTGCTGACAAGTTTGCTGGTGATGGCCCAGTGCAGTCCACAGATGAAGGTCGAGGAAGAAGGAAGCTTGGAGAGAGAAGCTGTCTTGCAAACTTCTAGCTCAAGAGAAATAAAAGGAGTACCACAAACCAAGTCACGAGTGCAGTTGCAACTACACCCAAGAAATGTATTACCTGACATCGGGAAGATGAGTCAGGACATGGAAAATGATTTATTTTGGAGCTTGAGGCTAGAAAGTGCCAAATTCAGGATGTTATAGCAGCACAAGAATGAATCTTGAGAGCCTGAGACTTGAGTAGTTCCTTGGAGCACTTTGAGTTGGGGACCGCTTTCCAGGACAGACCGCAAACTGCACCACAGGAATTTTTCCCCACTGGAAGTAGTGACTGGGTATTTCAGTCCCAGGACATGGAACAACTTGGACTTACAGTACAGGTAATAGATGAAAATTACCCTTTACAAAATGATATTGACATACAGGATAATGATCAGACATACCAGGAAATGCTGTAGTGTGTTTAGAACAGGGCGAGCAACTGTTGCATGTTAAGAAGAATGCTAAAGAAACAAGAAAAGAGAAAAGAAGTGGAAAAGGAAAGACCACAGGGATACATGGGGGGGCATTTGATAGTGCAGTCAATAACGAGTCTATTTCTGACAACATATTGACTCAGTGGGCTCTTGGGGAGACTGTCAGAGAGAAGGAACCTGAAAGGGAAGACGCCCATAATGGTTCCACTGAAATGGACACATTAACACATGTCTCTTTTGACACAAACATTTCAGCTTCTGATATAACTATCGCTGATGCCTTGGAGCAGGCTGTATGGGTACATAATCCCCAGCAAAATCAGCCTTGGATGTCGCCAGGCCCAGTCCTAGCCAACCGGCTGGGTGTAAATGAAAAAGTTTTGGGTGGGGAGAGCCCCCTTCATCTTACAGCAGATTTACAAATGCCAGTAATGGTTTTACCATGCCACAGCATCACCACTCAGGGAGACATCCCCGACAGCGACAGCCGCAGTGCCGAGTGTCGACAATTCAGTGTCAGGGATGTTTCCATCGGGGGGCTGCACCCTCCCAAACTCCCCATGTGGGGGGCTCCACCCCCACACCCCCCAGTCTCTAGGATTCTAACTCTGAGTTGGAGTTGGACCAAGGGGATCAATACACTGTGTGAGGCAGTCTCGGTGTCTGGCAGAGACCATCACAGCGACTTGCGGATTTTGCGGTTGGGGCGTTGCTGAGGTGTTGGTATAACACCAATAACACCAATAACACCCATTGTCTCCCTACCTTCAGAGAATGGGGATAGAAAGGATGCTAGTCTTCCTTTGAGAACAGAGGAAGCCTCCCCAGCAGGTCAGGCTGAAACTGACAAGCCTGTAAATTTATCAGAAGAAAATGCCCCCCCCATAGAACAAACACCTATAAACGAACCTGAACAGGAGGCATTACATCAAAATGCTCCTCCTCCAATATCATATGCAGGTTTGTTTCATGCTCCACCAATGTCAGCTAATTGAAGAAATGCTGTATGCATCAAATATTGGGGAGGCTTGGAGGATTTCCCTGATCATTTGTATGTAGGAAAATCTTTGATTAAGGGCAGTTTACAGTTTCAAGCGAAAGACGTATATGCCCTGATACACTCAGCTGATGACTTTAATTTTCAATGTTAGCTTTAAATCTTCAGCTAACCTTGAACTATTCTGGACTAGGTACCAGCAAGTTCAATACACACCAATCTGGTCACCATTTTCTGTCATTCCATTGACAAAGTCAGCTTTTTGGATCATCACGGTACTCTTTAAAAATGAAGGAGTCTGCATTAATTATATGCTGCACTGATAGCAAGCAAGATGTTCTGTATTAGATAGTCCAGATCCCATCATGGATGAGGAACAATTGTGGATAGGAGGCTGGAAAATAAAAGTATGTCTACCAGCCATGAATAGTGGCATTCAACACTTGCCAAGTTGCTTTCATCTTGGGCTGGATAGGGGATTCATCTTCTACCCAGGCCAGCCTAAATCCTGCTTTCAATGTGGAGCATGGAATCACATCAGTGGCTCATGTGACAAGCTGAAATGCTCCTTATGTGGGGGCATAGATCACACAAGCATAGGATGTCCAACACTGGTGTGCGGTAACCTGTGTGGAGAAGTGTGGCACTCCTTTCACAACTGCATGAAAGCTTTCCATAATCAAACATCAAATAAACAAGAATATCAAGAGTACATTGTGACCAGAGCACAGGAGCATTTTAATAATGCACTGGAATTCATTCCACGTGCTCAGTCCTTCTAGAAAGACAACCCTACCTCTAATCATAGAGAGGACATGGTGCAGGCTGCCTCCATGACTAACTTGGATTAGCAGCATGATGAGAGTATTGATGCACAAGCGACAGACATCATGGTCAGTGCTCCATCAATGGAAGTAGAGGAAGTCTCAGTCCTTTCTACACCTGAGAATGCTATGCCACCCATCTCCCCAAAAGTGGAAACAGATTCCACTAAGAAGTTCTAGGAATAAACCTACTTTGAAAATCTCCCAAGGAAATTCTGAAATCCCTGTTTCCACGGAGAATAAATACATTGACTTAACAAAAAGTAAGGCTTGGGGAGATGATGAATCAGACACATCATCAGTGGCATCTTCTGTGGCAACTGATACTGACTTACTATCTACAGACTCACGATCTTTCACCGAAAATAAGGTCCAAATGAAAAGATCTGCTAAGGAACCAGACTAAATACTATGGGAGTTATACTTGATTGACTCTGTGTCAGGTTTTTGTTTCACTTCATTAAATTCAAATAGCATTAATAATGATAAACGGCGTCAGACAACAATTCCAATATTAAGGAGTTTTAATTGTCATGTTTATTTTTTACAGGATAGCAGATTATGCACAGTGCATGACATTTCACAAGCTTCCAGGGAATGATTTGGAGGGCCTTCTTTCTGGTCAATAGGGGAAGATTCAGTTTCAGGAGTAGGCATTTTATTTAATACTTCAGGGATAATAGTTACTAGATTGTTGGATTTGGCTCCGGGAAGGGTTTTATTATTGGATACTGTAACACAGCACTGGACAGAGTTGTGGAAGTGCGTTATCTCCCAGCACGTCTGTTCCATTTTCTTTCTGCCAGGACTACAAAGCATGGTGCACACACTACAAGCCCCAGAAGGCATTGCACCACAGCTCCACCTAGCTGAGTGCTTGATTAAGAACAGGTGCAGGACAGTGACTGCCTGCATAAAAGAGAAGGCTACAACAATTGCTCTCTCTCAGTACCTGATTAGGAAACAGGCATGGAGGGTGGCTGGTGAGCATTTGTAGAAAGAAGGAAAGAAAGAAAGAGAAATTTGAATCATCTGACTTCTCGGCTTTGACCTTTTGTTTGGCATGTGACTACGAATTGGATCTTGACTTTGGACTGGCTGAAAACCCAACACTGGTAAATGACTTTCATTTGAAACAAAGACCAAGAGACTATTTTCTGATTTTGTTTGTTTGCCCCAGTAAATAGCTTAGCTATCTGGGCTAAAGACAGGGAACTGAAAACTCACTGTGTAGGTAGCACTCAACAAAAAGCCAGGTATTATTTTCTTTTGTTTGTTTGCATCCTGCATTGTTTTGAATGTACCTTTCTCAGTATCTTTACTACTAAACATATAGTCATAGTGCTGTGTGACCCTAAATATCCTGTGTCATTGTGCAAAGTGTGCTCATATCCCCACCTACAAGATCCCAGTGCAACACAACCCCACTCACTGTGTTACAATACTTATTATCAACATCAGGAATATAGATTTATTACCATATACGCACCTCAAGTAAAGACAGCCAGAATAGAACTTTTTCACATAATGCAACCATATCTATTTACAACAAAAATGGTGGTATTTGGTGGAGACTTTCATTGTATTTTAGCTTTAAGGGATAAGACAGGACTAACCAAGAAATTATATACTGATTCAAATTTTTAAACAAGATGATAGATGGGGCATCCCTTAGGGACAGAGCTGCAGGGGGACATAGACCTCCAGACTATACTTTTTTCAAAGGCTTACCGTCCTCCAGAATTGATTATTTCTTTATCTCACAATGGGTGACATCTGTGGGGTTAAGAGTGATCCCTATTGAAACCACTGATCATGGTATCTTGGTTATTTCAATTGGAGCGGCTTTCATAAACCACTTGCACATCATATGTGGAGGCTAAATATATCTTTAATGGAAGATCAAGAAATATGGATGGAATTACAGGAATTGATGTATGCGAGAAAATCTGTTCTGGATTTATATACCACAATTATAGAATGGTGGGTAGACACCAAATTTGAAATAAGGTACTTATTCAAAGTGTGGGCTAAATATTGACATACTACAAAATACTATCAATATTTGGAACTCCGGTGGCAATTACAATCTTTAATCTTTCAGGCATTTGAGACAGGCCAGGATTTTAGGGATAAAATCATACTCATAAAAAAAGAAATGTGTACCACACAATATAATTGTGGTGCCTCCTTAGTGGCTGAACAAAAGTATGGTACCCAAGGTAAGAAAGCCCAGGTTAATCCGTATGACAGCTGTAAAGATAGAGTGGATTCCAAATATCTGTCAGGTTTAAAAAAATTGGACGGGACTATAACGTCTCATAATTTGGAAGTGAACAACATAGCCTACCATTATGCTATGAATCTTTTTGCTAAAAAAGTGAATGACAAAAATGAACTTGAAGGTTTTCTCTTGGCCCTCCATATACCTGTCTTGCCACAAGATATGCAGGGGATTATGACAGCTTCCATTTCAGAAAGTGAAATTCAGGAAGCAATTAAAACAAGCCAAGGGGGGTGCTCCAGGCCCTGATGGATTGCCCATTGAAATATATAAGAAATTATTGGAGATGCTAGTACCACTTTTAGCACAGTAGTTTAATTATATTCTGGACACACATCAAGAAATACCAGGGATGATATCAGAAATTTATTTAATCTTTCTGTATAAAAAGGGGGATAAAACAAATTTGGCTAACTGGCGGCCCATTAGTTTATTAACTGTGGATTGGAGACTTCTGAGTAAAATTCTAGATAATAGTTTAAAGAACACAACTCAAATTTTGATTTCGCCAACACAGACAAGAGCAATTCCACAAAGATCTTCACAAGACAACTTGTTATTATTAAGAGAGATCTGTGCTGGGTATGATACCCAAGGGTGCATTTTAAGTTTGGACCAAGCGAAAGTATATGATGCTATGTCTCATGGTTTTAGAAACCTATGGTATCCCTTTACAGTATGTGAATTGAATAAAGCTCTTATACAGTGGTGTAATGACTAAGCCCATGATTAATGACCAACCAGGGACATCAATACCATTGGAATGAGGTGTAAGGCAAGGGTGCCCTTTAAGTCCCATTTAGAAGCACTAAGGCAGGGAAACTGAAGTTGAATAAAGAGGAAGGTAGTTGGGCAGAGAGCGCCAGTGAAAAAGCAAGGCTACTGAACAAATACTTCTGCTCGATATTCACAAAGGAATAGCAGTGGGAGATACCTAATCCAGTCAATAGAAGCACTCTGGATGGGGGGGTTGATATTAGTCCTTTCACAGAAGAAAGGGTTCTGAAAGAACTCCTAAAACTGAAGGTGGATAAAGCAATGGGGCCTGATGTGATTCACCCCAGAATTCTAAAAGAACTAAAGGAAGAACTAGTAACAGTGCTGACTACCCTTTTTAATAAATCATGGGAGGATGGTGTGGTACCTGAGGACTGGAAGAGGGCAGATGTGATTCCCCTTCAGAAAAGTTGGAGCAAGACAGAGGCAGGAAACTACAGACCTGTCAATTTGACCTCAGTGGTAGGGAAAATGATGGAATCACTTCTGCAGGAGGGAATTATTGAGTACCTAGAGGCCAGTGGGGCACAGGACCCAAGGCAGCATGGATTCACAGCAGGAAGGTCATGTCAGATGAATCTAATTGATTTCTTTGACTGGGTAACCAAAGCAGTAGACCAGGGAGGGGCTGTGGACATGGCCTACCTAGACTTTAGCAAGACATTTGACACAATCCCACACAAAAGATTAATAAACAAATTAGCCAGCCTGGGAGTGGGTCCCAGGGTGATAGCCTGGGTAAAACACTGTCTGGACAACAAGAAACAGAGGGTAATAGTAAATAGAGTCCACAGTGAAGAAAGGGGGGTTACTAGTAGGGTACCGCAGGGTTCAGTACTGGGGCCAGTCCGTTTTAATGTCTTTATAAGTGACATTGCAGCAGAGGGACTGGAAGGAAAAGTATGTCTCTTTGCAGATGACACAAAGATCTGCAACAGCATTGATATGCCAGGTGGGGTGGAAAGGATGAAAAGGGACTTAGCAAGGTTGGAGGAATGGTCAAATGTATGGCAGCTTAGATTCAGTGTAAAGAAGTGCAAAGTAATGCACCTGGGAAACAAAAACCCAGGGGAAGAGTATACAATGGGGGGTGAGATAATGACAACAACAAAAATGGAAAGAGACCTGGGGGTAGTAATATCAGATTACCTAAAGGTGGACCAGCAATGTGAGAAGGCAGTAAGAAGGGCTGGGGGGGATACTGGGATGGATAGGGAGATGCATCACCAGTAGAAAACAGGAAGTTGTTGTCCCTCTGTTCAGACAGTTGGTAAGACCACATCTGTAGTACTGTGTACAGTTCTGGAGACCAGTGATGAAAGTGAACAGGAACGCACAGAAACTCGGTTCCTGTACCTTTTTTGCAGCAGGAATGGAGTTCCTGTACTTCTTCCCACTGACACTGGAACTTAAACTCTTAAACCAGCAACATAATGACAGTTTCTGGGCCTGTGACATTGAAATCAGGGTTTCCATAAATCATCCCATTCCAAGGCAAAAATATGGGACTTCAGAGGAGCTGACTTTGATAAGATGGCCAACAGAGTTAAGCTAGCCCTGGCAAAAAGAAACACAGGTGAGGAGGTACAGGCAAAGTGGGCAAGCATTAAGGATACAATACTTGAAGCAACATCCCATTGTGTTAGACAGAAAAGGAAGTGCAAAAGAAGAAGGAAACCACTTTGGTTCTCAAATACAGTAGCAGAAAAGGTCAGAGCCAAAGGCTGGCCTTCAGAAAATATAAAGGAACACAGCGGGATGAAGATAGGGAGGCATACCAAACTGCCTAAGGGAAGCAGGTAAGGCAGTAAGGCAGGCAAAGTCCCAAACTGAGGAAACACCAGCACGAACAGTAAAAGAAGGTGACAAGACTTTCTATAGATCACATTAGTGAAAGGAGAAAGTCCAGAGTGGGTATTGCTAAGCTTAATGGAGAAAAGGGCATGTGAGGAGGAGGACCTGTAAAGGCATCTATCCTAAATAGATACTTTTGCTCAGTATTTACTGAAGAGAAGGTAGGGCAGGGCCCACAGCTCAGCATCATGGACAGGGGGAGGAGGTGAGCACTACTCCTTCACAAAGAAAGGGTCCTACAAGAGCTTGCTAAGCTCAGGGTGGATAAGGCAATGGGACCTGATGGCATACATCCCAGGGTACTTAAGGAGCTAAAGGAGGAACTAGCAGAGCCATTAGCAGAATTGTTTAGTGAGTCTCTGAGCACAGGAGAGGTCCCAGAAGACTGGAGAAGGGCTCATGTGATCCCACTCCACAAGAGTGGTAGCAGGGAGGAGGCAGGGAACTACAGACCAGTCAGTCTTACCTCAGTAGTGGGCAAGATTATGGAGGCACTCCTTAAGGAAAGGATAGTGCAACACCTGGAATCCATAGGGCACAGGATCCAAGACAGCATGGGTTTACAAAAGGAAGGTCCTGTCAAACTAATCTCATAGATTTCTTTGACTGGGTAACCAGAGTGGTGGACCAAGCGGGAGCAGTTGATGTCGCCTACCTTGACTTCAGCAAAGCTTTTGACACTGTTCCACATAGAAGATTGATAAATAAGCTGGGTAGGCTCGGGTGGGTCAGAAGTTGGTCAACCGGGTGGCAAACTGGTTGACTGGCAGAAAACAGAGAGTGGTGGTAAATGGTATACAGTCAGAAGAGATGCAAGTCACAAGTGGGGTACCTCAGAGGATCAGTCCTGGGGCCAGTCCTATTCAACATCTTCATTAGTGACCCCGCAGATGGACTAGAGGGTAAGGCTTGTCTGTTTGCAGATGACACCAAGATCTGCAACAGAGTAGATGATCCAGATGGGGTGGGCAGAATGAGAAGAGATCTGGATAAACTAGCAGAATGGTCAGAAGAGTGGCAACTGGGATTTAATGCAAAAGTGCAAAATCATGCACATAGGGAAGAGAAACCCTGAAGCCACTTATAGGCTGGGAGGAGTTGCTAGCAGTCACAAAGGAAGAAGAGACTTGGGCATCATCATCACTGATGACCTAAAATCATCAAGCAGACCTCTAAAGCAGTAGGTAAGGCTAGGGGTGTTAGGGTGTATTAGTAGGGGTATCACAAGTCGTAAGAGGAGGTAATAATCCCTCTGTACAAGACATTGGTTAGGCCCCATCTGGAGTACTGCGTGCAGTATTGGAGGCCACACCTTCACAAGGACATTAACCAAATTGAGGCAGTCCAGAGAAGGCAACCAAAATGGTGCAGGGACTGCATCAGAAGACATATGAGGACAGATTAGCAGGAGCTCAATATGTATACCCTTGAGCAAAGGAGGAGAGAGTGATATGATCGAGACATTTAAACACCTTAAGGGCATAAACAAGGTGAAAGAGTCTAACATGTTTAAATATAAGAAAAATAGCAGGACAAGAGGACACAGCATGAGATTAGAGGAGGCCGATTAAGGGGAATGTGAGGAAATTCTTTTTCACAGAAAGGGTGGTAGATGCATGGAATGGCTTACCACAAGAAGTGGTGGCTATGAATACAGTGCAGGGCTTCAAACAGGCATGGGATAGGCATAAGGGAGCAACACAAATGACTATGAATAGATAGGTCACTGACAGAGCAAAGGCCGATGGCACATTTATAAGGTAGAAAAAGAAATGGGCAGACTGGATGGGCCTTGCGGTCCTTATCTGCCGTCAACTTCTATGTTTCTATGTTTCATTTGACTTGTTCAACAGTGCTGTTTTGCTAGAAATACTTAAGTATCTCTAACTGAATCTACTAGCATCTAAACAGATAGATGTATCTTGATACAGCTGTCCTTCAGATTGAGGAACTTCATTCTGCGTTTCATTTTTTGCCAATGCCTGAGTTCCTGTACTTCTTGTCTACCACTTGCACCACTGCTGGAGACCCCATCTCTGCAAAGACATAGACAGGGTGGAGGCTGTCCAGAGGAGGGCAACCAAAATAGTGCAGGGTCTGCACCAGAAGACATATGAAGAAAGATTAAAGAAGCTTAAGATAGATAGCCTTGAAGAAAGGAGGGAGAGGGGGGACATGATAGAAATGTTTAAGCTCCTCAAGGGAATCAACACAGTCCAAGAGGGTAGCATCTTTCAGAAAAAGAAATGTGCAAGAACAAGGGGGCACAATTTGAAGATAGAGGGGGGTTGGGTCAGAGGTAATGTGAGGAAGTATTTTTTCACAGAGAGGGTTGTAGATGCATGGAACAGCCTTCCTGAGGAGGTCATAGAGTCAAAAATAGTGAAGGGAATTCAAGAATTCATGGGACAGACGTAGGCAATTCTAGCGGGGGAGTTGGAGGAAGTAGGCTGCTGGCTAACTAGGATCTGTATCTTATCCATTAGGTAGGGAAATGGACAGACTACGTGGGCCAAGCGGTCCTTATTTGCCATCAGATTCTATGTTTCTATCATTTTTGAATAGATTCTTACATAAGGAAATTAGAACATAGTACATTGATACACCATATTGCAAACAATCAGGGTCAGGCATTCCCATGCATTATGGCTCATGCTGATGACTTATGTTTAATAGTAGCAGATGATCAGATGATCCCTCGGTCACCCCTGAAAAAGGGACTTCTAGGCCCAGTGGGCTTACCGGGTCAACAAAATTCAGCAGCAAATGATCATTCTGTATAAATTGTATTAGATATCATGTTACATTTTTCTAGAATATCAGGTTCTTCTGTTAATATATCAAAAAGCCAGTGCCTTTGGCTGAAGAATATGAATGGTACCAATGCACCTTTAATTAGTGGAATACAGGTGGTCCCTGGCCCCATAAAAATATTGGTATCCTGTTTGGTGATGGAGATTTGGCTTAAATAAATTTGGATGGAGGCATTAGACACTGCTGAACAAAAGGTTGAAAAGTGGAAGGGATGGCCAATGACAAAGAAGAAAAGAGTATATCTAGCTAAAACATTTCTTATTCCTATCCTTTTATATATTAGTTATATTTTTCCATTACCTATTAAACTAGAGGTTAGATTATACAGTATATTTTTTCATTTACCATGGGGGAGCCGACTGAATCCTATTAAGAGAGCAATCACTTATAAATCCATTAAATTAGGTGGTTTAAATATGGTGAATCCCATAGTTTTTTCTTTTCTATTTTTGTTTATAATAATTTCTTACCAGTTACTAGGAAGCAACAATTACCATAGGTGACTTTGTTTCACAGGAAATGTCGTAGTCTCTTTGATAAATGGGAGATGAATAAAGGGGATTTACAAATTTAGAACCAGCAATAGGACCCACTGCCTCGAGCTTACCGATGGAGGCTTCATGATTCTCTCTTGACAGAACCCACAAGAAGGGATAATTTGGAGGGAGCCCTACAGGATATCATTAGATTCCAGGTGCCCACGTTGCAAGACAAAAGATTATCTTGGCCTACCTGTAAGTTTCTATATGCGGGGGCAGCTAGGGGTCTAGCTGCAAAGGATAAGAGGCTAAGAAGGGCTAAAGAGGAATTTTTGATTGGGGCGATCAATTCTTTGTCACAGCTGGAGGGGTCCTCAGGAAATAGATGCGGAACTCAAAAGCTTGAGAAGGGAATTGTCGGATAGTGCCTATGGGAAAACAGAGTTTTGGTTGAATAAGATCAACGCCAAATTCTTGCTGCAGGGTGACGTCCCCGGGCATCTCTTGGCGGCTAGAATTAAAGAGTGGGAAGCAAGTAGAACAATCATATCTGTTCAGTATGAAGGGGAAGCTTATTATAGACCCACAAGAGATGGCCGAGGCTTTCGCGACATACTTTACAGAAATTTACCAAGCTAAAGATTTGGTGGGGGAGGATGAATCCAAGCATTTTTTAGAAGGAATCCCTTTACCAATTTTGGATCCTGCCCAAGCCAGGGAATTAGAAGCTCCAGTAAGAGCATCCGAAATTATCGAGGTGGTGCAGTCTCTCTCTGTTGGTAAATCACCGGGGCCTGATGGCCTTACTGCTAAATTTTACCAGACCCATATTCAGACTATACTTCCTATACTCCAAGAGTTTTTTCTCATTATAATGCAGGAGGGGATTCACCATCCTCCATTGTATCAGGCATATATTACCTTAATTCCTAAGCCAGACAAGCCCAGGGATGCACTAGGTAGCTATAGGCCTATAGCGTTAATAAACCAAGATATTAAGATTCTCACCAGAATTTTGGCAAATAGAATTTTGAGTATTGCCCCCAGTTTGATCAGTCAGGAACAAGTAGGATTTATGCCGAGGAGGGGGGCACAAGATGCTCTTAGGAAAATTCATCATATTCTAAATTTTGCCCCCCGATTCTCAAGTACCTCTAGCCTTGATTTCCCTAGATGCTGAAAAAGCTTTTGATCGGGTTTCACATTCCTTTCTCTTTGCTACAATGGAGAAAATGGGATTCCCTGGGGGTCTCCTCAGAGGCATTAAGAATTTATATACTGCCCCAACGGCCAGAATATTATGTAATGGTTATATCTCGCGGGAATTTCAACTAAACAATGGGACTCATCAAGGATGTCCTCTCTCACCGATACTGTTCAACATCTATTTAGAACCCCTTCTGAGATCTATTAATAGGGATGTAAAGGTTCAGGGGATTAGGATTGGGGGAATGGAGTTAAAACTCTCAGTCTTCGCAGATGATATACTTCTTCATCTACAAGACCCAGTATCCAGCTTTGAGAGAGTAAGAGATTTAATAGGTCGTTTTTCTAAGGTCTCCAATTACAAGTTGAATCTTACAAAGACACAAATTCTACCTTTGACACCATATGTTTTAGGGCAGATTTTTTCATCCCTGGAGTGCAATGGAGTACTGATAAAATGAGGTATCTAGGCATCTGGATTACAGCAAATTTGGAGATGGGGCTGACGTTAATCTGGGGGGGTCATATCTGCGGTCAAGGGGGATATACTAAGATGGAACAAGCTACCTTTGAACTATACGGCATGATTGGGCCTTATTAAGATGAATGTATTACCGAGACTGCTATATCCGGTATATCTAGTCCCATATAGTATCCCTACTAAATGGTTTAGTATAATCAGGAGGCTAATTTCAGGATTCCTGTGGAATAATAAACCATCTAGGATAAAGCATAATGTCTTGCGCCTTCCGTACGTGGAGGGTGGCATTAGGTTGCCCGACCTCCATGTTTATTATGTGGCAGGCCAGTTAGGCCTTATGGTTCGATGGCCGGAGAAAACGATGAGGGGGAAAATTACGTACCAGCCTGGGTGCGAATAGAGAAACAATTGTTAATAAGCTCTGGCCTCACTCTGGAATCGTTGCTGTATGCTAAACTAAGAAAAGGTTTTTCAAGATGGGGTATGGGAACCCAATTATAAAAACCGAGGAGGCCTGAGTGGTCCTTGCTCACTCCGTACAAAGCGGTACCAAATGAAGTCCAGAGACCAGCCTATATTGGGTAATCCTAACTTGGTAATAGGGGTCGGGTAATTAGACACGGTGGGCTAACCAGTTATGGGGCCTAAGACTGAGGGATGTGATGCAGGAGATAATATAGTCCTTCCACCACAATGTGATGGACTGTCTTTCTTTCAAAGGATACAACAAACAAATGTTAGCAGGGTTTCTGAAGGGGATGGGGACTCCATAGACAACTCCCTCTTGTGGGGAACTTAAGGAAATCAACCAGAGCTAATCCACTCTCACAAATTTATAAAATCCTTTTGGACTTTCTGGGCCCGAATACCCCTATATGAATCCCATACTGGGACAAGGTGATATTCCTAGAAATCTTAGGTGGGAAGTATTTGGAAAAGTACTAAATATAATATGATACCCAAGTAGAAATATGCAATTTTTCGTGGTTTCCAACATATACTATACCCCTGTGAAGCTATATGGTAGAGGGTTGAGACAGACAGACCTGTGTTTCAGATCTCGAGAAGGAGGTGGGTGACTTGTTGCATGTAATGTGGGATGTGCAAAATCTCACCCTTATGGAGGGAGATTAAGCAGGGCATGGATCCAATGCTGGACTATACAGATTTTATAACACCAGAAATATGTGTTCTAGGTGACTTCTCTCAAATTGTAGGATCGCACCTAAATACCACCTTTCTTTAATGGTGGCGGTAGTTAAGGCGTTTTTAGTAAAGCATTGGAAGGACGATCAGGCCTATGCCTATGATCAGTGGGTGAGAGAACTGCTAGGGGTTTTGGCCAAGATAAAGAGACATCTATTCTCTGAGGGGAGAAAAGAACTATATGTAAAGAGGTGAGCAATATTAGATACAATCTATTCCCAGCAAGTTACAAACACTGGAATACAGGCCTGTCTGTCAGATTGTAATTAGCAAAGGAAAGTAAGTCGGACTGCTTAATGTTTATATTCCTTTGTGCCTATTTTCCTTTGGTTTTTCCTTCTATTATTCCTATTATTCCTGGTACTACTTGGGCTTTAATAATTTTTTAGATGGTAATACTGGGGTTGTATGGGCCCATTACCAGGACAAGAGGATTAGTAATGGTCTGCAGGGCTTAAGGGTTGGGGACTCTCTCTCTTTCAGGGGACACATTAGGAAACCATCCGGTAAGAATCAGGCTCCTTTGGGGGCCGCAGATTAAAATATGCTCACAAGCAGGTAAATAAAGGAGGATTTTGGTTGACGAAGGGAAGGGAGTACTTTAACACCGGTTAATGTACTATATCAGGGCATTATTGACCTTGGAGCTTGATCTCAATGTGGGGCAGTTTTCTAATGTGATTGTACATAGGGGGATGTATATAGTTCACACAGCCAGTTTGGGGTTGTGTTCCCTGGCTTTGCCAGGTATGTGTTTGTTTGTCTGTTTACTGAAAATGAATAAAGATGTCTTATAAAAAAAAAAAAAGAACCAGCAATAGGAAAAGATTTGGTTGCTCATTTAAAAAAACTTAAATGTTGGATAGTGACAGTAACAATGATCTGTCAAACTACTAGAAAGGATTGCTACAAAAGAATAATTAATGAACATTTTAACTGCAATCCAGTTTTTAAATGTCAATCATTAATAGAGGAGCGAGTATTAGTGGATCAAATATTAGACCCAAGACTGCCTCCAAAAATGTGGGATTTTGTGTGGTTATGCTGCCATGAACAATTGAGTGTTAAAAGTAATCACCACCACAAAAAACAAAGTAAACAGTATTGCCTACGTACTACATGCATTTACAGAGAAGAAACTATGCAACACTTATTTATAAAATGTTCTTATGTACAGAATTTATGACCAGTGTTGGCAGGGGCATGGTTGATCCCTGAATTAGCCATAATGACATATGAAATCTTGGTATATGGTACCTTGCAGAATAGGTAGTTACATTTCTACCCAGGGACACTACGACTTGTGTTTAATTGCATTAAATGGTATATTTGGCATGTAAGATGTCAATTTAGTTTGCAACAGAAAATTACTCCTCTGGAAGGACTTCAACAAATGGTATGTCATGAAATTCAAGGTCTTTACCAAAAAGATGTTGAGACATTGCCAGAAAAGGTTGTCAACACATGGTGGCGACATTTTCCATGGTTGCCACTTTGAAAGGTAGAATAAACAACTGATCAGTAGTTGATACACTTAGGGGTGTGTTCTTCTTTTTAGTGGAAGGCATAACAGTGACTCTTTTCTTTCCTGCTCTGGTTTGAGGAGAATTTAGCTATTGATGAACTAAGTCTTGAGTTGCATATGTATAGGATATATTTTCGGTTTACTTTAAATTTTTAACAAATACTTTCTGTAATGTAAGACCTAAATCATGAATTTGATGAGATTCTCTCACTATTTGAGTGATGGAAAGCAGAGTAGGAAATATGAGGTACTACCTTACTAAGTTTGTGTCTTGGTTTGATAAATAGATATTCCCAGGTCTTGCAACATTGTTTGATTTTTGAGAATTAATAAGTTACCCACTCTTTGGGATGGAGGTGGGAATTTATAAAACCAGTATGAATTAATATGTATTTTCTTTTATCATGGAATTTCTGTTTTATGTTACTATTCAGAATGCGATTTAAACTGTTTATGAGAAAATGTATGCATGAATACTTATTTGTTTTATAATTTATGTTTTGGGTTATGATAATACTGTAATATGGTTATTTAAGTTTTGAATTAAAAAAAATGTCCCTACTCTGCACCAGGGGGCTCTGCTTTCTGTGAGCAGGCATGGAGGATGGCTGGCTCAGTCTCTGAGCAGACTGAGATGAGCAGGATGTGCAGGCTGTTGGACAGCTGGTCTCTTCCCCAACTGGGGCTAATCTAGAGACTGAAGAATTCTTTGATGCCCCAGGAATTGAGGAAGCAGTACCCAAGGAACAGATGGAAGTAAACCAAACCGAGATTAATGGAAATGGAACTAACAACCAAATTGAGACAGTAACAAAAGGAAACACCAAAGAGATGCAAAGTACGTCTTTAAACCTACAAAAAGCTTTACATGATTTGCTTAAAGCAGAAGAAGAGAAGTTTTTAAAAAGAAAACAAGAAATATGCAATGCTTTAAAAGAGGTAAACAGTACAGTCTCAGGAGAGGTCCTTCTTGACAACCAAGCCACAGTTGGAGTAAATAGCTTAGCAACAGCAACCACAGCAATAGAAAAAAATAGAGACAGACTTTATGTTTTCCAAACAACCTGTCATTTTTCAAACTGAAAATAATCAAGAACAGGCAACAGTTTTTTCCTTCTTTGCTGGAACGGAGAAAACTAAGGCTAGAGTTATTTAAAAAGCAGCTCCTTCAAAGCACTCATGGGCATATCTTGCCAAAGCAGAGAAAACACGTGGAGCATTGACAATTCTTTAAAAGTGGATGGCTGGGTACAGTCCCCAGATTCTAACAACTGGATGTCCGGTTTTACCCCAGTGTGTATTTCAGGGGTAAATATAGGACAGAAGCAAAAACAAGCTGAACAACCAACTGTACAAAGACCTGAAAAGTTGGATACAAACAATTTGCAAAAATGAGACTCTGTCTCTGGGAATAACATTTCAGCAGAACCAGACTCTGTTTTTCAGCTCCCAGCAGAATTAAACTTGACACAAAATCCTGTTTTAATTCTGCCCAGTACAACACAGACTACAAATAGAAGGGACAAGGGGGAAAATAGTCCAGGCATGGAGAAGCAAGCAGTGAAATATCCGAGATGTCGGACTGTATTGAGGAACAACCAAATAACAATTCAAATGAGTGCTCCAAAGAAAGACAAGGAACAACTAACCAACAACAATCAAGACCCTATACATCCTTATTCCATCAGCCAGTTTACCCAGCCAAGAGGCACAATGCCATTAGACCTTTGTACAATGGGGGTTTAGATTTTTTTCTGGATAAGGTATATGTAGGTAAAAAACTTTTGAAGGAAAATTTACAGTTTAATGTTATGGAACTGTATGCTTTAATATATGTATAAGGGGAGGCCTCATTCAATGTGAGTTTCAAACTTAGCTGTGGGCTGGAAAAATTTGGGGCCCGGTACCAAAAAGTCAAAAACACACCTTTGTGAACACCCTTCAAAGTAAGCCCCTTAACAAAACCAGCACACAGAATGATTATGGTCCTATTTAGGATTGAAGGGGTGAGCATTACTGACCTCACCTATTGGTTAAAATGGCGATGCACAGTAGTGGGGCACTCTGAGGTGATCTTCAACTCAGAAAGCATATGGACAGGGGGGTGGAGAATAAGAGTTATACTGAAGTCCGATGATAATGGATTACAGCTGATACTGAATTGGGTTTTTTTAGGCAGAGATGGGGAGGGGTCCTTTTTTATCAAGGACAGCCCAAAACCTGTTATAAATGCAGTTTCCCAGGGCATATAAGTAGTACATATGATAGGCTGAGATGTACAATATATAACATTCTAGGACACACAAGTGGGCAATGTAGGAGAGAAGCCATTTGTAACTTGTGTGAAGAAAAGGGACACTCCTATGCAAAATGCTCAAAGGCAGCACACAGTGCACCAGATTCAACAATAATGAAGTACAGAGACTCTTGATAAATACCGCACAGAAGGAACACACCAGAACAGCTGCATACTCTTCTGAAGGTAGGCAAGGATGCCCTTTTCCACAAGAAGAGGAAATGACACAGGGTACTGACAGTAGGGAGGATCCCCCACCCCCATCCCAGGAAAAACAACAAACAGAGATTTCAGGAGATAAACTCTACACCACCCACACTGCTAGACTCTATTCCTACAGATACAGTAAGGAATCCTGAAACGTCAGAGAGCCAGAACCCATAAGTATTGAGCCAGTGATAGACCCAGATGCAGTGACAATACCCCCCCCCCACATGGACAGATAAAAATAACTAGAAGAAGACAGACCTGGTTACAACTGGCATCAAAGGTACCTAAAATATCAGTCACTCCAACAACAAATAGTTACCAGGTGTTGACAGGGGAACTGGAAGGCTCAGATAATGAGTGAGAAGGTTCCTCGGTGGAATCAGGACAAGAAGAAGAAAGGTCTGAGTCAGAATATAGTGAACCAAAAACACAAACTTCAGCACAATCTAAGGGGAAGCAAAAAACAATAACAAAAAAAGGCTGGGAACAAATACAAAAAGTAAAAAGACAAAACCACCTTGATAGAAATATATAAGGTGAAATGAGATAATGCTTACTCCTTCTCTTTTTGAATACAACAATATTTGACCATTTTGACAATTAATGTTAACAGTATTAAGAATAATGTCAAAATGTTTTCTCACACCTTAGAACAAATAAGGCAGATATTATTTTTATACAGGACACTAGATTACATACAGTATCAGAAATTACCATAGCTACAAAAAATTGGTACACAGGGGTATCATACTGGTCTGTAGGTTTAGAATCATGTTCAGGTGTAGGGATTCTTTTTAACAAAATTGATGTGCAAGTTATACAAATAATTGATCTTGTTCCAGGCAGGGTGCTAATCTTGGATATTAAATGTTGTAACAAATACTACAGATTACTGAATATTTATGCACTGCAATCCAAAGCTGATAGGGTAGCCATTTTAGTCAAGTAAAACCTTATTTATTCTCCTCACAAAATATTATACGGAGGGTGAGATTTTAATTGTGGCTTGTCTAAAGGTGATAGAGGTAGGACTGCCACCACACCAAAAAGCTTCTGTGACATGACTTATTTACATAACAGTATACAGACAGCAGGTTTGATAGATGCATATTTCCCAACAAATGCAAAACCTGACCAACTTTTCAAAAAAAAAAAAAACAATCAGCCACTAGAATAGATTTCTTTTTTGTAAATAAAAATTTAGTTATACAACAGCTAAAACTGAATCAATAGAATATTCAGAACATAAACAGTTATACATTAGAATAGGAACTCAACAAAAAACCCATGGACCAGGTTTTTGGAAATTTAATTCTTTCTTATTACTATGAGAAAATTTACAACATCAAATTAAATATTTAATTAGTAGTAAAAAGACCCTTTCTGATATTTATGCAGACCCAGCTTTATGGTGGAATGATACAAAGATAGAACTGAGGAAATTGCTTATTTTGGTAAGCAAGAATAAAAGAGATGACAAATATTTACAATATCAAAAAAATAGACAATATTTACAAAAATTAATGAGTTTGGCACAGACAAGTAAACATAATTATATAAAGCAAATTCAAAAAATTAAAACACAAATGCAGTAATATCATTATAAACAGACTGCATCTCTAAAGATGCAACAAACATATGGCACACAAGGAAAGATAGAAAACATATGTCCTTTCTTAAGCTGCAATGAGAGGGTTAAAAAGAAAAATATGGAAACAGTACTAGATGAGGAAAATGTATTATGAACATTAAATTAAGGGATTCTACAAGCAATGTCAAATTACATACATAAATTATTTAGGAAAACAACACCGATCTACATAATGCACCTTCTTTCTTACAAGATTTAGATATTCCATCAGTTCCACAAACTCTGCTTAAAGATCTAACTAAAGAGATTGATCATATGGAAGTTGAAATGGCAATTTCATCTCTAAATACAGGGAAAGCACCTGAGAAAGATGGACTCATGGCAATTTTTTATTTGAACATTCCTGCATACCTTTAGATATTTTAAAGTCCAGAAAAAGGTGTGCACAGGGCTCGGCGGTGCTGGAGCAAAGCAGCAAGCTAGTAAATTAATGAAATAAAGTTCTGCACTCGTGGTGGTTATAAGTTAATGCAAATGCTTGTTTTATTGGCAAGAAGTGCCTGGGAGAAAACCAAAAAGCCCCTAGCACCTCAACCTTACAGCAGGCCTTCTAATGGGGGCAAGTCTGAAAGAGTGATTAACACCAGGGCTGGGATATTCAGACTGCACCAGGCAGTGGCGCAAGCCTGGGTGCAGTGCAACTGTGGGCCAGGTTCAGGTGATATTCAACAGGGATGCACCATGGTGCTGCACCATTAAATATGGCATGATCAGCGCACAAACTGTGCATGGCGCAGTGGCACTGCGCCAGCGCAAGGCACAGATAGGGAGCACGGGGATGCGCTAGTGCAAGTGCAGTTGCACTAGGTGCATCACCCATGATATTCAGCAGGAGACATATAAATGAGGCCATAATATATACAAGGTGCAAATGGGGCCATTTGCATATCATTATGGACCCATTTGCATGCCTTGTGCAGGGCAGCCTGGTGACTTGCACCTGGTGCCTTGCACAGCATGACGTGTGCTCTGGGGATCCTGGGGCATCCCCCGCCCTGTAGCCACGATCGCTTGGTATACATCTATAAAGAAATCCCTGGTAGTCTAGTGGCCCCCGGCCCCTGATTCCCTGATAAGTAAGATATATGACCATCCCTGGTGGTCTAGTGGTCCCCCCTCCCACCCGAGTCCCCGATTCCTTGATAAATGACAATATGACCATCCCTGGTGGTCTTGTGGAACCCCCCCACCCTTTGCCATGATTGTGGTAAAATCCCATAATGAAATGCCCTGGTAATCCAGTGGCACCTCCCACCCACACAGAACCCCTTGCCCACCCCACTCACCCCCCCATCATTGGTGGGCAGCTGCATCCCACCTGCATACCGCCCAGCCACCTGCCAAAGGACAAGTACAGTAAGGGCTTGCAGGGCATACTGTACTAGGACAGCCCCAAAGTTGTGATCATAACTTTGGGACTGTCTAGTACAATATGCCCTACTAAACCATTAATCACACTGAGGGACCAATGGGCTTACAACCCATATTGTACCTGTTATTTGGCGGCAGCTGAGCGGTATGCTCCTGGATGCAGCCGCCCACTGATGACAGGGAAGTGGGATAACGAGATTCTGTCTGAGGTAGTGGGAGGGTGGGGGTGCCACTGGGTCACCAGGGTACTTCATTATGGGATTTTACCTCATCGCGCAACAGGGGGGGTTCCACTAGCCTAGCATGGCTGCATTGTCACTTCATCGGGACTCGGTGGGGGGACCACTAGACCACCAGGGATGGTCATGTATCATACTTATCAGGGAATCGGGGACTGGGGGGCCACTAGACTACCAGGGATTTCTTTATAGATACATACCACGCAATTGCAGCTACGGGGCAGTGGGGTTCCTCTAGCCCACCAGGGTTGTGCGTGTTTGTGGATGGTGTTCTGGGTGGGCGGGTGGCCACCCAAGGCTAGGCTGCTGTGTTGCACCCTGCAATACAGCAGCCCACCCGTGGGTGGTTGAGATTTGTTCCTATTCTGCACGGGCTCAACTTTGAGCCCCTCTATGCGGCGCAGTGCAGGGGTGTGCTAGCATATGCGCCGCACATCCTGGGCTGAATATTGGAATGTGCTGCATATGCGTGGGCATGCCCCCTGCATCTGCGCTGCATACATTATCATTGCTCCCCATTCAATTGGGAATTGCGCTGTGCCAGGCAGCCATCTCAGTATCCCACTAGGGCGCAATGCGGGGTTGCGCCAGGTGCAACCCTTTTGAAAATCCGGGCCCAGGTGTTCATTTAAACATCAAAATTTTAAGTGACACACACACATTGAATTAAAGTGCCAGCATTCCATATTATAAGAAGTAATACCAAATGTCAGAAAAGTGTAGTAAAATAAAACAACACAACAAAATTCCTTATGGTCAACAATTTCATAATCATTTCAATTCCCTACGTATGCCAGAAACAATTTAATTAATTGTTATATGTTTATATCATAGCATACAACTATTTCTATTGTTTAAGACACAGCGATACAAAAAAAATCATGGATTCATACCTATTCAAAAGCATACTTCGCATGCATTTATTTTTATTGTTGGGAAAAGTTAATTACATGTACCATTATGATCATTGCTAAAACTAGAGTCCAGTAGTGCTTTTTACAAATGTAAGTGGAAGACGAATCCAAGAAGCAGAAGGTCAGGCCTTTGGCAAAGGGGGAGGAAGACTTATTTCCACTCAACAAATCTTTCCACTCCAACATAAACCATTATAATGGTAGAAACAGGTTAAGCCTTGTCCAGTTCTTAACAAATTGCTAGTTAGCTTTGGGAAAATACAAAAGAAAGGAGAAGATGGGTGGGGGGAGACAACACAGAAAACATATTCCTCGATATTTGTAAGGCATCAAAGGTTAATTATGTAAACCTCTTTCAAATCAAAAAATATAAAGCTAAGGGAAAGATATTCTCTCTAATAAAGTTGAGTAGCCTAGGACATAACTCCGTTCTTTAAGTACACGAAACTGGGTCCCAGTAGTGATGTAATCACAGAGTTATTATAGAGAAATTTATATTGATCTTGGTGACTTGACATATTATATCACAAGGCTGTGAAGTTATACAGGAAGTAAAAAATATGTGTTAGCACAATTTGTAAGACAGGGGAAATGTCCCTACAGTAGGATGTATTTAATAACAAGATCTGTGACAACTGGACTTCCGGTGACATCATCGGCAAGGTGGCAGCCTGATTTCAGAGCTCCATCGTCTACCCTCCCAATCTACTCTAATCCTTCCCGCCAAGTTTTTCTCCATATAGCACCAGGACTTTACAAGAAGATGGCCACAAAGGCAACAAGGGAGAAAAATGTGCAAACAGCAGTTTCCCAGCAAAACTAAAGCACCTTACCTTAGACGAGGAAGTTGAGGGGTTTATGGCCCAGTCTTGGCATGACCGCTCACCATCAGAATCTTCTCAGGACATGAAGGGTGAAGACCTGATATTGTCTCAAAAGTCGGAGGCACACCCTACAACAAATATTGGAAGCAGTTAACAAAATTGAGATGTCCATAGCAGATTTGAAGCAGGATGTATGCTCGATCGACAAAAAAGTCTCAGATAATGCGGCCCAAGTAGCAGATATTGCGGATGTACTGGACACCGGTGAGCGCTTGATTCTTTACCTGCTAAGAAGAGATAGGGAGGTACAGGGCTGAATGGAAGATCTGGAAAATTGGGCCCGACTAAATAATTTTCATATTCATGGGGTGTTGGAGGGATTGGAGGAGGGATTCACCTCGGTAGTGGATTTTGTACAGCACCTCTTGCATTCAGTGTTTTTTGATACCATCAGACCTCTATCTGAATATGGATCGTGCCCACAGATCCTTAGGGTTGAAACCAACAAGTCCCTTAGCTGGTCCAGGCTCCCTAATTATATGAATGGTTTTATTCCAGAGCAAAGAGTGGATCCTACAAGAAGCCTGATGACATTGGGACATAAAATATCAAAGTGCCACTATATTCTTTATCCAGAACTATCCCACAGTGCTGCAAATGGAGCGTCAGAGGGTCAGAGGTGTGATCAAGGAAATTAAAGATAAAAAAAAATCTCAAAGCACAGTTATTATTCCCTGCATGCCTGAAAGTACACTTGGACTCAGGCCCACAAATTACCCCTGCTGTGGAGGATGCCCTTCCCCAATTAAAAGAGTGGGGTATTAATCTCCCTGATGTTGAAATGGAGCAGCTTAAGAGAAAACTGACAGCAGGGGCCTGGAATATGGTGAACCGTGGTCAGAAATGGAGCTTTCTGGGGTACTCCCACCAGCCTTGTCAATAGATGTGGTGAAGATAGTGCAGCATGCAGATCAAGAGAAAGACAGCATCAGGATAGGCAATCAAGATCTTCCCCAAAACGCTGATCTCAGCTTGAGCAAACCTCAGCACAAATTACAGGATGGACAGTCACTTAATAGTTGGGTGGCAGACAAGTTTTCTTCCAGTATAAGAAGGGACACTTATTCAGCTAACTTGTACACTAATGGGATGGGCAACTTCTTGTTTTCCACTGATTAATAAATGATTAGGTTGACGGTTATATAATGACCTTTGTATTCCTAACAGGAAACAATATAAATATACACACCTGGAATGGAGGTAGGGAGGGGTTCCTTATCTAAAGGGAAAGAAGCCAGCTTTACTCAGCACTATTTACTTTAAATCAGATAAGGCTCAGATCAGAGCTTGTGCCTGCAATTTCTGTGGATTGGAAAATGCCAGGAAATCAGAGGGGGATAGGGCCTCTCCTAAACCGAAAGTGGCTCTTGGTTAAAAGACTACAGGGGTGGAGGGGGATATAAGGGGAACTCTTTCCCTCTTTTTCTCTTCCTCTCCTTCTCTTCCTCTCCTGAGCAACAAGTTGGGGGTTACAAAACCTTTAAGATCCAAGCTAATGGGAAGAAGGAAGGGGGGGCCAGAGGGATAGTTCATGGGTTGTGCCTGCTGGTGACTAATTTTGTTAACGGTGAGCAGATTAAATAAAAATACTCACCTTATTCCTCAAATACATCAGGGTAAGCAGTGATTGGGACACTGCTGATTTTCTGTGAACCTCTGTGGTACAGGGACTGTGCCATACGGAGATAGCTCTAGTGAGGTTATATTGTGTTTAAGCAAATTCTAAATGTCACATATGCTGGTTGCAAAGTGGTTTTTGGACGTTTTGACTATTATTAATGTTCAGTGTTCTGAACATGAATTATTCCTGTTGCTAAGTTGGTTATCTTTTTTTTACTGAAATCTATAACTGTTTTTTTTCAATTGTGGTACTAAACAGATAGGGAGGAAAACAAAACGCAGAGATGGAGGATGGGTTACTATCGCACTATTGGGGCAGTGAGGCTTGCTCTCTGCGTCGAATAACATGACTTGTTTAAATATCATCTCTTACAATGTGAAAGGGAT
Organism: Neoceratodus forsteri; assembly: GCA_016271365.2. Taxonomy (NCBI): domain Eukaryota; kingdom Metazoa; phylum Chordata; order Ceratodontiformes; family Ceratodontidae; genus Neoceratodus; species Neoceratodus forsteri. Next base: position 81,893,438 of record JADMNL010000022.1, read on the forward strand.
AAATTCCCCAGTCAAATGAACCAGATTGCTGGTAGAGCTTAAAAGAATGAACTGCAATGAGGCCATTCTACAAGAAGCCCACCTATCAGACTCAGAACATGTTAAACTTAGATGTCAGTGGGTGGGTCAGGTTATAGCAGCTGCTCACCCGAATGCAAAGAAGGCGGGGGTAGCCATTCTTATAAGAAGAGGGGTGCCTCTCATGATACAATATTCTGAAGTGGGACAATTGGGATGTCATGTTCGCATAACGAGCACCATAATGGGACGACCATGCATTTTGTTAACATATAATCAACCTGAAGTTTTCATCTTTATAATTTTTGCTAAAGTGGCAGAACTGCCACCAGGCCAGTTGATTTTAGCAGGGGACTTTAATACAGCCCCCATCAAGATAGAGACAGATCATCGGGGAAACCACTACCAATAAAAGGGCCTCCAAGATATTATCATCTTATGTGACGGAGCTGGGGTTATCAGATATTTGGAGGGCACAGTATCTTGGGGAGAGGGACTACACCTTCTTCTCTAACCCACAGCAATCCTACTTTAGAATCGATTTGTTCTACACACCCCTGGCTGAGATGCACTTGATACTGAAATCCCAAATCCAAAACATCTCATTATCAGACCATACTCCGGTCTCTCTACAATTATCACTCCCATTTTAAGACCGCAGGTCAGTGTGGTGACTGAATGTGTCCCTTCTCAATGAGAAGGTCTTTGTCCAAAAGCTAACCCAAAATATAAAGGATTTTGCCACGCTTAATATTTTCGAAAACTGCTTCCCATTACCATCAATGGGATTCTTGAAAGGCAGTCCTGAGGGGGTGGAATCATTAGTCATGCATCAGCAAGAAAGAAGCTTTCATGGATTACACATGATACCCTTAAAGTGGAAGTTGCAAAACTAGAAACTCAACATAAAGCCCAACCAAATCATAAGCAAATGTTAAAGAATCTTACTCAAGCCAGAAACTCTCTTAAAGAGTGGAAAAATAAAAAGCGGAAGGTCTATTAAGGTTTACCAATCAAAAGTACCATGTGGTTGGTGATAGGTCATCACAACTGTTGACCTTTCGGCTCAAGAAGACCCAGGCAGACAGATATATCCCTTACTTAACTAATACAGAAAATCCTGGGGGAAGAAATTGGACTAAACCATGGGATATTGCAGCGCAGTTTAAATTATTTTATAAATCCCTTTACACAGAAGACAAAGATCCACATCTGACCCAATCCCAAACTAAAGCCTTAAACTCCCTAAAATCTCAGAACAGACAAAAACACATTTAAATGCCATTGTTACAGAGGCAGAGGTGGCAACAGTCATTAAGTCTCTGCCCTCAGGCAAAACACTGGGCCTGGACAGATTTAGCGCAGAGTTTTATAAGAAATTAAGCCCCACGGTATCGTCTATTTTAGTTGAAGTATTTAACAAATGCCTAGAGAAGCAAAGAATACTGGGTTCTTGGTGTGAGTCTATCATAGCTGTTATCCCTAAACCTGGAAAAGGAAAAGACAAATGTGAAGCATTCAGACTGATATATTTACTTAATCAGGACCTAAAAATCTGTACAAAAATTCTCTCAATACATCTCCAGCAACACATAGAATCTCTAGTGCACATGGATCAAATGGGTTTCATCCCACACAGGCACATGGCAGATAATGTTAGGGGGTTACTAAACATATTAAATAGCAAAAATCCCAGCAGATCCGGTAGACTTGCCATATTCCTAGATGCAGAGAAGGAGTTTGACTGCTTAAACTGGTCTTATTTATTTACGGTCTTGGATCATATGGGACTGGGGGGAAATTTCTTTCAATGGACTTCCTTGTGTTATCAAAATCCAAGGGCCAGAGTAAGGGCTAATGGCACAATCTCTGATGAGTTACGCATTCAAAGAGGTACGAGACAGGGTTGCCCCTTATCACCCCTGCTCTTCACCCTTAGTGTGGAACCCCTGGCACAAGCACTTTGGGAGGCTAAGGATATTCAAGGGATACAGATTGGTCAAACAATCCATAAGGTCTCCCTTTATGTGGATGACACCTTGGTGTTCATAGAGGACCTGAAGGTGTCATTTCCTCCCTTCCTGAAACTACTGGAAACATATGGCCATACCTCAGGTTTTCTGGTAAAAGCAGATAAATTGGAAGTCTTAATTGTAGGGGGGTTAATAGACCCTAGAATTAAAAAAATCATCCCATTTAAATGGGTCAAGAGAAAGGTCCAATATCTGGGGATCCAGATTCTGGTGCATCTTTCTAACTTATATCAGTACAATTATACAATCCTTGGGCAACATATTTATATGGATTTAAATAGATGGAAGATGTTCCCTTTATCTCTTTTAAACAGAATTGAAATGATCAAAATGAATATTTTGCCACATTACCTGTTTCTTTTTACCACATCACCCATTCCCATTCCAAACAAAGATGGGAAGGATCTCAGAAAAAACTCTCAGACTTTATTTGGGTGGGTAAAAAAACAAATGCATTGGGAACTGCTGATGGAGACCAAAGAAAAAGGAGGTTTAGGCCTCCCTAATTTCAAGCACTAATATAGGGCTGCACAACTATTACCAATAATGAAAATGTTAGCAACAGGGAAAAAAGGAGGGCTGGATAGCAGCAGATGAAGAAAACTAGAGGTGGGCTCCAATGCACATACTACCTTGGTTAGTCCTACCTTCTGATTTAAAAAAAAAAACTGACAAATCACTGGACTAGACACACCTTGGGCATCTGGTTAACTGCCTGACAATGGTGGGAAATCCTGACGATGGCTTGGAAATATATACCTCTCTCATATCTTCCCTCATTCCAAATGGTCCGAGAAGATCCATGTTTTCAGCGATGGACTGCCTGGTGACTAAGATATCTAACCCAATTTATAGAGGTAGGTCATGTACAGAGCTTCACACAATTACAGCAAGAGTTTGATCTCCCTAAAGCAGATTTTTTTCATTATCTCCAATGCTGACACTACATCTATAAAAAGCCAGGAGTCCTGGTTCTGTCTCAGGACCCGCCTGCCCCTATTATACTCACTTGGAGAAGGGGTCAGATGATGGACACTAGGAGTTACATTTCACATATATACAAAGACCTGCAGGAGGGGATGGGGAAGATAGCCTTACAGAAGATAGAGGAAAGATGGCATCAGGAATTGGGTAGCGAACTGTCAGAGGAAACATGGCAAAAAATATGGTCATGTACTGCATACAGTTGGAGAAACTGGACCCACTCAACAAATTTCAAATTGAAAAAATATATTTATTTCATTAATTCAGGTATATAGATCTTTGATCAATGTTTCATGGTGTACTCACTACTTCATCAGGATCTTAGGCTAAAAGTCTTCCATTTTTATGTCAAGTGCTGTCTTTCTTCTACAAATATGTCTTTCTGATCTCTTTAAAAATCCAAAAGAGACTGAGATTGAGGGTTACACAAGTATCTCTGACTTTAAACTTCAAGTTCTTTTGTCTTTGTTCTTTTCAGTTTACACTTTTTACGTTCGATTGCGCGCATGCGCAAGGAACGTTTTGGGAGAGTAGCACACTTTGGAGGTGTGCACCTCCCATCAATGCACTACTCCCGCCAGGCAGGTGTGGGCGTCCTGCACCAATGGTGCAGGAGTTTAGCGACAGCGGTGGTCTTCTGCTTCAAAGAAACCACCGCCATACCGAGCACCACGCCACGCTGCCCCCCGCGTCACATGCTCACCCACCCCTGCACGCTCGTCATACCGCCCCCAAAGCTTTGGTGCCATGCTGAGCCCATCCAGTGTGGCAAGCGTTGTTGCCGGCCAGGGGTGCCCAATCCTCGTCGGCTCCACGGCCCCCCCAAGCCATCCTGCGGCCATGCTGGGAGCCCACCCCAGCATGGCAAACGTTCCTTTTGTTTTGCCGACGGGGGTGCCCAATCCCCCGTCGGCTCCTCGGCCCCCCCAGCCATCTTCTGCCATGCTGGGAGCCCTCCCCAGCGTGGTAAACATCCCACATCGTCGTTTTTTTTTTAAAACCTGTAAATTAAAGACGGTCCCACGGGACGTCTCCCAGCCCCCCTCCCACAACCCGCACCACCCACTGCACACCCAGCCTCCCCACACCCCCTCACCCCATACTTACCTCCGGACTCCAGCACGATGATCTTGGTGGACCGAGAACACGTCTGCACTCTTCAAAGGCGACGCGAACTGAAGAAATGCCGTAAGCTGTATAATGGGCTAGATAGGGGTTTCAACTTTATTGCATATCTCAGGCATTTTGGGAATTTTGTACCAAATTTTCAACATGGGGTTTTAGGGACCCCTTCCATGAATGATGTCACTGTCATGGATGTTATTCAGGCCGAAGGTGATTTTGCAGTCACTGCACTGTCACTGCATGAAATCACCCTTCGGGCCTGAACCACCATGACAGTGACATCATGAAAGATCTCAAAACTCCATGTTGAAAATTTGGTCCAAAAATTCCAAAAAATTACTGTTTTATGAGCGTGTGTTGCACAGTTCCTACGCAGGCTTGTAAGTTCACGAATTTTCAATATTTTCACTCCAGATTTTCAGTATTGCCATTTTACCACACCTCCTCATGAGCAGTACAGCTGTCATTTTTCACATCCTGCTCAAAACGTGTTTCTGCTCATGTAGCGCACAATGGCGCAGTCGGTGTGCGAAATCAATGTATGGGACACAGTAGGAAAATGACAGTGACAGTGTTCATTAGCAGAGGTTTTAAAATGGCAATGTTGAAAATTTGGTGAAAAAATTCCTAAAAATGACTGTTTTATGAGCGTGCGTTGCACAGTTCCCACGCATGCTCGTAGGTTTGCGAATTTTCAATATTTCCACTCCAGATTTTCAACATTGGCATTTTATCACACCTCCTCATGAGCAGTACAGCTGTCATTTTTCACATCCTGCCCAAAACACGTTTCCACCCATGTAGTGCACAATGGCGCAGTCGGTGTGCAAAATCAATGTATGACACACAGTAAGACAATCACAGTGACACTGTTCATTAGCAGAGGTTTTAAAATGCCAGTGTTGACAATTTGGTGAAAAAATTCCTAACAATGACTGTTTTACGAGCGTGCATTGCACAGTTCCCATGCAAGCTCCTAACTTTGCGAATTTTCAATATTTCCACTCCAGATTTTCAACATTGCCATTTTACCACACTTCCTTATGAGCAGTACAGCTGTCATTTTTCACATCCTGCCCAAAACGTGTTTCCGCCTATGTAGCACACAATGTGGGTAACAAAAAGGTCATGCTGACAATTTATTGTGCAAATACCAGCAATCACACAGGGCATTAGGGTACAGCACCATACGTGCCAAACACCACTGCAAATACCTGCAAGCGAACATTCGGCATTGACAAATGCTTGTTTTCTTTGAAGTAGTTTACGTCTTCCTTTATTTTAACCTTGCTGGTGAATTTTTGCTCCTTCTTGAATGTTTCTGCCCCGGGCATACACAAAACCTCAAATTCACCAGTGTGGCAATAATTCTGTTGGAAAGTTTCTATTAGATTCTTCAGAACCCCGGTCCTGTCCAAGCATTTCTCCACCCATCCCTCAGAAAAATGCTGGAGGCAATGTGGCATGGTGGGTAATCATTTTCACATTTTTTGGGAATGTCCTAAAATTAAACTATTCTGGGAGGAAGTAGCAAGTGACATTAGATCTATCCTCCAACTGAAGCACCCCCTACTCTTTGAAAATTTAATTTTGGGTTGCCCACTGGGGACCTCTCCCTAACAATAACAAAATATTTATTTTATATTCTGCAGCTTCTTAAAGTAATTATGCAGCACTGGCTATCCATGGCTACCCCGGCAATTTCTAATTGGTACAATAACATCCACAATATTAGAAGTATGGAGGCTGTCACAGCTCGGTTAAGCTTACCTATAGATACATTTAATTCAAGGTGGCTACCATTTTTTGATCATATAGAAGACAAGGAGGGTGTCCCAGTCCTGGATCAATTGCTACAGGCCTAACTGAAAGCAGGAAGGGGGTGGGGAGAATAGGTAATATTATAAATAAAGTCTCCTTGTTTTCTTTTCTCTCCCCTTTTAGTGTACCACATAAATGAAAGTGCTATTATAATGAAATGAAGAACTTTTACATTCATAAGAGTAACTGAATGGATTAATTACTATTAAGTAACATATTGTTCTATTCTGTTATGGCAATTCTTTTCAGACTTCTTGGTTCTTTTCTTTTTTCTTTTTCAAGTTTATATTAGTGTTAAGAAAATAGTTGAAAAATAAGTTTGAATCCTTAGGTCTCAGAGTGGAGGGGAGGGTGGAGGGGAGAGAGAGAGAAGTAAAGATAAAGGAAAAAGAAGAAGAGTGCACATATACAAATAATGAGGTCAAACAATTTGATTTATGTATTGTATTTATTTTGTAATAAACACGACACCTGTTTACTCTGAATATATTTATTTTGTTTAAAAATCTAAGAATCTCATAATTCCACACTACTTATAAATCTTGGTGACATTCGATGGGTGAGACTTTCCCGGAAAAGTGGATACCTTGAACTCTGGAAACATAGAAGTGGTGGCACCTTACGCCCATGAACTGGACTGGCTTTGGACAAACTAGAAACAAAAGGACAATTAGTTAATCTTTGGAACTGAAACTTGTATACCTAATTTATACTGTCAAAAGGTGTCAACCTGAATTTATGCATCAGCACTCTGTATCTCACTTTGTCCTCACTCCACTTTCCAAAATAAACTTATTCAAGTTAAAAAAAATAAAAATATCTGTGACAACTACATATCTGCTTCTATGAAATATCTTTTCCCTGGTCTAGTATAGTAAAGAACTTTGTCTGTGCTCCATGGGCTTACTAAATTTGTTCACATTTTGCATGTTCAGAAGTAAGGGGGTAGATAAATTCCTAGAAGAGGAGAGACAAGAAAATAATGAATAAACATTTTAAACTTCATCTATATTTTTATAGATATGGGGAAAAATCAACATCCTCATTAAGACCAGGTGGTGTAACAGTGTCCAATAACAAGATTCATTTTGTCTTTCTTTGTGCCAGTACATTAGCTCTGTTGCCATCCCTTGGGTGCCTTGCAACATGTTCTAAGATTGTACATTTCAAACAGTCTGGTCTACTGTTATGTGCTTAAAAAAATGGAATCCAAGTGCATTATTACTATTACCATTAATAATGGCACAAATGTGTTCTTGGATTCTAATTTTAGCAGGTCTGGTGGTCATTCTGATATAATAACATGGACAGTCACACCTGCAAGCATACACAACATAGGGAGTGGTACAAGTAACAAAAGTTTCACATTCAAAACGTTTTCCATCTTTGGTAAAGTTTTTCCCTGTTTGGGCAAAATTACATATGTTACAGTACCCAAATTTATGTAGGCCCTTGGGTCTGTTGCTCATCCAAGTTTTGTTGCACTTGGTCACAGATGGAACAAAGTGACTACTAGGAATTCAGTTGCCAACATTCTTACTCTCAGAAAAAGACACTCTAGGCTTTTTATTAATATGCTTTTCCAATATATGGTCTGTCAATAAGAGTGGCCAAAATGTATGTACCAACCCCCTATTCTACTTGCAACTGGACTAAATTCTGTAATGAAGTAACCATGTTACATTCATTTTCCCCACTATGTTGTAAGGACTGTGCTTCTTTTTCCTTTTTCGATTTCAAAAGGTCCACTCTATTCAATGTATTTACCTTTTCAAAAGCTGTATTTATCATCTCTCTTGTACAGTCCCTTAACTGTAGTCTGTTCATTAGCTCTGTGGATTGTGCCAGAAACACATTTTCTTCTGTGCAATTACATTTTAGCCTTAGGAGTTCCCAATATGGTATGGATGAAATCAATTTCTTAGGGTGTGCACTGGTGGCATACAGGATTGTATTAGCCGCTGTGTCTTTTCTTGCCCCTTTAGATTTAATTGTTTCCCCTGCTACACCTATAAGCTCTAAATCCAAAAACTTAATGTTGGATTTGTGTGATTGTTGGGTAAATTAAAGACCTATCTCATTCTGATTTAAATAGGTAATGAAGTTAGGGATTACATTTTTATGTTTGCTTGCACGCATGTGCAAGTAACATAGTGCCATCATCTGAGTTTTTCAGAGGTGTGTCAGCATCTTCCAATTCAGTCAGTGTGTTTGCAGGCGTGGTCACAGTTCTCCAATCACTGCTGAAGCTGTCTATGACAGCAGTTGAAAATGCAGTGGCATACAGTTGAAAGAGGGAGCTACGCTTCAGTGAGCAGCTCCTCCCCCCACACACACGCACACAGATCAACTGTGTCGGTTGCCTGATAGTGTAGTATATGGTAACTTACCCTAGTAACAGTGTAGAATGGTTTAGTCCACATCCACCTGCAGTTTTGGGCTAATGGTATGTCTGGGGTGGAAACTGGGTTTTAGAAACTGCACGAGCAGATTGTAGTAGTAGTTCTGCTGAGGCCTGCTGATCTATCTAATGTATGTTTGTTGAATAAACCTCAGAGCTGTTAGAAGTTACTTTTGGTGTCCAGTCATTCCTAAAACCAGCAATCCTGAAAGAAGCAACTAAAGTGAAATATTATCGATAGGATGGTGTAGTCTTGTCTAGCTTAGAGAGACAAGCCACACATCATTACTTTAATAAACTGTTCCCTGCCAAAGCAGGACCACCAAAATGTGTGGGTGCCTAACAGTCCTTACACACGCCAGTTCTCCAAAGCACACCTTCATAGACTCCATGGGTTCTAATCCTCCAGAAAAAAAATACCTCAGCATTTGATGTGAAAACTCAGACTTCGTTGTATGTGTAATTCCAAGCGTTTTCTCTTACTAGACTCTGTCAATGTGAACTCCCCGCTGCTAAAACCTATGCAAATGAACTTGAGCGTACTGTACTACCTGCAGCTGAAGCAAAGAACAGCCAGAATGCACAAAGGAGAACATACTGCTATCCATTTTAGCAGCAGCCAGTGAGGCAGGTTTTCATGACTGAAGCACTTTAATGCGCCTTTTAGTGCTGTCATATACACACCCCTGTGTGGTAATTCACTAAACTGCACACACAGTCTGGTAATGCAGCTTCAAAATATTTTTTTTTCTCTGATTTGCCATGAGCTGGCATTTAGATAGAATCACACAGCTCTTTCTCAGATCAGATGCTCAATAAAGTCACATCACCTTGTGACCCTAAACATCTTAGGGCTGGACATGTGCCCTAACAAAATAGCAAAAACTAGGTATAGAAAAAGAAAACATAAATTCAACCGTAGCTCACAATCGAATCCACCCTTTTCTCCGGCGAATCGGAAGCCGCCTAACAGCCTACCCCTGGGTGCTCATGCACTCCCTCCACCCACACAATATATGGCCAACGGGGGTGCTGTTGCATTTCATTTCATAATTTCCTGATCCCGCTGCTGCCACCATACTGATACAGTAATACTTTTTATGGCTCAAAAACTGCTTGACATTAGCTGAATTATAAATGGCATCCCTGTTTGATGCTGTCGTGTGGAATATGGTGGTGCTCAAATTTTAAGCCAAGTATTACATTTAGATATGTTGTTATTGACTAATGTCACTTACCATTTTATACATCTATTGATTTTTTCAATTCACTTTTGCTGACAAATGTTGATCGCAGGGATTCTGGTGTCACAATTCAGTTCAGCGATGTGTAACATCTTAATGCAGATGCTAAGTAACTGTTTTAAAATGCTGAAAAAACAGTCATGAAAATGCATGAACTTCTTTCTTCCATGTCTGGAGCTGTAGTGGTGTTATTGGCAAGTGCCCAATCCCCCACTGTCCTCACCCCACCGAGTACTGGGTGCCACGCTGGGAGCTCACCCCAGCGTGGTAATCGATGCTTTGGGTGACGGGGGTGCCCAATCCCACATCAGATGAATGCCCCCCCAACCATCCTTGTGCCACACTGGGAGCCCACCCCAGTGTGGCAAACGTCCAGCGTCGTCATTGGAAACAAAAAGAACACCTGTAAAGAAAAAACGGTCCCACGTAGTCTACCTGGCTCCCCTCCCACAACCCGCACCCACCCACTGCGCACCCTGCCTCCCCACACCCCCCTCACCCCATACTTACCTCCGGACCTCGGCGCGACGATCTTTGGTGGACCAGGAACACGTCTGCACTCTTCAAAGCCGACCGTGAACTGAGGAAATGCCGGTAAGCTGTATAATGGGCTAGATAGGGGGGTTTCAACTTTGTTGCATATCTCAGGCATTTTTTGGAATTGTTGCACCAAATTTTCAACATGGGGTTTTTGGAACCCCTTCTCATGAGTGATGTTACTGTCATGGCGTTATGCAGGCCCAAAGGGTGATTTCACAGTCACTGCGCAAAATCACCTTTTGGGACCAATTAACAAAGTGACACTACCAGTGTTCATAAGGTGGGCTCTCAAAAAGCCTATTTTGAAAATTTGGGGGAAAAATGTCAAACAATGACTGTTTTATGAGCGCATAAGTATGCAGTTCCTATGCACGTAAGTTCAGAAATTTTCAATATTTTCACTCCAGATTTTCAACACTGCCATTTTACCACACCTTCTTATAAGTAGTACAGCTGTCATTTTCACATCTCACCCAAAACGTGTTTCTGCCATGTAGCGACAATGGCGCAGTCGGTATACTAAATCAATGTTGGAACAAATTAGGAAAATCACAGTGACATTGTTCATGAGCAGAGGTCTTAAAATGGCTATGTTGAAAATTTGGTGAAAACATTCCTAAAAATGACTGTTTTACGAGCGTGCGTTGCGCAGTTCCTATGCATGCTCGTAAGTTTGCAAATTTAATATTTTCACTCCAGATTTTCAACATTGTCATTTTATTACACTTCCTTATGAACAGTACAGCTGCCATTTTTCATATGCCGCCCAAAATGTGTTTTCGCACATGTAGCGCACAATGGTGCAGTTGGTGTGTGAAAGCAATGTTTGGGACAGATTAAGAAAATCACAGTTACACTGCTTATGAGCAGAGGTCTTAAAATGGCTATGTTGAAAATCTGGTGACAAAAGTCCATAAAATGACTGTGTTATGAGTGAGCATTGTGCAGTTTCCACGCACCCTCGTAAGTTCATGACTTTGTAATATTTTAAGTTCAGATTTTCACCAGCGGCATTTTTCCGCACTGCCTTATTTATAGTACAGCTGTCATTTTTCATAACATGTCCGAAGTGTGATTTCACACTTTAAGTGCAGAGATGCGTGGTCGCTGTGGGAAATTATTGTTTGGGACAGATAAAGAAAATCACAGTGACACTGTTCATGATCGGAGGCACCAAAATGCCTGAATTGACAATCTGCTGTAAAAAAATCCCCAAGCTAATTATATTACGAGTGTGCATTGCACAGTTTCTATGTACACTCATGACTTCACCATTTTTTTTAAATATTTTTACTGCAGATTTACAACATTGCCATTTTTTACACCTCCCCATGAACAGTACAGCTGTCATTTTTTACATCCTGTTCGGAATGTTTTTGCACCTGTGGTGCTAAATGCCGTAGTTGCTGTGCATAATCAGCTTCGGCTAAGAAACTGATATTCCTCCTGTTCATGAGGTGGGGCTATAAAAAAACCACGTTGAACATTTGGAGTGAAAATACCAACGAATGCCTGAGGTATTAGGGTTTCCAACCATAACGCCCAACCCTGTAGAGAATGACAGGCATCAGGGGTGTGACTTGAGATTCTTGCCTGTATTGCTCATACCATTCCACACCCTGCAGCCAGTGAGAAGCATTGAGGTATGCCTTGGATTCTTTGGCCTCAAAGTTCACCCCATTCTCCTATATCGCACCCATCCCACTGTATTTCCTAATGGAATGGGATGCGCATAAGGACCAAAGACCCCAAGGAACACCGTGACACTTGCCAGTGTCTGCAGGGTGGGGTGTACTGAAATGGCGTGGCCGTTATGCCCAACGACCCAAAGGCACACCCCAATGCCTGTCACTCTCTGCAGGGTGGTGGTGGGGTTGGCTTCAGTTCAGTACTTCACTGCCATTACTATGACGCAGCTCTGTAACTTCTACACTACCACTGCCAATGCCAGCAAGCAAACATTCGGCATTGACAAATGCTTGTCATCTTTATCCCAAATTATTATGATGATGTCATCAATAAAACAGAAGTAAGAAACTATATGAGTTTTGAATTTGTTGTGACTCTCATCTTGAATGTATTTTTCCTCAAACTGACCCATAAATACATTTGTGTAAGAGGGGGTAAATGCTTCCCCCATAGCAGTTCCACAAATCTGTAAGTAGAATTCTCCATTGAAAGTAAAGTAATTATGGGATAGTGCAAAATCTATGTCCCAATATAAGAAATGTGTGGAAACAGAATTTTGGTCCTTAAAAAAATGGCTGATAGTTTTAAAGCCACGGTCATGCTTTATTGAAGTATATAGACTACTAACGTCTGTTGTGTGCCAACAAAAATCAACATCCCATAGTTTCCTCTCTAATTTATTTAGAAAGTCCATGCTGTCTCTAAGGTGTGATTTAAGTAATAATACTTCTGGTTGCAAAAGGCTATCTATGTACTTGCACAAGTTATGTGTTACTGACCCAATTCCTGATATAATTGGTCTACCAGGAGGGTCACTGGGGTTCTTATGGATTTTGGGCAATATGTAAAATGTAGGAACAACTGGAAAATCCATTTTTATAAAGTCTGCTTCATTTTTCATAAGCCATCCACACCTAAGCCCCCAGTCTGTGAATTCACATAACTCTGCCTGAAACTTAACTGTCGGATCCCTACTTAGTTTTTTTTATAATTGGTATCATCATTTAACAAATCCAAACATTTCAAAACATACATTACTTCATTTATTATTACGTTACTTCCTTTATCTGATTTTTTGAAAATTACCCCCTTTAAATTTTCTAACTCTGTAAGTGCCTTAAATTAGTTAATGATGGAACTGTATGTCAGAAAAGATTTTAGAAGTTTCATTTAATAAACACCTTTCAAAAACTAATCGCAGGGTTGGTAATCTGAGGGCAAAACACAGACTTGGGTTTAAACTTGGTAAAGTTATTTATCTCTTGGAAAGATATGTCACTTACAGTTTCTGCCTCTGTCTCTGCAACTTGTAGTAAAGCAGAAATGTCGACGTTATCCAAAAGATTAGGATCCCAGTTTGATGTTTCCCATTCAATGTCATCATAGGTTGAAAGGTTAAGTAGGTCCACTTCAGGGGTAATGGAGGGGTCAGCATTTGTTGAACAGGTCCAAGGTCCCCAGTAAACAAGATTTCAGCACCCATGTTTCTTTCTTTAAATTCCTGTTGTCTCCCAAAAAAGTACTTTAATTTAAGCTTTCTTATTAGTTTATAAATGTCAATTCTTGTTTTAATCCAGTCAGGTCTGGAGGTTGGGACAAATGACATTTTAAAGTTACGAAGTTCTAAGTTGGTAAGATTAATAATTTCATTAGCTTTTACTTGTCCTTCTTATTAAATATATTGGACATTAGGGACATTTCCCCTGTCCTACAAATTGTGCTAACACATATTTATTACTTCCTGTATAACTTCACATCCTTGTGATATAATATGTCAAATCACCAAGCTCAATATACATTTTTCTGTAATAACTCTGTGATTATGTAACTACTGGGACCCAGCTTCGTGTACTTAAAGAACTGAGTTATTTCCTAGGTTACTCATCTTTACTCCCTTAGCTTTATATTTCTAGATTTAAAATAAGTTTATATAATTAACCTTTGATGCCTTACAAATATCGAGGAATATGTTTTCTGTGTTGTCTCCCCCACCCATCTTCTCCTTTCCTTTGTATTTTCCCAAAGCTAACTAACAATTTGTTACGAAATGGTCTTGGCTTAACCTCTTTCTATCATTATAATGCTTTATGTTGGAGTGGAAAGATTTGTTGAATGAAATAAGTCTCCCTCCCCCTTTGTGTAAGGCTTGACCTTTTGCATCTTGGATTGACCTTCCACTTACTTTTTGTAAAAAGCACTACTGGACTCTAGTTTTAGCAATGATCATAATGGTACATGTAATTAACTTTTCCCAACAATAAAAATAAATGTATGTGAGGTATGCTTTTGAATAGGATGAATCCATGATTTTTTCTGTATTGTTCTGTCTTAAACAATAGAAATAGTTGTATGCTATAATATAAACATACAAAAATTAAATGGATTGTTTCTAGCATACATAGGGAATTGAAATAATTATGAAATTATTGACAATAAGGAATTGTGTTGTGTCGTTTTGTTTTACTATACTTTTCTGACATTTTGTATTACTTCTTATAGTGTGGAATGCTGGCACTTTCATTAAGTGTGTGTGTGTGTGTGTGTGTGTGTGTGTGTGTGACTTTATATTTTGATGTTTAAATGAACACTTGGTATTAATCACTCTTTCAGACTTGGCCCCATTAGGAGGCCTGCTGTAAGGCTGAGATGCTGGGGCCTTTTTGGTTTTCTTCCAGGCACTTCTTGCCAATAAAACAAGCATTTGCTTTAAACTATAACCACCACGAGTGCAGACCTTTATTTCATTAATATACGTTTAGATATGTCAACAGGTATTCTAACTTTATTACATAAAAAAGGAGACAACACACATTTATCAAACTGGAGACCAATAAGCCTTTTAAATACTAATTTTAAAATCCTGACAAATATTCTAAATAAAAGATTATTGACAATAGCCACTTATCTTTATCTCAGAAGCACAGTCTTGTACAATACCAGGTCTGCCTATTTCAGACTAACTGATACTACTCAGAGACATAATAGAAACTGATAACTTGACAGGACTAGAAGGTTTCATCTTGTCACTTTATCAACAGAAAGCTTTTGATTCCAGAAATCATGATTTTCTATGGCTAACTTTTGAACAGTATGGGATACCAAATATTTTTATAAAATGGATACTAGCACTATACAAATCTGCGGTGGTTATTCCACAGATTAATTGACATTACGGCCCAATGATTTCTGCAAAAAAGGAGTTCATCATGGATGCCGTAGTAGCCCACTTTTAAATGTTTTCTATGTCAATCCACTACTAAGGGGATTAAATAAAGATACACATATTCAGCATTTCAAAATGTCACATCAGGAGGTATCCTTTATAGCCCTAGCATATGCAGATGATTTTTGTCTTCTAGTCCAAGATTCTCATTCCATAGAAAAGCAATGGGAATAGGTCACCAGTATGGGCTATTTCAGGAGCCACTTAGAACACTGTAAAATGTATAGGGAGAGAATTACGAAAAAAAAAACATAGTTTAAAATCACAGATAGTAGGGTTTACTTTGACATAGATACATAGATACACAGACATTGCCCACCCAGTCTGCCCATTTGAGCTTGTAAGTTCACTTTATGTTTTTCTAGATGTCTGTTGCCCTTTACCCCTGACCTCCAGAATTCCCTTATGTCTATCCCATGCATTCTTAAATCCCGTGATTGTTTCAGCCCCCACTACTTCCTCTAGCAGGGAGTTCCACTTGTCCACCACCCTTTCTGTGAAGAAATTCTTCCTCATGTTTCCTCTGAATCACCCTCCCTCCAACTTCATCCCATGCCTTCTTGTCCTTGAATATCTTTTTTGCTGGAAAAAAAGTGTATTCCTGCACCCTGTTCCTCCCTGTGAGGTTCTTGTATGTCTCTGTCATATCCCCTCTCTCCTCTTCTCCTCCAGGGAGTACATATTCAAGTCCTTTAGCCTGTCTTCATAGGACTTGTGATGCAATCCCTATATCATCTTTGTTGCCCTCCTCTGAACCTTCTCTACTCTGTCTATGTCCTTTTGTAGGTAAGCTCTCCAGAACAAGGAACATATTAAGATTCTACGTATAGAATACCGCTCAGAGCAGTTAGATACTATACATTGGGACAAAAAATTACAACAAAGGACACAGATGATGAAAAAATGGAATGCCTTAACCATAAGCAAAGCAGAAAGGGATTTTTTTAATCAAGACACATTTACTACCAGTCTTCCTTTTCATTAGTAACATCTTCCCAACTCCAAAAGCAGAGAAACCACCATTTTAAGTATTTTTTTCAAGCCTTTTGGGGCAGTCAGCTCAGCCCTATAAAAAGAAATATTATATATGGAGAATCTGCTATATGTCACATCCTTCCTACCCTCTGAAATAGCATCCAGTGCACTCTAAAACTTTCAAAATTAGCTGGGCTATCAGCCTTCAGCCTTCAGATCTTTACTGAGTGTCTCTCTCAAGGAAACCTATACCTGCTTCTCTTAACAGATACTTCCCACCCTCTCTGCCACCGTTCACCTAAGCTTATTCTGGGCTGTGCCCACCTGCAATCTCCGGCTAAACAGCTGGACATAGCATGGCCTTCCTCCCCTTCTTGCTCCTCCCATCGCCTCCTGCTTACCTCGCCCACCCATATTCTCACCCGAATCAGCTGTGGTCTGCTCCTGCTATGCCCTGCCCTATCCTACATCTACTTGCCTCATACTACCCTTAACCTGATCTGCTTGCTGTCTCTTACCAAACCTTTTTACACCCAGCACTTATTTTGCCAGTCACTTATCAACATTTAGTTAGTTATTCTGCATTGCTTTACATTGTCACTGTGATTTGTATCCTTAATGGTATAGCCAGCTGCTTCTTATTGCTCACTGTATGTATTACTGTATGTATTATGTATTCTTCTTCTTCTTTGTACTGTCTTGGTCAGTTTTGTTTTTTTATGACATCTATGTACCCATGTTGTACCCTGTGTATTCTTGTACCCCAGGACCACCTTGTAAATGAGTCTCCTCAATGGTGTTTCTCTCCTGGTAAAATAAAGATAGATAGATTGATTGATTGATATATTTACTGTTAAAACAAGGGGGTCAAAACATGGTGAACCTGGTTCTTTTTCATTTTTGTCAATATCTGTACACAAATATAAAACTGCTACTGGCAGGAACAGAAAAATATTGGACAAATATCTTTCTGTTCACTATTTCCACTTGGTATCACTTGGAAGAACACAACTTTAAGAACTGTTAAATCAGACCTTACTCAGACGAACTATTTGAGAGGTGTTTTTGTCAGACTAAAATCCTAGCATATTACAAGTACTCTTACTCTCACTAAAACAAAAAAGATGATTTATGCATATGTACTAATACATGTTTTACTGAAAGAGAAACTTTCCCTAAATGTCCCACACAGTATCTTTCAAACCTAATATATGTAGTTAGAGAAAAAAGAATACCAAATCAATTTAAGGATGTATAGTGGTTATGCTGTCATGAACTCTTAAATGTTTAAGCGAATCAAAAACACAGAATGATAGAAGAAAGAATCTGTGCCAGATTAGATTGGACCAACCAATTAGAAACAATGGCACACTTATTCTCCTCATGCTCATATATATATATATGAAAAAAAAACTTTGGGGGATCTGTAGCAGATTACTATGAGGCAGATATTTTTTCTACGGTATCTTATGCTACTTTAATTTGTAGCATATATAACTCACAGTGGGAAAAATGGGGAACAAGTACTTTAAATGTGATCTTTTCAATTTTTAAGTGGTATGTATGGAATACCAGATGTGTATTTACTCTACAGCAAAAAGCAGATTCTTTACATAGAACTTTTATCAAAAATAACTAAGGAAGTGAAAGAGACTTACTATAATGAACTTAAAAACAGAAATCAGATATTTATCCAGGCAAAACTGAAGAATCTTCCATGGATCACAGACAGTGGTACTCCTATAACCTGAAATATGTTTCTGTCTTCTATGAAATATGTTATAATTTTTCCCTTTTAAGAGCATTGCATTCTCTTTTTTTCATGTATATATGTGTATAGGTTTATGATTATGATTTCATGATGTATGTATTTTCTTTGATTTCTGTATGATTTTCTGCAATAAAACAAATTCCCGTACTCTTTTCGAGAGGTGTCATGGGATTTTTAACATCCACTTGAACGGGCAGATGGGACCTCGGATTAACATCTCATCCTAAAGACGGCACCTCAGGAGTGCAGCACCCCTCTCATGCTGCACTACAGTGTCAGTATTGGGATTTAGCACAAGTGCCTGGTGTGGGGATAGAACCTACAGACTTCTAATTTCCCGGTCTCAGAGGTGAGTGAGCTACCTACTGAGCCACTGACACTGCTACCAACTGAAGACCATGCCACTCTGGTGCATGCCTTCATCATGTCCAGGTTAGACTATTGCAATGCTCTGTACCTGAGGCTATCTGGAGGCAACTTCTGCTGCCTGCAGTTGGTGCAGAACACAACGACTAGACTGCTGACTTATGCATCAAGAGCTGTTCATATTACACCAGTCCTTCATGAACTCACTGGCTGCCAGTAAAGTGGTGGATTGCCTTTGAGGTCAGCTTATTAACCTATAGAGCCCTCCAAAATGGAGAACCAGACTACCTGCAAGATCTTCTGGTTCCTCACAACCCAGCTCACACTCTCAGTTCTTCTGAGGGTTGCCTTCTGGTGGTTCCCAGGGCTAGGTGGATCTATGACGCTGATTCAACAACTGTTTTGTTGGCTAGCATCACAGCCATGATTTGCAGTTGGCAGGGAGCCACGCACATTGGACAGTGTTTTTTCTTCAGGGTCCTTCACCCTCCTGAACCCCCCCATGCAGGGGGCTTTGCCCCCTGTACCCCTGTACTGTTAAATTCTAACTCAGAGTCAGAGTTGGTTCAGTGAGGGGGTGCAGGATGGGGGAAAGTGTTGCCGGTTCCCAGGTGGACTTCTACAGTGACATGTTGATGTTGCCGGCATCGACGTATGTTGCTGTAGAAGTGTCACTGTGCGGGAGGTATACCGGGCTAGGATGTGGCATTCTGTGGCATTCTGGGGATTGGGCTTTCTCCGTTGCCACACTGGCCCTGTGGAATTCACTGGTAAGACATTTGAGGGAGGCAACTTTAGTGGAAACCTTTAAAAAAGGGCTGAAAACTTTCCTGTTTAATCAAGCATATGACCCAGATAATATATAATTATGGAGGTTCTTTCAGTGGATTGACTGTTGTTTTAAGTTATAGATAGATGGAGTTGTTGTTTTTATTCTGCACTTTGTTACTGGAATCCTTTGTTGTCTGTTCATTTTAAATGTTGTTCAGCACTCCAAGCCTCCAGGAATGGGCGCTATATAAATAAAGTATCTATCCATCTATCTATCTGTAACCCCCCCCTTTGGGGCTTACCTGTGAGCCCCCAAAAAGGCACCGAATTCCCCCAGGGTTTTGGTCCACCCCCATTCTTTTTTTCCTTTGGGTTCTGGGTTTTCTCAGTGTGCCCCTGTATCCTTGTCCTCTCCTGCTGGCCCCTACATGGTTTTTGAGAGAGCAGACCTGGAGGAGCTGGTTCATGGAGCCACCAGTTTTAGAAATGGCACTTTGGTGCAGGTGAGCTCCACACATGTGTGAGGAGTTCAAATTAATTTGGCCATTTCAGTGGCTAATCTGGCTCCTGGTTCCAGGATTAAGTAAAGAAGGGACCAGGATTATTAGCTGGACTGGAGAGTCAGCAGGAGGAAAAGATAAGCCACATTTGTGAGCGTCAATCATGCTCAGAAGAATGGGAGCCACCTCTGAATATTTTATTTATTTTATTTTAGTCTTTGGTAACTGGTTAAGGCCCACTAGGCACAAGTGCCTGTTTTCAGGGGTGACCTGGGAGTGCTGGTTGGTTAAGTGACTTGCTCAGAGTCACACAGTATGCAAGTGGAGGTTGTAAGAATCAGACTCAGGTCTGGTCTGCTGGATGTACCAAGCTCGTTCATACCTCATTCCTTTAACTTCTAGGCTATACTGCCAGTCCCTGTGAAGTATCAGAGTTCTGTCCAGCACCTAGGGACAGAGGTTAGTGGCACTTGTGACAGGGAAAAGGAGGAATACCCGAAATAAATAATGCACTGGTGTGCAAGAAAAAAGGGAAAGCTACCTGTTTGTGGGGTATTAAGCAGATGGATGTGTAAACTGTGGCTGCAAAGAGGAAAAAGAGTGGGACACTGTATAAACTGTAAAGTGATAATGTGTGACTGCCTGGGGCTTGGAACGATGGCAGAAGCAACTGAAGAAAGGTTAAATAAATGTGTTAATGAATGCAGTCACTTAACAGGGCACGGGGTTTCTACAACTGTGTGGAGAAATGTCTGTATAAAAGTTAAGGGTTTGTCTGTAGAGACACTTAATATCTGGGAACACTGAGAAACTGTGAGCAGCTGTTTACTTCAGCCACCATGTTGCTGCAGCCACATGACACCCATCAGCCAACCCCACATCAGGACTTGCCAGAAAGGATTCTGGGGCTTGTGAAAAGACTCCTAGGGGAAAATACCAGGGAATGTTTAGTCACCTTTTTCTGCACTAATGAGGCATTGAGGGAGCCTCATACATAGTAATTGTTCTTGAGGACAGTAGCTCCAGCCAATGGGGAGCTTTCAAAAAGCTCCCAAAAGCAGAGAACTTTTTGACTTTCTGTCAGTCTGGGGAGAGCCCCTCCAGAGGTAAGGGGACTCGTGCCTCTGTGAGGAAAATGGGGCTGCAAGGCTGAGAATGGGCCTGCCTGGGGGCTGCCAGCAATCTGTCCCCCAGAGCAAATAGTGCCTGCTTCATCATGAGAAGTGAAAGAAGAAGCAAGGAAGAGAAAGTCTGTTACAGAAGCAGCTTTGAAGAGAAAAGGAAAAGCTGCAGGTAGATGGAATCTGCATTGTTTAGAGATGCACCACAGTGGAGAGGTAAAGGCAGCTTTGAAGGAAAAGGGAAAGCTGCAGGTTACAAAAATCTGCATTGATTTAAAGATGCACCAGAGCAGTGGGTTGGAAGGAAAGGTCATGTCCTGAGCCTGGTAAAAGGACAAAGGTTGCATCTAAGCCTGGGAAAAGATGGGATATTGAGGAATGAGAAGGGATGTGCTGAGAAAAAAAAAGAAAGAGTGAGCCTCTTTGACTCGAAGAATGACTATGCACCTGCATGGTGAGAAAAGAGATTTTCCAATATTTTCTGAAACCGAGTTCTGGAATTGTGTGTAAGCCACAGCAAGAATGTGGCTGTGTTAAAGTTGAGATCATGTGAAATCAGAAGGATGAACAATGCCTATCAGGGCAGGGTACCTGTTGTCTGCTCCTGAGATACAGCAAGAAATAGATTGTTGTGGTAATCCTGGGTTTCTAGACTCTCCACCCCCTGGAGTCTGGGAGACAGGAAAGGACAGATTGCTTTGGCTACACACTGTGGCAGGAGAAGAAAGAGAATTGTGCTGAATGTTTATGCTGACACTGGGGCCAGGTGGGGAACTTGCTAACCCCCATCAAGTGAGGTCTGCCACTGTGGAGGATCATGGGTCTTGTACTGAGTGCTAGGGCGCTCTGACCTGAGATATCCAGGCCATGGGGCCACTCCCAGGTCTGGGTCCCCTGTAGTTGGTAGATCTTGTGCACATGCCCTGAAACTGGCCTGTAATGGGCTGAATGGAACAAGCTGTAAGCTTGGCAAGCAAGAAAAGTAAAGAGCAAGCTGCAGCCTCTGAGTCCCTTCCAGTTTCAAGCAACATGCCCAGTTCCACATGTATTTCCATCAGTCCCCAGGACTTCGGCAAACTGTGCCATCCAAGAACTGATTCTGCAGAACCATGAGTAAACAGCAAGAATTGCCCTGCACCTGGGGACTGTAAATAGTTGTGGACCTCTACCCCTATATATCCCAATCAAGCAATTGAGTTTTGTAACTTTCCTTTTCCTTTTATTCATTTATATGTAGTAACTTCAACTTTATACATCCATTTTTCATTGTAACATGTTTTATTTTCAGCACTCTTTATGTGGCCATTCATTACATTTCAAGACAATCCTGTCCCTTCTGCAGATAAATTTTGAGCTGCAATAATGAAATAAAATAAA
Organism: Neoceratodus forsteri; assembly: GCA_016271365.2. Lineage (NCBI taxonomy): Eukaryota > Metazoa > Chordata > Ceratodontiformes > Ceratodontidae > Neoceratodus > Neoceratodus forsteri. The sequence goes on from JADMNL010000022.1 coordinate 81,915,397, forward strand.
ATATAGAGATTAGAGATTTTACTTTCTAAAGCTCCTTTTGTTTGTTTGTATAGATCTATTTAATGCATTTTCAGCAGTTTTTTTAGCTGTTTTGCATGTCGGGGGAACTAACCTGCTCATTAATTTTATTCAAAAATCCTTGGTTAATAAAATCTCTCTACTGATTAACCTTATTCAGGAAACAAAGTGCTTCTGGAAAGTAATAAAAAACACTTTATCATTCATTTGAAGTGTATCTAAATAATGTAACATATTATTTATGGTCAAGCTTTATATTTTATAAGTGTATCCACACCACCGTGTGTGAATAGTAATGTACTTGGTGCAAAGCATTTTCTTTTTTCAGTAACTTCTTTTAATTCTCTGAACACAAAAAGTAAAGTAATGGGTCTTGTTAAAAGTAAAAGGAAATTGGATAGTGTGGAAATACCTAAGGTGTCAGTAAATACATTGGAAAGTTTGAAAGAAAGATACATTTGCCTTAATTGGCATGCAATAACCCCACTGGAATATACTAAACAGAAAAGGATACCCAGGGGTTTAAGAGTATTAGTAGAGTCACATTTGGGATTCTCCCTGGAAGATTTTCAAATTAAATGGGATGGAAAAAGAACAAAGAGCTCTTTCAATTTTATGCTCCTGTTTATAGAGACCTTAAAAGAAGAACAGACACAGGTTTTAGAATAAATTGAAACCTTAGAAGTTAACATAAAAGGGGACATTCAGGCTACACATTTAAAAACATTAATGGAACATATTGATAAATCCTTAAAGGACTATGATAAGCATATAAGGAGTATTAAATTACAAAAGTTTCACAGAGACATTATTGATTACAAAGAAGGTAAGATATACACCTGGAAGAAGTCAAAATTTCAAACCACTATATACAATTTGGAGGATTCAGATATGTCCCCACATACATCAGATTATGATGGTTCAGAAACAAGGTATGCAAAAGGGAATCAATCTAAAATGTATTTTCCAAGAAATTATGGAAGACCCCAATACTATAGGATGTCACCCAGACAGTATGGCCCATATAGAGAATGTTACAATGGGGGCTACTATAATGAAAATGGCTATGATAGGTACCAACAAGAATGGACACCGTATAACAGGTTTCAAGACAGAGATTTTCCCAGGTTCATGGATCCCCAAGATCCCAATATATCTGGAACAAGACCAAAAGAAAGAGACATAGAAGGTTCAAGAGGAAAGGAATAGAAAAAATACACAAAACAAGGTCAAACAATGGACAGAATTGATAGTATATAATTTCTCAGAAACAGAACTCACAGTGACAACATTTAATGTATTGAGCAAGGGATTATCATTTAGCATCACCGAGAAGTTGGACGCTTTTGAGCTGAAACTAGATTTCAATTAATCAATCAAATCTTTATTTAACCAGGCGAGCACCATTGAGCAAAACTCATTTTCAAGATGGACCTGGGTAGGCTTCAAAATCAATGTACAATACATTTACAAAAGAAAGGTTCACAGTAATTATAGAATTCAGACTGAGTATCAAAAAACAGTGGCTTAGGAAACATACATGGCGAGTACATCATTTCGGTAGATGACAATATATACACAATGAACCAGCACAAAGTTAATATAAGTACATATTCAACATATTGCAGTGGATGTCAACAATATACAGTATATACAACAAGTGAGAATAAGTTCAGAAGGGCTAGGGAAGTACAGGGAGTGGGAAGAGGGTCCCAGACAGGGCCAAAAAGGGGGAAGGGAAGGGAGAAGGATTGGTTTAAGGGCCGTATAGATGAGGAGCAATGAGGGGGATTAAAGGGAATAAGGTACAAGTGCAAGGGATACATGGCTTGACAAACCAGAAAGTGCAACTCCTGCCTTATAATGGGAGAGGTAGGCAATCAAGCAGGATAGTGGAGGTCAATAATGTTAGAAAATCAGGCACAATATCCCAGAATAGAAGTATAGAAGAGGTATAGGGTGAAGTGGGGGGATGGGAACCAAGTGAGCAAATATGAATAAGGAGAAGCCAGGCAGGATAGGGGAGGGCACTCCCTAAATAAAGGGAGAATTAGGGATGAGGAAAGCAATTACAAGATTCCTTATGCGAGCAAGCATATAGTGTTTTGAAGGCATCCAGGTTGGTAGGGATGATAAGTTTCAATGTATTTTGCAACTTATTCCACAAAATGGGCAGCACATAGCTTATGGAAGCCCTACCAAAGTGTGATTTTACCTTAGGTACTTTCAGAGAAATATAGAATGTACTTATCAATGCATAGTTGCCTATCAAGCTTAACAGAAGACAATTGGAACTATAGTAGGGCAGTTTTATAGTGATAGCTCTTCCAACTTTTTTATAGCAAACAAAACAACTACTTGTTATTCAAACACAATTAAATATGCAGATGACATTAAAATCGGTGGACCATGTGCTAATATGGATCAAATATCATCCATTCAGAAAGATCTAGATGAAATATTCAAATGGATTACACCATGGAGAATGAAACTGAATCATTCAAGTACAAAATTATGCACCTTGGACCAAATAATCCCTCACATACTTATATCTTAGATAATAGAGTTTTAATTAGTACTGACACAGAGAGGGATTTTGGGGTCCTGGTATTTAATGACTTTCTCCCCAATTCTCAGATAAATGAGATTATCCTTAATGCCAACCGGATAATCTAGTCTATAGAAAGGGACATTAAATCACGAGATATCAAAGTGTTGATGCCACTTTACAGAGCGTATGTTCACCCTCACTTGGATTTTTCATCTCAGTTATGGTGCTCCTATAAGAAACAGGACATTTTACAACTAGAAAAGGTACAGAAAGGATTCACAAAAATAGTGAGAGGCTTAAAAAAACTTCCATATGAAACCAGGCTTAGTTCACTAAGTTTAATGTCTCTTTCAACTAGACGATTAAGAGGGGATATCCTTCTAATGTCTGACATCATCAACGATCCCTACTTATTAGTTATATTAGGACTCAAGTTTAAGGAAAATATGTATAATTTCAGAGGCCACCCACTTCAATTACAACAAAGAAGATACAGTCTTATGCCATGTAAATTCTTTTATACATTACGTGTTATTAAGCCCTGAAATGCGTTACCTATAGAGGTGGTTATTAGCAACACCAAGTCTATATTCAAGTCTTGATTGGACAATCTCATCATTTCTGGCACCTCCATTTGTTATTTTTAGTAGCTAGGAGCAATCATGGGCCTCATGGCTTTCTAGCTCCTGACAAACCTTAGTATGAACCTTAGTATAGTATAAAGTCCAAAGTGTAGCATTTCTTTGATGTTTGTAAGGGAGGGATGATGATCCCACAGCTGCATATAGGGAACAGTGATGTGTGGAGAAAGGGAGACCAGTAATAAACCTTAGGGCTCTATGGCACAGTGTATCAAGCTTAGCTAACATCGCAGCAGGGCCCTGGCTACAGAGGATGTCTGCATAATCTAGCAGAGAAAGAAAGGTAGTTTGGACCAATCTCAATTTAGCTTCTTTAGTAAGAACATGGTTAAGCCTAAAAAATAGACCAAGTCTCTGTCTAAGTTTTTTTGTCAGTTCCTCGATATGGTCAGTGAAGGAGAGTCTATGGTCAATCCATACTCTCAAGTATTTGAATTTCATTACATATTCTTATGGTTCTCCTAGTATTGTAGTAATCTGTGGAATAGATCCAGAGGTAGCCAGGTTTAATGCATGAATAAAGGGTGAGAAAAGCATTGCTATTGTTTTCTTACCATTTAAGAATATGAGAGCCATGGAAAAATTATTTTGTAAATTATGTCATAAACACTTTTTTTCATTAAAAGAAACAATTACAGAAAATCCAGAAAAAGCACAAGAAAGATACAGATTGAGGCAAGCCTTAGGGACAGCTTCGACCTTTTACCCCACTGGCTTTATGCCCCCCAACATAACAGCATATATTGTGAAGGTGAACAGAGAAATAGAAGAAATTTTGAGGGCCAGTGAAAAGAAAAAAAATATAATATCACAAGAGAAGAAAAAGAAGCACTGGACAATTTGGGGAAGGACAAAACAATAATAATTAAACCTGCAGACAAAGGAGGGGGGGTCAATAATTATACACAATTATCTGGATTATCAAACAGAGTGTTTAAGACAATTAAATGATAGGGATACATATGAAAAAGTGAGAAAAATACTGTTAGATGATTTAAAACAAAGCATCAAAGAAATAGTAACATAAGCTGCTGACAGAGGCATTATAGAAGAATGGGTAGAAACAGAGCTAATGAATAAACACCCAAAGATCCCTTTGTTTTACTGTCTAGCAAAAATTAATAAAGATGACAACAACAACAAAAAAAAAAAAAAAACACCAGGAAGACCAATAATCTCTGGACTAGAGTCAGTCACTGAACCTTTGTCCTTTTTTGTGGATCACTTTTGTAAGAATTTGATACCAATCAGTAAGTCATATATATGGGACAGTAAACATTTCACACAAATATTGGAAGATGTAAATGTACAAGAAAACTTGGAAAACTGTATAATGGTAACCCTGGATGTAAGGAACCTGTATACATGCATACCACACCATGAAAGATTAAATGCTTTAAGAGAAACACTTGAGAGAAGAGAAGAAAATAAACCAGATGTGGATTTTATAGTAAATTTAACACAATTTGTGTTAAAGAATAATTATTTTAAATTTGAAGAAACTAGTTATTGACAGAAGACTGGAATAGCCATGGGTGCCACTTTAGCACCCACATACACAAATATTTTCATGTCGAAGTTTGAAGAAAAATATGTATACAATAATAACAATCCATATAGGACATCACTGATATTATATAAGCATTTTATAGCTGACGTGATCATTTTCTGGAGAAATACAGAAGTAAATTTAAAAAGATTCTTTGAATACTTAAATTCAACCACAGACTTTTTGAAATTCACTGTGGATTACAGTGAGAAAGAACTGCCATATTTGGATTTGTTACTTACTAAGGAACAAGGGAAGAAAATAACTTATTTATACAGAAAAAACTGGACAGGAATACATTGTTGTATGTGACCAGCTTTCACCCAAAATCATTAAAAGACAGTATACCATACAGTCAAATGGTACATATTAAAAGAAACAACGGTACAGAGATGAGATACCAAAATAATTTAATAGATTTAAAGAAATGTTTCCAGGACAGAGGATGCATAGAGAAAACCTTACAGAAATCAGAACTGAGATGCCAGGAGAAAGACAGAAGAGAGTTGTTACAAGATGGACTGGGAAACAGAGAAATGGACAGTACCAAAATAACAATGTCTATACACTTTTCAGAATTCTTTGGAAGAATAAAACAGACATTCTTGGGAAACTGGAATATTGTCCAATCAACAGACCAAGGTAACAAAGTGTTTCAACAAAAACCAAGGGTGACAGCTAAGAAAACTACAACTATAAATAATAAGTTAGTAAAAACACAACATTGGACACTGCCTCCACCACCAACAACATGGTTGCAAAGAGACATAAACGTTATTTTTTCTGTGTGGAAATGGTGTACACTTCAACAAGGGGATTAAATCAAAACATTTACACAGCACTTGTAAGGATAAAAAATACAACATCAGTAGTCTGATTACATGAAACACAAATTATCTCAAATTGAGAATTACTGAACATAAAAGCAACATCAGAAGAGAGGATGAGAAATTACCCTTAACGAGACATTTTTAGGAATATAAACACCAGATATTTTCACTTAAATTTCTGGGACTTGAGAGAGTGATGGAACCACCTAGAGGAGGAAACAGGGACATGTTATTATAAAGAAGAGAAGCATGGTGGATTTATACTTTACAAACTCATAAAAAGAGATATGGACTCAATGAAAATTTGGTTTGGATTACCTTCAAGTGACTTTTTTCAAAACCTTGAGTTTGGTATAGTAGGAATATAAAGAATATTGAAACATAATGTCTTACGAGTAAGACGTGACATTAAGTAGTGTGGTTAAAGAATGAAAAAAGTATGTACTTTATAAAAGGTTTGAGATGCAGTAATCTGAATGGAAATGAAAAACCTCCCTTGTCCCTTCACATAAAGAAATAAAGAAACTAAATAAAAGATTTGAAATAGAAGGTCAAAAAACTCTAAAAATAAAAATAAGACAAAGTATTAGATTGACCTGGAGCAGTTATATTTGACCTCTGATAGAAGTAACATAGTGAAAGGACAATCAGGCAGTAAATGAATATGTTACCACCAGAAATAATAATTAATTGTGGACAACATAGGGTAGAGAAGAATAAAATCACAATTTGAATATGAGGTGAAAAAAGCCTCCTCTGCCCCCACCCTACTATATGTAGACTTTATAAGGGTTTGAAATGTGGTTATTTAGATGGAAGTTAAAAAAAAACTCCCCCACCCAAGTAATATTAAGAAATAGATTAGTATCTAAATAAAAGATTTGGAATAGAAAATCTGAAACTTAAAGAATAATAGAAAGCATTTAATTGACCGTGGGTATTTATGTTTGACCTCCAACAGGAATCCCATAGAGATAAGATAGAAACACAAAGAATAAATAATTATTAAGAATGAATACATACAGACAACATAGAATGAATAATAAGAAGCAAAAACAGACAAACAGATTTAAATCATGGCTGATAAAATCCCACTTGTCCTCCCCTCATGAATCTGCCCTCTTAAAGAATCTCCAGGAAACACTTTGATATATAGAAGTTAGGACCTATGGAACACTAAGTACTAACCTGAAGTGGTAAAATATGCTTGGGGCACATCCTGATCTGAAATGTAGCTCATGTTGCCTACAAAAATAAATTTAGCCAAGGAGTTAATGTAAAATCAAAATTTCAAAGCAGAACTTGTGGAAGGGGGCTCCCAAAACTGCTTGTGTAAGTGGTGGGGAGTTTCCATAGCGACCGGGCTGCTCAGCGGTGACATCACAACAGTGAAGAAATCACGCCAGGTGCATAGTCACCCGACGGCCAGGTCCCTTCCACTCCTTCAAGAAGAAGGAGCGCATGTTTAAAAGCAGGTATCATTTTCGAATAATGGTGCTGGGAGAAAATAAATAAAAGTTTTGGAAAAGTTTAGAAGAAATGGGAAGCGTAAGAAAAGTAATTCAGCCACAAAAAGTAAGCAAATCTGTTACACATCAGATTGAAAGTATTAGAAGAAAAAAAAGAATATGTATACTGTAAATAGGATTTGAAATCTTATTGAGGTAACTACTGTACACCCTACTTTTCATTTTGTGTTCAGAGATGTTAAAAGAAGTGACTGAAAAAAGAAAATGCTTTGCACCAAGTACATTATGATTCATACAAGGTAGTTTGGATACATTTATAAAATATAAAGCTTGACCATAATACATTATGTTATTTAGATACACTTCAAATGAATGATGAAGTGTTTATTACTTTTCAGAAGCGTTTTTTTCCTGAATATGGTTAATCAGCTGAGAGATTTTATTAACCAAGAATTTTTTAATAAAGTTAATGAGTAGATTAGTTCCTCCTTACATAAAAAATGGCTAAAAAGCTGAAAATTTATAAAATAGATTATTTATCTACACAAAAAACAAAAGGAGCTTTAGAAAGCAAAATCTCAATCACTGTATTTTATTTCATTATTGCAGCTCAGGATTGTCTTGAAACGTAATGAATGGCAACATAAAGAGTGGTGAAAATAAAAAAATGTTACAATGAAAAATGGATGTATGAAGCTGAAGTTACTACATATAAAGGAATAAAAGGAAAAGTAAAGATACAGAACTCAGCTGCTTTGTTGAGATATAGGGGTAGAGGTCCATTTTTCCTTCCTTTTAAATGGCTGTGATTATCTGACAGTGAGGCTCCCCTGACCTATAAGCCCTTAAAAAAAGTGAAAAGGGAACCTTGGGAGATACTATCAGATCGAGACTGTAAATAGTTCACATGCACACCACGACAGGAGACAGAGCCAAGAGTTAGATTAAACAAGAGAAAAGAATGTAAAAAGTTACTTAATTCAAGAAAGTGCACCAATGCTGGCTACAAGCTGCACCTCAGGCCTGCAATTAAAATCTGGGTACCCAGGGTCAGGATTTTGGGGCATCATTCTGGACTGGGACCTGTGGGTCTGGGTTTGGGGTACACCTGCAGCAGTTAGCTAGCTAGATAGACCTGGTGGCTGCATTGATCAAAACATGGGGTTTAAATCAAAAGGGAAATGTGATTTTGGGAAGTGCCAATCTTTAAAATGAAAAGGAAAGTGTCTTGCATAAACTGTATTCCGCTTACCCCATCCTAACCCTCCTCTTGTAAATAAATTGTGAGTGCCTCTCTTTCTACTTGCAACACGTCAGCTGCCTGAAGACCCATTGAACATCCTGCTGTCTTCTAATTGGGTAAGAACATTTTATTTCAGTTTGCTGCAGTCAGGATTGAAAGTTATTTGCTTGGCATGGAGGGGGCTTGGGGAGCCACCAGCTGAGCTAAACATCATTCCTGGGGGTGGGGTTCTTAGTTTAAAAGCCCACGCCATCACTATCTCTCCAGTGCCTCTCTTTCTGCCTGCAACCCACCAGCTGACTGAAGACCCACAGAACATCCTGCTGTCTTCTAATTGGGCAAGAACATTTTATTTCACTTTGCTGCAGTCAGGACTGAAATTCATTTGCTTGGCATGGAGGGGGCTTGGAGGAGCAGCCAGCTGAGCTAAACATAATTCCTGGGGGTGGAGCTTTTACTTTAAAAGCCCACGCCACTCGCTTGCACAAGCATTAGTGTGAGCGTATAAGCGGCACAAGCGGCACTCCCTTGAGAAAAATCTTTTCAAACTTGAGGTGGGCTACTTTGTTTAGTTTTACCTCACAGTGTCCAGGGACTTTCATTATTATTGTTATTGCAGGACTTGATTTGATCTATTAGGGACTTACAGATTTTTATACCGAGGATGTTTCTTTTAATGAGTTTTTCACTTTTAATATTTAATTTGGGAGTCCTTCTTATTCCTCCTTCTTTCCCTTCATTGAATCAGGGTGCAGGAGATGATTTTCCTTGGGCTGAAATGGGCTTTATCTTTGATAATGAATGCCTTTTTGTTAACACCTTCTTTGGAGCATCTTCTCATTTACACCCTGGACTATTGTCTCCTTTCCCGGTTTACTATAAGTTTTTTTTAAGTTTTTTTATTTTCAAACCAAATATGTTGTTCACTAGGATTTCTTCTAAGTGGGAGCTCAATTTTGAAAATAAAATATGGTCAAGGAAACTTGTAACTTTACTGCTGCTTATTTCTGGTTCAGTTCATCCTCATCCTGGTCCTATCCCTTTACAGAGTAGTATGATGAATATAGGTTGTCAGATAAAAAGTGCATCTGCGTTGAAAATAGTTAATTTCAATATCCAAAGCTTAACGTCTAAATGGTAGGAATTCACCACTTGGACAGAAAAGAATAGATTTGATATTATTACATTGACTAAAACCTGGCTTAACAAGCATATTTTGGATTTTGAAGTTACATTACCGGATTTTAATCTTTTTAGGATGGATAGATCTGGGAAAAGGAGTGGGGGATCTTGATCTATGTTTCAACTAAGTTACAATCTAATTTGCATTTTGTTTCCGATCCCAATGCTGTTTGTGACCTGGTTTCTGTTGAGGTTTTAACGGGCAATGAAAAGCATTTAAACATTAGTTCTATTTATGTTACACCTGGGAAAATTAGTTTTGGGCTGGACCTTCTCACCTTTATTAAAAAAGAGTTATCTTTAAACAGATAATGGATTATAATGGGGATTTAATTATGATTGGGGAGCTGAACAAAAAAATAATAATAATAAGGAATCTTTATTAGAATTAGGTTTCCAGCAATTAATAGGGGAAATTACAAGGCACAATTATAGGTTTGGGATTGGGACAATTTTGGACTGGATTCTTATCACCCACCAAGACAGGATCCCATTTTTTGAAGTCATGTCAGATAGTTTGAGTGACCATTGTTCTATCCTATGTGGTTGGTTGACAAAGGTTGAGAAAAAAAAATTAGAAATCTAAAACAATTGTCATCTGAAATTATAGATACTGCCTTTGCAGGGGTTGATTGAATGCAGCTTGAATCTCTTATAGATCCCACAGAAATGCCAGTTCAGTTTACTGTGTGTTTCTTTTCTATAATTGATAAAATTGCCCCTTTAAAGAGGATGAAAATACTGGCCAACAAACATGCATGGATCTCCCCAGAACTTTTACAATTAATGAGAACTAGGCATAAAAGTTGGAAAGTTTACAGGAAACTTTGAGATGTTACTTCCCTGCAGAATTATAAACACTCAAGAATAGGTGTAAAACTGAAATTAGGAAAGCAAAGGCACATTTTTTTCTCTCTGAACAAAGAAACTCCTTTGGGGATGCAAAAAGAATGTGAGGGATATTGCATGATTTATTAGGGAGAGGGACAAAACAGTCACCTATTTCGCTGCATAATGATAATACTTTAACTAGCGATCCAGCCACTGTGTCAGAGATCTTTAATAATTAGTTTGGTGATCTGGATGGCTATAGGTCTCAGTTTTCACCTCCCTCATCCATTGATGATAATTGTTCCCCCATTAATTTTGATCACGTTTCAAAGTTTTATTTCAGAAAGGTTTCCCCAGAGGTTGTTACTCAATACATGTTTGATTGAGAACCTCATCCACCCATATCTCTTGATGGAATAAATTTCAGAATGATCAAGTTAGGAGTAAAATCCTTGGCATTGCCTCTTTCGATTATTTTTAATGCTACTTTACAATTTGGATAACTTCCATCCCAATGGAAATGTGCCACAATTAAGCCTATTTTTAAATATGGTGACCACACACATGTTTTGAATTATCGTCCTATATCTCTTCTTTCTCCTTTGTCTAAAATACTGGAAAAGATTATTTTAGATCAGACAATTGAGTTTTTGAATAAATACAACTTGTTAACTCACAACAACATGGTTTTAAATCTAATCATAATACAGAGGCAGCCTTGGTGGGGTTCACTAGCTGCATACAGGGTACCCTAGATAAAAGGCACTTTTTTGCAGCTGTTTTTGTGGACCTCACCAAGGCCTTGAACTGGACCCGGTTGAACACAGCTTGATTACTGGTATATTTCAAAATTAAATTTTTCTACCGAAGTTATTGCCTGGTTTGTAGATTATTTAAGCAAGAGAGCTCATATCACGTTAATTGGTGATAAATTTTCACAACAAAAATCAATTGCTTGTGGTGTGCCTCAGGGCTCCATCCTGGGGTCACTAATATTTTCTTTATATACGAATTCCACTCCTAGTGTTTGTTCACAGACATCAATGATTATGTACACCGATGAAGCAGTTTCATTTGGAGTTAGTGCAAAACCTAATGATGCTCTTGAGAAGGTCCAGGGTGATTTTGTTGCATTTCAAAATAAAACAGCGAGGATTTTGTCCTAGTCTTAAATGGGAACTTGATTGAGTTAGTTGACCATTTTAAGTACTTGGGGCTGTCATTAGACTCTAAATTGTCTTTTGAAACTCATATAAATAATTTGAGGAAAACAATTCATGAAGAGTTGGGTGGTTTGTATCAAGTGAGATTCTGTTTAACCCCTGAATCTAGGGTTTTACTTGCTCATAGCTTTTTATTTAGGGTGTTCGATTATGAAATGATTGTTTATTCTGCCTTCTGTAATAACCCATTAGATCATCTTTGGTCACTTATAACTCTATACTTAGGTTCACGTTAAATGCCCCCTTTCATACACACCATTGTTCCCTTTTTCAATAGTCAAACAGTTTGTCTCTGGACAACATAATTCAGTATAAAATAGGCATTTTTATGTATAAGGCCTTTTTAGGTAATCTTCCAAATTCTATCTCGAGTCTTTTTTCCGTGTCCATAAATGGTTTTATTACCAGATCCCAGTAGAGATATTTCTTTAAGCTACCATTGTTTTGTAGGGTAATAGGCCAAAGATCTATATTATTTAGGGCCCTTACATTTTTTAATACATTATCTGGTGAACTTTTGCGTTTTAGGTCAGTCAGTAATTTCAAAAGGGGATTGATATTGTTTTTAAAAGATCTATAGCTTCGTGAATGTAAAAAGCGAGCTCTTCTTCTTACTGTTTGTTAGTATAAGTAATGTCTATTTATGCTATTTTGTACTTTTGTAACATGAATATTTATCTTGTATTTTGTGATTTAATATATATTGTTACTGTATTTCTCCTAAGTTTTTTCTGTATATTCCCACATGTCGCCTGTGAAAAACGGGCAAGTTGCTCATCAGGCCTAAAAGAATAAAAAATAAGTTAAATGAAAATGAAATGTTATTGTTTTGCAGCAGAACTGACTCCAGACCCTAATTTTAATGAGCATGTTATTGGCTGAAATGGGAAATGTAAATGGTTTAACTGAATGTGGGGAGGTTCGATTCCTGGTAAGTCCATGCCTGGGGCAACTGTTGGAGAGGTGGGTTGGTCCGACATCCCAGGGGGTTGTACTGCAAGTAATCTGGCCCACTATAGTATGTACTCTGGGTGGAGGCACTGCCATTTTATATGTATCTTTGGGAAAGGACCACCATGTAACAGCTATAGGAACCCAGGCCACTTAACCTTGTAATGGCGAGCAAGGCAGGGGTAGTGACCCTCTACTGGATGGCGCCAAAGAGAGGCTACATATCTATCTATCTAATCTTCACACTTGGGGTTGATAGCTCTAACATAGATTCAAATTACACAGACCAGACCACAGTAAAGGGCTTAAGTGGTTCCATCTTTAAATGAAGCTAAAATGACAACCAGAAATTTTAATACAGCTTTACCCCAGAATCTATACCACAAGTAGTTTAAACCATGGAATTACTAATGTGATTCAGAACAGTGTTTATATTTTAACCAGGATACCATCCATGATCTTCAACAGGATACAGTGAGAATAAATTTGACTAATACTAGATCATGAAAACAATTAGTTATCAAACATGGATACTAGAAAAACATATTTAGACCATAGATAAATATGGCTGCTACCTGAAATAATTTAACATTTTTTTATTAGTAACTTTTTCCTTTTACCAAAATAAAAATAGTTTTAGTTCTCCCAATACATTTCTCTCAGTATACGTTTTTTTCCAGGCATTTCTGCATCAACCATGGTCACTCTTGTCTGTGAATCATGGACAAACCATGGATGGGGTTATAACTGACAAAGAACAGGGACAGAGCAGGGATGACCACTGACAACTTTGTTTGTCAGAGAGTTACACATGATGAGAGCAGATGCAGGTCTGAACCTTGTAGCCATTATGAAAACCTGGGCCACAGATAATAATGACTGGAGCCTGCTGGTCCCTACATCATGCCAGGTCTGAAGCAACTGTAATATAAAGTTTCTCCAATTGTTGAGCATCTATTCTGTGACTTTCTTTCCTTTAGTACTCAGCAAGCTCTAAGAATGCATCTACAGGGGTGGAGTCCATACGAACATACAAACATATGAAGAAGCCAGCAGAAGAAGGACATTTGGTTTATCAAGTCTGCTCATGTTGCAGGGTCCATAGCTTGAGCTAATGTCCCTGTCCTCCCTCCCCACTTCTCCCATCCTCCCTACCCATGACCCTTCCCCTTTCCCTATGCCTGTCCCAGCCTCTCCTTAAAGCTGCCCAATATCTTTAATGAGATCACCTCTTCTGGCAGTGCATTCCAAGTGTCCACATTCTCTCTGTGAAGAAGTGCTTCCTGACCTCCCTCCTAAACCTCCCATCCTCCAGCTTAAGACTGTGCCCACTTGTGTTATGGTTGCCACTCAGCTTAAAGAAACTCTTCTTATCAGCCTTATTTATTCCTTTCAAGTACTTGAAGGTCCCAATCATGTCCTCTCTCTCTCTCCTGTCTTCCAGGAAGTGCATGTTCAGTGCCCTCAACCTCTCCTCATATGCCTTACCCTGCTGACCAGCTATCATCTTTGTTGCCCTCCTCTAGACTTCTCCAGAAGGTTAATGTCCTTTTTGAGGTGTGGGCACCAGTACTGAATTCCATACTCTAGATGCAACCTTACCGGTGACCTGTACAAGGGCAGTATAACCGCCTCTCTCTTACTACTGATTCCCCTAGATATACATCCCAGCATCTTGTTTGCCTTTGCTTCTGCTTTCTTGCACTGTGTGGAGTGCTTCAGGTCACTAGTGATCATCGGTCTCAGGTCCTTCTCCTCCTCTGATGCAGATACTCAGACTCCATCCAGGTAGTACTCTGTCCTAGGATTCTTGGCTCCAATATGCATAACTTTGCATTTCTTGCCATTGAAGCCAAGCTGCCATATCCTGGACCACCTCTCTAGCTTTTCCAGATCTTCTTGTAGGTCCTGTATCCCTTCAGCTGTGTCTACTCTCCCAGAGAATTTGGAGTCATCTGTGAATAGGCACATTTTGCCCCATAATACCATCTCCAATGTCATTGATGAAGACATTGAGCAACACCGGCCCCAGCAGTGGGCTCTGCAGGACCCCACTAGTTATCTGTCTGGTGCCAGATAACTCTCCCCCCACAACCACCCTCTGGGTTCTGTTCTTCAGCCAGTTTTCCACCCATCTGGCCATCTTTTCCTCAACCGTGAGATCCACCAACTTCCTGATCAACTTTTTGTGGGGCACAGAGTTGAAGGCCCTGCTGAAATCAAGATAGAGGATGTCTACTGCTTGGCCCCTGTCTACTGTCTTAGTGACACAGTCAAAGAAGTCAATCAGATTTTTTTGACATGATCCCCCCCCATGAACCTATGCTGCCTTGCATCCTGGAGACCATGCTTCTCTAGATATTCCACCAACCTCTCCTTTAGTAAGATCTCCATGAGCATGCCCACAGTGGAGGTCAGGCTGACTGGTTTGTTATTCCCTGGGTCATCCTTGGGACTGCTTTTGTGGAGGGGCACTACATGTGCTGCTCTCCAGTCCTGCGGTACTATGTCTGTCTCTAGTGAACTATTAAAAAGGTCTGCCAGCAGCCCTGCCAGCTCCTCAGCCAGTTCCTTTATTACCCTTAGATGTACTCCATCTGGGTCTGGTGATTTGTCCACCTTCAATACCAGCAGCCCCTCCCTCACTCTATCCTCCTCCATCATTACATCTGTGTTCCCCTCTCCCCTGCTCCTCTTTTCCCTCCTGAAGGCACTGGTCCATCCTTCTCTCTGGTGAAGATGTGATATCTATTGTAATGTATTCATGTAATATCTCTGCTTTCCCCCATTATCCTCCATCCACTCCATCCCTTTCCTAAGCCTAACAATCCCTTCCTTCTTGCCCCTTTTCTCACTTATGTAGTGAAAGAAAGCCTTCTCCCCCTTTTTAATTCCTTCAGCTATCTGCAGCTCGATCTGTGCCTTTGCTCACCTGACTTTCTTACTTGCCTCACTAGACAACCTTAGGTAACTTTCCCTATCCACCTCTCTCTCTCTTGGTTTTTCTGAATTTTCTATAGGACAACCTCTTTTCCCTTACTGCTTGGGCAACCCCAGAACTGAACTAGCTGGGCGCTTTGGCCCTTGTGTTCTTCCTCCTGATTCTGCAGTTTTTCTTTGTGAAAACAAAACAAAGATCCGTGTGACACTAGTTGCAAGCATTTGCTCTCACTTGATGAAACATTGTGTCTTATAATGTACTGTCAGTGTACCTGCTCGCTATCACGAGTTCCTGAGCCCTAGTTACCAAGTCAGGAACTAGGAAGAGGAACAATAGTTCCCTGACATTTTTGGGGAACTACAGCTCATCAAATCAAGGGGATTTTTTACTTTTAAGTTCTGGGGGCAACTTCTTAACTGTTAAGCCACTATGTAGTGGCCATTTTTAACTAATTTTGCACTTATTCCAGAGCATTAGTTCATGGAGCTCTCTGTGACTCCTGCGTGTACTTCCAGGTCACAGGCTTGCTTAAAAACTAGCCCTGCAATGAGCAGGGTGAGGGCATGTTGACGCACGCGAAGACACGCGCAAAGACAAGCTCATCTGCATTTGTTTTGCGTGTTTTTGCGAGTTTAAGCAAGTTAGTGCCCGAGGTACAGCACAACTCAGAGTCCGTGAGCACTATAAGATAAGGCCTAAACAGCCTATGTGTACTCTTATAGCCAATATACTCAAATAGCAAGGGCTAAATATTGTAGCTGAGGGTATTATAAGTACAACTGTCTTATCTGCTTAAATAGCAGTACTAATATCAAGGTTGTACTCCTGATAAAGTACAATGAAGGATTTGATACAAACCATAGAAGGACGACTGGGAATTAAGTTTACATCCTGTAACATGTATAATTTTAAATCAGATAATTCAGAAGATCCAAACTATATATGCACTAAATGTAATGAAAATAGGGACATAGCTATTTTAGTTACTCATTTCAACAAAAAGGGTCATAGAGCTGGAGCAAAGTCAAAAAGAAATGGTTGACAAATACAACGTCAGATTAAATGCAACAAAACAGCAAAGAAACTCAAGTACCCTAGCAAAGGGTATGGCACTAAGTGCTCCCCCCTCCCCACCTACCAAATACTGCTGTTGGCAGTTTGTTGCTTCTGCACCCCCTTAACAGATAATCACCCAAACAGGAAAAGAGATAGGGAGGATGAAACATTAGGCAGTCCTGAAGACAGATGGTACCAAGTTCAAAGTTCTAAAATTTCAAAAAAAGGAAGGAAGGCAGACCAGTTTAATTTTACAGTACAAAACAGATTTGACCCGCTAATAAATGAAGAGATACAGATTTCAGCAACAGTAGCAGACACATGAGTAGTGGAAACCACTGAATCAAACAGCAGTGAGAATAATGTATTAGGTAGTATACCAGTAAGTACTACAAATGAGCACCTAATTACATTCAAATCAACCAATGCACCTTCCAATGACACAAACCCCGATACAAAGGTAGAGCAGTACAACTTAGAGGAACATATGGAAATAGTAAACTCAAACTGCAATGCGAAACAAATTTACGTACTGGGGGGACTCGATTATCAAAGGATTAGATAGAGCAATCTGTGATCCAGACAAACATAACAGAACCATGTCATGCTTCAGAGGAGCAAAGCTGTAACATATCATACACATGGCAAAAGACATACTGAACAAAAGAAATGAAAAAAAACCTGTGATAGTCCACGCTGGAGCAAATAATGTTCTACAACAAAATGCCCAGCAGGTCAAGCAGGAATTTGTTAACCTGGCTAACAGAATGATGGACCTGAACTGTAAATTAATTCTTTCAGAAATCCTTCCCATCGGCAACATATCTGCAGATGTGTAAAATCAAACTCATAAACAACTGGTTGAGGCAATGGTGCACAAAGCAATCTACTGAATGCATAACACATTGGGAAGAATTTTCAGACAGAGATTTTCTTTACAGTAGTGATGGGCTTCATCTTAGTAGACATGGAAGACAGCTTTTGGGAGAAAGTTTAGGAAATTGTATCTCTAGGCATTTAAACTAGAGGAGAGGGGAGTGGAGTTCAAATCTTTTTCACCTGACACATTAATCGACCATGATACCCATAGCCAACCCTTCCCAATACCTAAGGTCCGCCAAGTACCTAATAGGAAAACCAACATAAACCCAAATAAAAATAAGGAGGCAAACAAAATGGGACAAACAACAAATACAACACAAGAAAACAGAGAAATAAAGATTTTATTACTGAATGTGAGAAGCCTCCTGAATAAAATGGATGAATTAAAACATACCCTTAACACAATGAAAATTGACATCTGCAGAGTGACAGAAACTTGGTTCACAAATAACATATGGAACACCGATATATCAGGTTTCACAACCTTTTTAAAAACTAGGAAGGATAAGAAAGGAAGTCGGGTAGCACTATACGTAGCAAATGACCTTAATGGATATCAGTTTTTCCCATATCAGTCCAACACAGAAATAATATGGGTAATATTACCATTAGACAACAACATCACAACAATCGGACTGGCCTATCACTCCCCCAATCTGGAACCAGCAGAAATCAACTCTTCCTCGATGAACTAGAGAATGTGGAGGTTAAAAGTAACTTTTTACTGATGGGTGATTTTAATCTCCCAAATATAAACTGGATGAGTTACAATAGTAGGAGACAGTTTGAAAAAAGATTCATGGAGATCACTCTCCTTCATGAGTTAGAACAACTAATTGATCTCCCAACCAGGAACAATAATATACTAGATTTGATTCTAACTAATATAAAAAATCACTGCTCAACACCACAAATCTTGCCCCCTCTTAGTGACAGCGATCATAACATGGTACAGATTAACTTGACAAAAATCTCTAAAAGAATAAATGGAATTTCAAAATTTAGAAATTATTCAAAAGCAGATTATGACAATATTAAAAACTATCTCCATAATTGGAAATGGAAAGAGACCTTAAATAATTGTAGCCTTGAACAAGCATGGGAGAATATAAAAAAGGAAATTGACTACTGTATTACCACATGGGTACCTCTAAAAACCAAATATAATAACAGCGATCATAGAATCCCACCTTGGTGGAACGAGAAAATAAGAAAATTAATTACGAACATACGAACAAACGAAATTTTCCAGCAGATAAAGGCCTAGAGGTCTATCAAGTCTGCTCGAATGTGCAGCCAGCACCACTTACTCTGCAGCTGCCCTCCTCCCACCCTTCCCTTCATTAACCCTCCCCTTGTCCTGTCCCATCCTCGCTGAAGCAGTCCACTTTTCTACTGCATACCACTTCAGCAGGTAACGATTCCACCCAGCCACCACCTCTCTGTAAAAAGTGTCTCCTCATCTCCCTCCTGAACCTTCCTCACTCCAGTCTCATATCATGGCCCCTGGTGGCCCTCCCTTCCCTTACTTTGAACAGCCCCTCTGTACCTGTCTTGTTTATTCCTTTCATGTATTTAAAGGTTTCAATCATGTCACCCCTGTCTCTCCTCTCCTCCAGTGAGTACATGTTCAACTCCTTCAACCTCCTCTCGTATGATAAGTCCCCAGCCCCTTGATCATCTTTGTCTCTCTGTGCTGCACCCCCTCCAGTAACTTAATGTCCCTCTTCAGATACGGACGCCAGTACTGCACGCAGTACTCCAGGTGTGGTCTAACTAATGACCTATACAGTGGCAGAATCACCTCCTCCCTCCTCGAGGATATACCCCTTGCAATACAACCCAGCATTTTGTTGGCCTTTGCAGCTGCCTTCCTACATTGTGCCAAGTTGTTCATTGACCCTGTAATGAGCACACCCAGATCCTTCTCCTCCTCTGTCTGGGCTAGCTGCACTCCCCCTAGCTGGTAACTCCTCCTTGGGTTCTTCATCCCAAAATGCAGCACCTTGCACTTTTTGGCATTAAAGCCCATTTGCCAGGTGTCTGACCAGGTTTCAAGCTTTGCCAGATCATCCTGCAACCCCTGCCATCCCCCTAGGTCATCCACCACCACGCCTACCTTGGTATCATCAGCAAACAGACTGATCTTGCTCTTGATGTCCCATGATATGTCTGCAATGAATATCCCAAACAACACTGGTCCCAACACTGAGCCCTGTGGAACACTGCTAGTCACTGCCCTTGGGTGTGAGAGCTCCCCACCCACCACCACCCATCACCACCCTCTGTTGCCTTCCCTGCAGCCAGTTTCCTACCCATCTCACCAGCTTTGCACCCGCCCCTGTGCCTACTAACTTCCTTCCCAGCCTTCCATGTGGCACTGAGTTGAATGCCTTACTGAAGTCCAGATACAGGACATCCACTGCATGGCCCCTGTCCAGTTGCCTAGTTACCCAGTCATAGAACTTGACCAGGTTGGTTTGGCAGGATCTGCCATGTATGAAGCCATGCTGTCTGCTGTCCTGTAGTCCTTTGGCCTCTAGGAGGGCCACCAGCCTCTCCTTCAGGATAGTCTCCATTAGCTTACCCATGATGGATGTGAGGCTCACTGGTCTGTAGTTTCCAGTTCATCCTTGGAGCCACTCTTGTGGAGGGGCACCACATGAGCCATCCTCCAGTCCTGAGGTACACACCCTGAATGTAGTGAGGCATTAAATAGGTCTGCCAAAGGTCCTGCAAGGACCTCTTCCAGCTCCTTCAGTACCCTGGGGTGGATGCCATCTGGGCCTGGTGCCTTGTCCACCCTCAGTGCCTTCAAACCCTCTCGAACTCTGCTCTCCATGATTTCCCCATCTGTCATCACTTCCCCCTGCTTCTTCCATTTCTCCCACCTTGGGTGTCACCCCCCTCTTCTCTTTAGTAAATACTGTAGAAGTACTCATTAGTGCTTCCGCCTTATTCTACATCCTGCTTCCACCCAACCTTCCTTCCTAATCCTTACTATGTGGTCCTTACAGCTCCTTTTCTCCTGATGTACTTAAAGAAGTCCTTCTCCCTTCTTAATGCCTTGTGCCAGCCTGAGTTCCATAGATGCTTTGGCTCCCCTTACTGCCCTTGTCACCTCCTTCGATTCTGTCAAGTACTCCTCCCTGTCCTCCCCCTTCCCTGTTTTCTTGTACTTCCTAAAGGCAGCTCTTTTCCTCCTTACCTTTTCCATGACCTCCTTGCTCAACCAGATCGGTTTCTTAGCCCTAGTCTTCTTGCTCTGGGCTTTGCAACAGGTTTTGGTTGCCTCCACTATCCCCAGCTTTATGAGCTCCCACCTCTGGTTAGTGTCCATACTAGATTGAATTCTGGCCAGATACCCTTTTACCACTTCCCCCGTCCTCCCAAAGTTGGCCCTCCTGAAGTCCAGCACTATTGTGCCAGATTCCACTCCTTCCTTGCCCATATCCAATGTGAGCCATACTGAGCGGTGGTCACTGCCTGACAGAATTAATAAAAAGAAAAGAGCATACTGCAAATACAAGAGATTCAACAAGAAAGATGACCTGAATAAATTTAGAGACTTAGCCAAAAAAACTAAAAAACATATTCGTTTGGCAAAACAAAAGCTAGAACTAAATTTGATAACCAAAAAAAAAACAAAAACAAGAGATAACAAAAAACAGTTTTATAAATATATAGGGGCACTAAAAGGTAGCCAAAATGCAATTTGCCCACTTGTCTCAAATAATGAACTACTGAATGATGAGGTTGAAATAGCGCAGGAACTTAATACATACTTTGGTAGTGTCCTTAAAATAGCAGTTTTGACTCAAACTCTTTGAATATGAATGGTCCTACAATAATTTTCACAGAACAACAAGTATTAGATGTCATTGGACAGTTAAAAAGCGAATCTTCCCCAGGACCAGATGATATAAATCCATTCTTTCTAAAACAAGTAAGCAAAGAGCTACTGGGACCATTAACCATTTTATTTAATGTTTCTATCAAGGAAGGTAAAACCTTGGCATCCTGGAGGAAAGCTAACATAACATCAATTTTCAAAAGGGGTAATAAACAAAATGCATGTAATTACAGACCTATTAGCCTTACATCAATCATCAGTAAACTTTTAGAGTGACTAATACAAAATAATATACTTGCACACATTGGCCCAGATATTCAGAAATGTGCCAAAAGCCAGCGCAAGTCCAGCGCAGTGCAAATCCGATGCGCCATGGCACAACAGGAGCCATATTCAAAGGTTGCATTGGCTGCACTGTGCCAGCGCAACCTGGTTGAATATGGCACAGTTGTGCCATGGCACAACCTTGGATGCCCCATGGCACAACAGTGGAAGCACCATGGCACAACCAGAGGTGCGCCATGGCACAAACACAGGTGCACCATGGTTGGACAGAGTAGCCCATGGTAACTGTGGGAACAGAGCAACAGAGGGGAGAATGGCACGGAGAGGTAACCCAGGGACAGAGCCAGGGAAGCACAGTGACAGGCCACAGGAGACCACCTCCAGCTGGGCACAGTAGGGCGCACACAGCAGTGGCACGGACAGTAGGCAACAGGGGGTGCCATTGGTGTACAGAGGGCCACCAAGGGGGTCCCCACAGGCTTCAGGCCATTCCCCCTGCACAGCCAGACCAGGGCAGGCCACACCCAGGACCATGCAGGCAAGCACATGCATCCACCACACACCCCTGACAGCCACCCCATGGGCACCCCAAGGTACAGCCACTGACCAAGGGGAGGGACACCACCACAGTGGGACACACCACAACACACAGCAGTGATCCACAGACACATGCATCACCACATGGACAGGCACTGGGCCACTGCAGCATGGCTCCTCACGCCACCTGCATAGCAGACACAGACACATGCAGGTATGGCAAAAAATATGTATTGCGGCAAACAACTACATATAAGAGATGAGTGTGGGGAAGGGTAGGAAAGCGAGGGAAGGGGACAGGGTACAGGGACTTACAGTGTGAAGGGGGACTGGAGGGGAGGTATGGCTGGGGAAACAGGGGAATTCAGGGCCTGACTAGCAGCGGCCACGGCCTGCCACCCCCTGCAGATGTCGCTACCTCCTGTCTGATAACAGCATCCGTTGGACCTGCAGAACCTCCTCCATCATCATTGAAGTTCTCAGAATCAACTGTCGCAGGAGCCAGCAGTAGAGGGGCCTCCTGCGCCGCCGCCGGACACCTAGGGGAAGGGACAGGACAGGTGGTCAGTGCAACATCCCAAGGAACCACGTCCATCCACAGAGTGCAATGGACAGTGGGATCACACACCCCTGAGGGCCCATACAGGCCACCCACGGGGGGGGTGGACCAACACCTGCCAGCAATGTGGCACACCACGACAGTGCAAAGTGGTGGTCCATGCTGCACAGTAGCCATCCTACTGTGCCATGGTTGTCACATGGCACAGTGCTCTGGCAGCACCACAACAACATCAGTGGCAGCCAGGCACACAACCACCCCACCAACAGCTGGCACACGTGTCCAGTGGATGTGCCACAGTGGCGGGCACCTCACACAGTGTGACACACACAGCTGCCATGGCACACAGCACAGGCAGCCATGCCTGCAGCCACGCACCCACCACCCCCTATGGTTGGTGCAAAGGACAATGTCAGTGCCTACCTGCTCTCTGTGGCCCCACTGGTGCGGGGGCCACTTTCGGCCTGGTGTCCTGCCATCGCTGACCTTCTTTGGTCCTCAGGCCCTGAGAATAGAACAGAAACAGGTACACATCAGTAACCAACCACAGCAGCTGCCCACCACCCCTGTGCACAGGGTGAGCCCTTGCTAGACACCGTCCACACAGTGACATCACAGTGCAAGTGGTGGCGGGTGATGCCACCACACGATGCGCACAATGGCAGTACACCACCCTGCAGGACATGCCAGGCAGCCTAGCTAACACCACAGTGCAGCACCAGGGCACACATTCATTATGGGCCTACTCACCTGGCTGTGGCACAGCCCCATGCCTGACATGTGCCTCCAGCCTCCTAAGGCACTCTGGGTCCCTCCAAGCCAGGTCCCCATAGTGGTGGCAACACTGCTCCCCCATCCTGGCCACCCCTGTGAGCTGCCACAGTAAGGCAGCAATGGCCTGCCACACAGCCACCCGGGGCTGCTGCAGTGACTCCTGCCCAAACAGTTGGGTACGTGGGGCTGGACGCAGGTAACAAGGCTGACTAACTCAACCTGCAACCAGCTGGCTGCTTGTCCTGCTCACTGCTGTGCCATGCTTCAGGTGTGAGCCACAGAGCAAAATGACAGCGGTAGGTGCACATGGCCATAGCATGTGCCAGATGCACAGGCCAAGGGGACATGCGCTGTGTCCACCCATCTTGCAGTCTCAGAGGTGCACGGCATGAGCATGGCTAGGCAAGGTCACGGGTGCAGGGGTCACCCAGGGGCACAGTTCACAGCAGGGGTCAGAGGTCAGCCACTGCACAGTGCGCACGTGTGCAATAGCAGGCATGGTGCAGCATGCACCATGGCCCATATCATGCAGTCTGTGCACCATGTGCAATTGGTGACAATATACTGTCCTGCACATGTGCACTGTATCGTGCATGCATGCACATTGCAACGCAACTTGCTCTGGAGCAAACTCATTGCGCATAGAGAAAAATCACAATATTCAGCTGCCACATGCAAATGAGCTCATCAGCCAATGCGTGGTGCACTGGGAGAATTAGCATGTCATTACCGTTGCATCAAAGCTCATTTGCATGCGATACATTATAAAAGCTCCACGGATCAGCACAGGCCATGGACCAAGTATTGCATCCTTTTGAGGTAAGTTGTACATGCTGCTGCAGTACACTGGGTGCAGCCATCACAGTAGGGAGGAAGGTATGTGGAGCTGCTGTCACTGACACACTATTCTGTCCATGTCCACAGAAAGCGGAATATCAGAATGAGAGGAGGGTGAGGAGCATGGGCCTGCTCACAAGCACAGGCCCAGCTTCACTAAGGCAAAGACAGAGGCCCTGTTCAAGGCCTACCTCGACAGGGAGCCTCTGTTGAGTGGTGCCACTGGCACACCACAGGCCAGGGCTGTGGCCTGGGAGGAGGTGGCAGCATGTGTGAATCAGCAGGGCAGCCACCAGCTGTCAGTGCAGGAGTGCCGCAAGAAGTTGCACATGGACAAGGAGTGCATAAAGGAGAAAGTGGCAGCCATTAGAGGGCATGAATCAGAGTGGATGCATGTTACCAGTGGGGTGCCTCAGGACTCTGTGTTGGGCCCATTATTATTTAATATACTCATCTCAAGCATGCAGACGAACAGTGGTGTCTGGATTAGCAAATATGCAGATGACTGCAAATTTGGATGCGTTGTAAACAATGTTGAATTAATTAACAACTTACAAAACAACTTAAATAAATTATGTAATTGGGCAAATCTTAACAAAATGAGTTTCAATGAGCAGAAGTGCAAGGTGATGCACATGGGCAAAAATAATGTTAAGGCACACTATACAATAAATAATACACAATTGTTAACAACAACAGAGGAAAAGGACCTGGGTGTCACAGTTCCAGATGATCTTAAATTCAGTATACACAAAAATAACAGTTAAGAAATGTTATGGCATCCTTGAGTGTATTCTGAGGCACATAAAAGGTAGAACAGAAGTTTTACTGCCTCTTTATGCTAGTCTTATTCAACCACATTTGGAGTCTTGTGCTCCCTATTGTTCCCCCACAACTGTGGGAAGTAAAAAATGGTTGAGAGAGTCCAACAGAGAGTTACAAAAAAATAAGTAATGTAAATAACAAGGACTATAGCAGCAGATTGAAAACTCTGAACCTGTATTCCCTGAAATATAGATCCCTAAGAGGGGACCCAATCTACCTTTTTAAAGCATTTCAAAATGCCTCACTGTTTGCTACCATTTGTCTTGAAAAACAAACAATACAAAATAATACTAGGCCCCCATAAGCTCCAGCTGAAAACTTCTGTAAGTAAACTACTAGGAGGAAAAATTTCTTCACGCAAAGAGCTCCAGCTATATGGAATACATTGCCTACACAAGTAGTTATGAGTGAAACAGTAGAACAGTTTAAAAAAAACCTGTACCAATATATGGAAAAGTAAAAATACAACTTCCACCACTAATCAAGTGGTGGTGGGTTCGTTATGGGCCTTCGGCCTCAGGAACTTGTACACAGCTATGAAACTATGAAACTGAGCCTAACGCACTCATCTGTGGCAACAAGAATTCCTTCCTTAATGATGGACCACCTTTGTTCCACCCCCATATCTGCTCTGGTGCATGCCAGGTGGCTCCTTAGCATTTCACCCATTTTTCTGAAGTCTGCCCTCCTGAAATTCAAGATTTTGGTCTTAGTCAGGATGTTTTCCCTGCCCATATCCAACTGGAACCACACTGTGCAATCACATTTGGGCTGCAAGGCAGAACCTCACAGCGTTCTCAAGAGAGTGAAAGTCTCATCTGCCACAAATAGAAATGACAATTCATCCCTTCTAACTGAAGCACTGAGTCAGGGTTTTATGAGCCATCAGGGTTGGTTAGCGTGATGGGGTTTTAGCATCCTCTTTTAAGATCAGTAGTTATTTGTTTTGTCTCAGTCTGTTTCTGATACGTTAATATTTTTATCTCTGAGTCCCACGCCACTTCTTCAGGCTTACCTCCCCCAAGGAAATTCCCATGACTAGAAATAAAGAAATTGATGGCAGACAAGAACTGCTTGACCCACCTAGTCTGCCCATTTTCCCCTACCTATTGCAATAACGCAGGCCCTCCTTAATCTCTACCTTTACCCTCTTTTTCCCGCTACTATGGTTCCCCTATTCTTTTCCCATGCATTCTTGAATTCTCCTACTGTTTTTGCCACCACCACCTGTACTGGTAGTCTGTTCCATGCATCCACTACCCTTTCCATGAAAAAATATTTCCTCATGTTACCCTTGAGTCTGTACCCCCCCCAGCCTCTTATCATGACCCCTTGTTCTTGAACATCTTTTTCTGTGAAAGGTACTATCCTCTTTTACCTTATTCATGCCCTTGAAGTATTTGAAAGTCTCTATCATATCTCCCCTCTCTCACTTTTTCTCTCTCTCTCTCCTCTCTCTTCCAGGGTATACATATTGAGGTCCAGTAATCTCGCCTCATAAGACTTTTGGTGCGGGTCGCTGTCAACACTGCGTGACCTTATTAGCGCGGTTCATTATAGCATTGATAGTTCAGTGCTTGTAAAATACAATGCTTGTAATAAGCGTTTGGGTGCATAAACATCCCTTGCGGTCTATTCACAGTCAGTGAAATTCACTTACACTCGTACACACCTGTATGGAATATCTCTACAACTGAGCCTTTTTCCACTTGCACACCTTTTTGCCAATTCACAACTGCATACTTGGGAAATCAAACCCCTCATGTAGAACTGCAAGCTACAGTTTCACTAACAACACAATTTGTAATTGCTACATTTTCACTGGCAACCTACTGGCAGAAGGATTATTTTACAAATGAAAGCACTTACCATGTATTCAAAGTTAATACCGCACAGGCTACGAATGGAGCTTCCCTCAGCAGTTCCACACTAAATATGCCTTGCCTTGCTTCAGCACTCTAAGCAGGGAATATCTTTTTCATTTCTGCACTGGGGACTTCAGAGTACAATAAACAGCTTCCCTCAGCAGTTCCCCACTAAAGATGACTTGCCTTACTTCAATGCTCTAAGTGGGGAAATTCTTTTTCATTGTTGCACTGGGGACTTTCAAGTACAATAAACAGCTTCCCTCAGCAGTTCCCCACTAAAGATGACTTGCCTTACTTCAATGCTCTAAGTGGGGAAATTCTTTTTCATTGTTGCACTGGGGACTTTCAAGTACAATAAACAGCTTCCCTTAGCGGTTACATAGAAACATAGAAGTTGACGGCAGATAAGGACTGCAAGGCCCATCCAGTCTGCCCATTTCTTTTTCTACCTTATAAATGTGCCATCGGCCTTTGCTCTGTCAGTGACCTATCTATTCATAGTCATTTGTATTGCTCCCTTATGCCTATCCCATGCCTGTTTGAAGCCCTGCACTGTACCCCATGGTACACTAGTTCTCTCTCTTGCTTCAGCTTGCTGCAGGAGCCAGCCAGTGACCTTTGGCCCTCAGCCCATATGTACAGAGGTTAATCCACTGGTTCTATATATTTCTGAGTGGAACCATTCAGCTCATTACTTAGGCTGCAAATGTGAACCCTCCCCCTCGTACTAACCAGGGGCATAGGACATACTGATTCACTGATACTTGATTACCTCAGTGGGCTGCTATCCTAAGCTGTGGTGCATTGGAGAGCTTTCCATGATTCTGTTATATTAAGGTCTGGTACACTTGATTGTACCAAAAACAACAGAAATCACTCCATCCTGTTCCCCACTCCCCCACACGATGTTACCGTTCTCAAAGCAGGCACAGAACCCCGTCAGTTTACTATAGGTGGATAAAAAAACAACTGTTTGAAAGAATTAAACTGCCAACCAAAATCCAAATAACAAAGGCAACTAAACTTTATTTTGTTCAAAATGGCTGCGGCTTCATAGTAGCACATGAGGCGCACTGCTCATGCTCACTTGCTGCTCCACTGTTTCTCCAGGCTTCCCATTCCGCCATTTCTCCAGCATGCCACATGCATCGGCTCTTCCAAAAACGGTTTCTGTTTTTTCTTTTTAAACTGTGAGCCACTTCCACTTACTGTTCTTCCCCTCTCATTAACCTAGCCACATTGAACCAAAAACTGTAAGTATGACGCTGGCAGCTCCCATTCAACCATCATTTAAAATCTGATTCAAACAAACACCAGTCCTGCCCATAGTCACAGAAAACACAGCTTTCCACCGCACTGACAACATCACTCACTGTAGTGACTAAAAGATTGCTTCCTTCCTGAAACAGAACTGACATTCCTTGGGGTTGGGGGCACTGCCATTAGACAAGAAGAACCACAGTGTGGACTGGGGAAGACTAGAAATAACAGCAGCGCCACTTACTACACATAATACAAACTGTGGACTTTTTTTTTTAAACCAGTATACTTCCAAATACAAAAATCAATAAAAAAAAAGGATTTATCAGTTGTTACATTTTATTGGCACAAATGAGCCATTGTATAATAGCAATAATGCACTCCAGAGTGTGTGTCGTGCTGTGAAACTGTAACTTCTTGGGTGTTGAATGCACTTGGCATGTGGCCTTGTGCTTCAAACACCAGAAGCGTGAAATTATCCCAGCATGGCACACCTCCTGGAGTGCATTATTGCTTAATTACATTTGCTGCATTGAGTGAGCCTGGCGGGAGGGGCTGAGATTCTGGCCTGCCATTCCCCCCAACCCCTCACTGAATTGAAAGCCTTCAACTGGAAGTGTTCACAGACACCACTTGTTCTAGGAGATTATTCCATGTGTTCACCACTCATTCTGTGAAGTAGTTCTTCCTGATATTTCCCCTGAATCCTCTTCCTTTCGAAGCCATTGAATGCCCCATGTTCTCCCATCCTTGTACTGTATATCCACACTAGTTGCATTTGGTCTGATAGTGTTATCTTTTTCAGATATTTGAAAACTGTAACATCACCCCTGAGTATCCTTCCTATTCTGCCAGTCATCCTACAAGCCCAGATTTTCTCTGCACCCTTTCAGTCCTGACACTCTCCTTCTTTAGCTATGAGGACCAGAACTCTTTATTTTTTTATTTATTGAGAAAATCGGAATTACAACCCTTTGAGTCACAGACTCTTTTGCAAAGGCTCCTCATCAGAATAACATTGTCTATAAGCACAACAACAGGCAATTAACAGGTGAGTAGTACAATCAAAACAGCAGAAAGACATAATACTAACATACATAAGGGATAGCAGTGGAGACAAGAATAATCTGTACACAAAGTTTCTGTGGGTTGAAATAACCCAAGGTCAGAAGTACAAGCAGAGGAAGCAGTGATATTGAAAATGGGCCCTTGTAACTAAGTACTAAGGCCATTTATACCAGTATAATAAGTAAAACAAACATAGTTAAAGCAGAATGGTTGAAAACTGTCATACAACTAGTAAATGTGTTCATTGTGAGGAGGAGAGGGGTTATCTGAAAGTACGGAGCAGATTGGGGAGGTAGACAGGAGCTGTGATAGTGGAGGGGTCCTAACTGCAGTCACAAGACGAGTTCTCCAAGAGAAATTCCCTAAGGGAGGTTTTGAACAGGCCTATCTTTGGTAAGGTGGAGATTACAGCAGGTAGACCATTTAGCCAATGAAGGGCCCAATGAAAGAAGGCTCTTTGACCCAGGGATGCCCGGCAATGGGGGACCATGAAGGTGGCCTTAGAGCTACTCCTGGAGGCCCTTGTTATGGGGGAGGGCTGGATAAAGTCATGGAGACCAGGTGGAGAGAGTTTATACTTAATCTTTTTGGCCAGAAGATAGGTGTGATATTCTAGGCAGCATACAAAATTCGGCCCATTAGAACAAGTGTAAAAATTGCAGATGTGGATGCGTCTATTGCAGCCTGTCACCAGATGACAGGCTTTATTCAATGCAGTCTTTATTCGGCATAGGGCAGTAAAGTCAGCAGAGCCTTAAAACACAATCCCATAGTCCAATAGTGAGAGGACTGATGATGACACCGCCAGATGAAGCGCATCTGGGGGCAGACAGTGTTTGTGGTGGTAAAGAAGACCAATTCGAGCATCTATGTTGATGCAGAGAAGGTGACTATGAGTACGATAGGAGAGGGAGGAGTCAAGGGTAATACCTAGGTATTTGAATGAGTTAACCTGCTCAAGAGGAGAGCCTTGGGATGTGTGGACTAGCAATGTGGAGTGGCTAAGTGGGTTCTGGCAGTGGGAGAAAATCATAGCCTTGGTTTTTGTATAGTTTAGAACCAGATGGTGTTCAGAGAACCACGCTTCAGCGAATGACATCTGGAGAGGAGATTGGAGGGGTAAAGGTTAAGGGTGGCTCCAGAAAAGGACTGCATCATTCACATATAAAAGAACTCAACCAGAGCAGATGGCAGGGAGAGAATTAAGAAAAAGGCTGAATAGGACGGGGGCACAGGATAGAGCCCTGAGGGACACCGGTGCGAACTGGGAGGCTGAATGAGAGTGGAATCAGTTTTGACTTGCTGGGTCCTATTATTTTGGTAGCTCCCAAACTAGGACTTAGTTTCTGGAGTTTTCCCTGTGGAGGCCAGGGAGTTTAGAAGGAAGGCATGGGGAACTTTATTAAATGTCTTAGTTAGGTCAATGTAGAGTGACCCAACTAAGTGCCCGAGATCTAGTGCCTTGTGGATGAAGGTAGTATATTCCAATAAGGCCATAGTTTTACTGTGCCCTGTGCAGAAACCATGCTGCTTTGGGCTCAGGAGGTTATACTTAGAGAGATGTTCAGTGAGCTGGTCAGCTACTATTTTCTCAAGAGGTTTAGAGAGTGGGGGAAGAATAGAGATGGGCTGATAGTTGAGGAAGTGCGGTTGCCGCCTTTGAGGATAGGGGTAATGACTGCACTTTTCCAGGGTGTGGGGAACTCTCCATGACAGAGGGGGAGGTTAATGATTTTGGTAAGGGGGACCAGGACAGTGTCTAGGTAGAGGTTGAGGAGTTTTAAATCAAGTGTGTCCCCACTGTACCAAGTCTAACCAAGGACTCTGGCGAGGTAGGTTTTAGCTTCTGTCTGTGATATAACCTGAAATCTAAAAGGTGGGAGGCTGGAGGGTGTAGGGGAGGCAGAAGAAGGGAAGGAGGGGTGTCAAAAAAATTTGGGGGAGCACCATGCTCGGGTCCAAAAAAGCAGAATTTAACGCATTGGCAATTTGCAGCGGGTCATGGGTTGGCGTGCCATTTACCAAGAGTTGGGAGAATGGGGGGATACTGTTTTACCATTGAGTTCTTTAATTGAATCTCAGAATGTTTCCCAGTACCCCAGGTGGTAGAGAGGGCAGTTCAATAGTAGTTAGCCTTAGCCTGGTGCAGGGTCCAGGTGCAGTTATTTCTAGCTTCCCTGTACCTTTGTCTGTCCTGAGGCAGTCCTATGGCAAGGGTTTCATGCCAGAGGTTGTCTCAAAACTGCATGAGATCGAGAAGTGACTTGGATAGCCAGGGTGTGACACGATCTTTTAACACTTGTTTGGTGACTGGGGTGAAAAGGTCACATGCCGCATTGAAGGGGTGTGGATGAAGTAGGCAAGGGCACTATCAGTGTTCCTTGCCGTATCAGTGGGAGCCCAGTCACAATTAGAGAGGTAGTTTTTGAGGTGGGCTAGCATACCCCTTTTTAGGTGCTGGCTGAGAATGGTTAAAAGGGGGGGCTGGGAACATTGCAGGATCACTAGCACAGAACAGGCGAGTGGTCACTGAGTGCATCTGGTAGCACCGTGACCCTTGAAGTTCTTTTGGGGTGGTTTGTAAAGCTTAGATCCAGTACGGTTGAAGTTCCAGTTTTATGGTTGAGTCTAGTGGGGGATTGGACTACTTGAGTGAGGTCTTCAGCTGCAGTGGAGTCCTTAAAGGGGGCAACAGTTGGGGACATCCAGTTAGTGTTGAAGTCTCCCATGACTAGTATCTCACTATTTGGGGGGAGTTGAGAGATGCAGTTTGTGATGGTGGCAAAGGCCAGTTTTTGATTGTGAGGAGAAAAGTAGATGACTATAACATAAAGGGTTTTACCAGGGTTGCCCAGAACTAGCTTAACAGGGAGCACTTGGGCCCCATGGGTAGGAGGAGGGATGGAGATGACCATAGTTTGAAGGGAGTTCAAGATATAGAGTATGCAGCCACCTCCCCACTTGCCCTGTCTATCAGACCTGAAAATAGAGTAGACTTTTGGGGCCACTTCGGAATCTTTAGTGTCAGGGGGAGCCAGGTTTCTGACAATGCCAGGATGTCAGTGTTGTGCCTCGCCATCCAACCTTGCAGAATATCATACTTTTTTTGTAAACTGCAGATATTTAGGGAGGCAAATAAGATGCCCATCTTTTTTGTCATTAGGGGTGTGTGCTTGGGGAGTGGGTCCAGGGTTCAGGTGCACATTCCCTAAGAGTAGAAGGAGGAGGAGGAGTGTGTGGTGGAGTAGAGTAGTTTTCAGCAGCTTGTGTTCCCGGGAGCCAGCAAGCAAGATGGGTTTAAGTTTGGAGTCATGTATGAGGATGGGGAGTGAGTGAATGTGTGTGGCCAAAAGGAGTGAAAAGATGAAGTAAGGGGAGGTTGGGTGTATGGTATTGCTGGGATATTGAACGTGTATGAAAAACCAGTAGGGTCCGGTGTCTCCAAACAAGAAAATAATGGGGGGGAGGAGATAGGGCAGAGGTCAGAATGGGCTGATCATAATCAGAATGGGGGGAGGTGGGGGATAGAGGTCCAAGAGGGAGGAGGAAAACTAGGAGGGGGAACATCATGGGGAGGAGAGTACTGCAGAGAAATGGGAGACAGAGCTTACCTCAGTTGGTGCCTTGGGGTACAATGAGGAGTAAGATGAAGAAACAGTTGACGAGTCCCATAGCACAGTGGTAGGGGGATGGACTGGTGTGTAGAAGGTCACAGGTTCAAGACCCAAGGAGGAAAATGGGGGCGAGGATCCGAGTCAGCAGTGGGAAAGGCAGTGAGCCAGGCCTGGATGTAGTAGAGTATAGGGAGGAGGGGAGAAAGGAGCAAGATGTGCTAGGGTATAGACAGTGCTTGCCTGACCCTTTGGTCATAAGTATAATTTGCCAATGGGAATAAAGACACTTAGCAACTGTGAGG
This sequence comes from Neoceratodus forsteri, assembly GCA_016271365.2. Lineage (NCBI taxonomy): Eukaryota > Metazoa > Chordata > Ceratodontiformes > Ceratodontidae > Neoceratodus > Neoceratodus forsteri. Next base: position 81,948,546 of record JADMNL010000022.1, read on the forward strand.
ATCACTTGACCCAATTACAGAAATAAAGGGAGGGCGGCTTGAAGGGAGTCAACACAAAGTGTTGACGGTAAACACCCCGGTAGAGAATCTGTGTGTAACCCATATGTCCATTTTTGTAACATGGATATACATATGTCTCTACGGGTTCGGGGAAGGATGAGGTTACCTGGCACAAGAGACCTAAGTTTGACTATTCTGCACAGGGGCACCCAAGTAAATCCAACTACAGGAAGCAATAACTGTAATGTCCAGAACCAGAATTGGGATTTTTCAGTGGGGCTTTATTTATTAACTCACTGAACATAAACAAAGCACTGCATGGTCCCCCACAGGGCTACGTAACTGTAATGCAGATTAGAGGTTAAACACAGCGGTCCATTTTGCGAATGAACACAATACAGCAGTTGTCTGGCTTTGGACCCACCAGGCACTCAGCCCGGACTTTGCATGCGCATTGGATACATAGCCCGACTGACCCGGCTCCCCTGCCGGCCACTCAACTGATGGTCCACTTGGCGAATGAACCCAAACTCTACTTGGAAAGACATCCCATCAAACAAGGAGGCTCCCAAACTGTGGCTCCCCACACCACTTGAAGTCTGCGACTCCTAGAGAGATTTTATTTTCATACTTCCAATTCGAAACTCCCATCAAACAGGGAGACTCCCATCCAACAAGGAGTAATGTTCCCATCCTGTGGCTCCTCACATCACTTAGAGTCTGCGACTCCTAGAGAGATTTTCAAGTTGCGACCCACGTCTGGGTACCCACCCCATCACTGGCCAAGCGCATGAGGCAAGTAGCAAAAACACAGAAGAAATCTGTAGAGGTGGACCTGGTTACTAAAGATGGGGGGTTTTCCCACCTCCAGCTCCCACAGCCCATACCCAGCCATTTCTCTGGACACACAGAACTTTAGACTTTAAAATGTAGATTGACGGTGGATGGCCTGAAGCACCCCTTCTACAGTGAACTTTAACACTTTAAACAGATGACTGCTCTATTTGTTTGTTCTAGTTGACATAGTCCTCCCAAATAGCAGTCCCCAATACTTGAAATCCAACTGAAGAAAAGAAGTTGTTTGCCCCTTCCAATGGGGCCAAACACTCACCCATTCGTTGCAGGTGCCCCACAGGTGAAGAAATGTAACCTTTGCTGTTATACATGAACAGACTGAACTTAAATTAAAACAGGCAGCTTTCTTCCCAAGGTGGGAGAAGGGGATTGCCCCTGGAACCCACAAAGAACTTTTTCTCACCCCCCCCAAGAGGGAGGGGGGTAAACAGACAACTACTGTTGTCCTTCTTGTTTACTTAAGGACAAACTGAAGACTGACTTTGAATTCCCAAGATTCTAAACTTACTCTGAGCTGAAGATTCCAAATGTGGCTCATGCAGCTGTGACAATTCTATTATGATGTCATCCCTCTAGTCTCAGCTGTGACTGAGGACAGAGTGAGACAGTGTGAAACCCATTTAACTGGAGTTTCACAAGCTGCCTTCCCTGCCTACCACTAGGTCTTACTGGGATTCTAGTAACCCCGGGTAACAAAGGGGTTACATGTGCAGGTGGGACTCCATCTCTTTACCTTCTGAGTGTGGCCTAGGCTATCCACTCCCAATGAGAGATCACTCCAGCTGTGGAGGAGGGTCTGAGGTGTGTTGAGGGGTTCCAGTGGGCCTTTACACTGCAGGAAACAAAAGGCAGGTCAGGTTATTGGATACACCAGTGGGAAGCCGAAACAATGGTTTGCATGCGGGAAATCACATGATGCCCTGGGGAGAGTAGCAGCAGTGTGTTGCAGCTCCGCTCGCTAGTACAAAGTTAAATAGTTTTTTCTGCAAATAATTAAAGTAAAAGCAGAGCTTACCTTCCCTAAACTTAAAAGGTACTGAAGGGAGCAACTGGAAACTCGGGAGGCAGAGATAAGGACAGTATGTTGGAGTCATCGGAAGACTGAGAGGAGGAAGTCACGGTGGGGCTGGAAGCCAAAAGGCCCCGCAGAGACACTTCTCCGGATTCAGAAAAAATACCAACTATACAGCAATCGGCATACGGTCAGATGCAGGAGGACATCGGCACTATCTAAACTGCCTTATTTACCCTAATAGCTGAATTTAAAGAGTGGAAAGGTTCGTTGTCGGGACTTGGTACTCGGATAGGGGACGCGGAAGCCAGAATTGCATCAGTGGAAGACCACATAGTGAAACTGGAGGCCGATAATGTGGATTTGAAGAAAACAGTTAAAAGAATGGAAACAAAAATTGATGACCTGAAAGGGAGATCTAGGAATAATAACCTAGTGCTCCTAGGTCTTCCAGAAGGAGATGAAGGTAGCAATGCTATTGCCTTCATGCAACAGCTCTGTGTGAGGATCGTGGGCCCTTCGCCAAACAGGCCTATATATGTCATAGAATGCATACATAGAGCGATCAGGCCAAAACCCAAGCCAAATAATACTCCAAGACTGTTAATATTCAAAGTTCTCAACTACTTGGACAGAGACCATGTTTTAAAAGCAGCTAGAAAAGCCAAAAAGATAGAATGGGAAGGGAAGCACCTGAGAATGGTTTCGGATTTGACCTACAAAGTAAGACAGGAACAAGCAGCCTACTGTTCAATTCAGTCTAAGCTTTGGGCCGCTAAAATACACCACAGAACTTTATATCCAGCCCGACTAGAAGTCTCCTTGCAGTCAGGGGTTCAGCACTACGAAACGGCAGAACAAGCAATGGCTGATCTGGAGATCCGGCTACCTCAATTATTTGATAAGGGGGACTGAGTAAGCTGGAAGACAAGCAGATCTCGGCAACAAACAAAGAATATGGGTGTTCCAGGTGAGAAAGAAGATTGGATTTAGCATTCCTACAGAACTGATTCTAATTCGATTGTTGGGAAGTCAAGATTTCATAGGTTTCATAGGTTTACAGAGTTTATAAAGACTATAGTCCATACACTCGCCATTTTCTTATGTATATCTAAAAATATTATTTTTGATCATATATTGATCAATTTGTATTTTAAAGGATTCCATCGTTCTGCTGACTATTATTTCAATTGGAAGCTTATTCCAAATCTTGACCACTCTCACTGTTAACCAATACTTTCTCCTAAGTGTTTTAAACCTATCTGATTTAATCTACAATGGATGAGCTCTAGTACCATAGGGCTGATCCCTTAATACAAGACCTAACTGTTCCCAGAGCGTGGGGTCATTAAGTGCCCTATATATTAAACATAGGTCACCTCGCATCCTCCGATACTCCAAAGTATACAGGCCCAAAGTTGACAACCTCTGTTTATACTCCTGCCCCTGGACCCCAGCTATCCTCCTTGTTGCTTTCCTTTGCACCTTCTCCAAAGATCTTATATCACCCCTGCCCCTGGATCCCAAAACTGGGCGCTAGTACTCATATGAGGGCCTTTCAAGATGTGTAAAGTGGCAAGAGACCTTTTTTATTGCTCTTTATGTGTCTATTTATGCAATATTGTATATTGCTAGCCTTTTATTATTTGATTATAATGTGGCCTAAAACTTAAGTTGTTGCATATTTAACTCCCAAGTCACTTTCTTCAGTGACGACTCTTAATAACTCATTTCCCAATCTATACTGAAAATTTATGTTATTTTACCAACATGCATAACTATACATTTTGTTACATTGAAAGTTGACCCTTGCTTTTGTGCCCATTTTTCCAAATTATTTAGAGTGGCCTGGAGTATATCTGCATCTTCTTTATTGTTTATCACCTTACCCACTCTGGTATCATCGGCAAATTTTGAAAGCCATACATCCGGTGCAGAACGCATAGACCCGATATAAATGCTGAACAGACAGGGCCCCAACACGGAACCCTGTGGGACGCCGCTGGTCACATCTGTCCATCCTGAATACTCTCCCTTTATACAAACCCTCTGCTGTCTGCCCATAAGCCATGACTTGATCCAGTGAACAATATCAGAATGTATCCCCAAAGTACTGGTGCATCAATCAGTTTGTCATGTGGCACTTTATCAAAGGCCTTGCGAAAGTCCAAGAAAATCACATCCACTGAACTCCCATCATCCAAGGCCTTATTTACTTTACCATAAAATTCAAGAAGATTTGTCTGACATGATCTGCCCTTTATGAAACCATGTTGTGTGTCATCTGTTTTCCCAGTTTGCTGTTGGAAGTCTATAATATAATCTTTTACAATACCCTCCAGTACCTTGCCCAAAACTGAAGTCAGGCTAATCGGCCTGTAATTTTCCACATTCTGCATAGATCCTTTTTTATGTATAGGGACGACCACTGCCTGTTTCCATACCTCTGGTACCTCCCCCTCTCTCATGGATTGTTGAAAGAGGCTGGTAATAGGACCTGCCAGTTGTTCTGCTAATTCCTTTAATACTCTAGGATGCAATTCATCAGGACCTTGGGCTTTGTTCTGGTTTAGTGACTTTAGTCTTTTTACCACATCGCATTCCATTAGGGTAATAATTGGCTTACAAGATGCCAAACTACTTTGAGGTATAGAAATTGTAGGGTGATTAAAGACAGAAGCAAAGTAGTTATTATAATGTTCTGCCATTAACTGGTTGTCCATTATAATAGATCCATCTTGATTTCTCAAAGGGCCTATGTTCTTTATATTACCTTTTTTACTATTTATATATGAATAAAATGATTTATAATTATCCTTTACTTTAGTAGCAAGCTTATATTCGTAATTCCTTTTTGCTTGCTCGATGTGTTTTTTTGTGACCCTTAAACATTTTTTATATTTCGCCCAACTACCCTCATCATCACATAATTTTGCTGTTCCATACATCCTATTTTTTTCTTTATTTTCTTTTTAATTTTTAGAAAATAAAGATGGTCACCATGACCCCATATTCAGAGGAAGGAAACATAGGAGAAAAGAAGAATGAAGGGAACTTTTTTTTATTAAAAAAAAGAGACTGGGGTAGTTGGGGAGGTGAGCAAGAGGTTCAGTCCTGGAGGATTTAAATTCTGGGGCTGGAGGATATGATTTTCTCTTCTCGAATATCTGTATGGTTGGCAAAGGGACTTCAAAATGGAAAAAGTGTACAATGGGCGACACCGTGAGGCTGCAAAGGATTACTGCAGTCTTTAGGAGGATTATTAAAAAGGGTATAGAATTACAAATAAGTGGCATTACTCTCCAGGAAAATGAGGAGCTACTGTGAAATTAACAGATAGCCTCAGAGAAGTTTTATTATATTATTATATCATATTAGTATAAGGATGGTCGATTTAACTGTTGTTGGTGTTTTGACAGGGAAATTCAAGTAGAAAAGGGGACAGTAATGGAAAATTAGCTCTCTATAGTTTATAAAAAAGGGGATAGTAGGTTAGAGGGTTAAAGGAGGCAAAGAAAACTTGCAAAGTGGGAGATAGCAGGGAAGGGATAGAATTATAGAGAAGAGAAGATAAAACTAAGCAGAAATAATTCAGCATCCAGATCGTTGCTTTTGGTTTCTTTTCAGAAAGGTTATATTGGTGTTATGTTCTATTAGGTGCTATAGAGACCACAGCGGGGCTGCTTTTTTTGGGGCATGGCGGATGCAACATCAGGGAGTGGGCATTTGGCCTGGGTAGGTAATCAGGGGGAAAGGGAAACTAGGGTCTGGGGGATGGGGAGGGGGAGAAAGGGAGTTAGGCAGGAAGTTACTATAGTGGATACTGGTATCCTATTCAGGACTTAGATATACGTCTCAATTAATACGAAAGAAAACTATAGTGTGGAAATATGGGGAGTTAGAGAGTAATATCATGGAATATTAAAGGGGGGAAGGATAAGTCAAAAAAATATGCTATATCACGACATCTTAAGAGATATCAGCCCCACATCGTTATGCTGCAGGAGACACATGTAACTGCAGGGAACTTGAGTCAATTCCACAAAGCATGGGTGGGACAGGTATACGGGGGTGGGAAACAGCCATAGAAAGGCAGGAGTAGCTATTTTAATCCATAAATGTGTGCCATTTAAGAAAATCAAAAAGTGGCAAGATCCAGAGGGGAGATTTGTTTTTGTACATGGGAGTTTAGCGGGGTTGAGGTGATGTTAGGCTCCATTTACGGACCGAACCAGGACACCCCTGAATTTTTTCCACCATTACAGGCCATAATATCTGTAGTGCCCAATACGCAGTGTCTCCTTGGAGGAGATTGGAATTTGGTATACGCAAATGATACGGACAGATCATATAGCAAGCGAGTGGGCCTTTTCGTCAGCACAGAGGGTGCTCAGAGAACTGATGTTAGACTTGGGTCTCACAGACCCTTGGAGGCTTAGAAATACAAAGGTGTATGAGTATACTTTCTATTCAGCACCACATAAGGTGCTTTCAAGAATAGATTTTTTCTTATTAGCGCCTTTGCTCTATCAGGGGTAGAGGATGTAGGGATACACCCAAGGGTTCTGTCGGACCACTCTCCGATTTGACTGAAGGTGAGATTTTCCCAATATAGGAAGACATCCAGATCATGGTCATTAAACACCCAACTATTGTTAGAGGAGAACTGGGTAGAAAGGATAAGAGATTTTATAGAAGTTACATGGAAAAACAACTATACGTCTATCCAAGAAATAGATGTGCTATGGGGGCGCCCTAAAAGCTACATGGAGGGGGGAGATGATACGAATGGCCACAGTTAGGAAACGTCAAAGGATACAGGAAGTAGAGGGGTGGTTGGAATGCATACACAATTTGGAAAAACTTCTGGGTGCTGCTTCAGAGGAACAGATATGGGGAGAACTTCAAGCCCTTAGGGCGAAATATGCCTCTCATATGTTAAATGTCAATACAAGGACCAATGCAAAGTGGAAAGCCAATTATATAGGGTATGGGGAGAAGGCAGGAAGACTATTAGCAAATAAACTTAAGCAACAGAGGGAGACAAGGTGGGTATCAGCATTAGAAGATTAAGACACAGGGCAACTCACCTCGGACCCATCGGCAATTGCTAGGATTTTCAGGGACTATTACAGAGACTTGTATACAGCTCCAGAAAGGCAGGAAAATTATGTAAACAAACTGCAGGAATTTTTAAAGGACGTGACATTGCCAAGGTTAAAAATAGAACAACAAAATTACCTGGTTGGCAATATTAATATACAGGAAATATTAGATGCAATTGATAGACTACCGGTGGGTGAGGCCCCAGGTCCTGACGGCTTCCCTCCGGCCTTCTACAAAACTTTTAAAAATGAGTTAGCTCCTTATTTGCAGGAATTATTTAACTACTTATTCGAGGCCCCTATAAAAGAATCCGCCATATTTGAAGCCAGAATAGTAGTATTGCCAAAGCTGGGAAAAGATCCCTCAAGCCCTGGTAATTACAGACCCATCTCGTTACTTAACATAGAAGTTAAATTGTTGGCAAGTATTTTGGCATTCAGATTAAAACAGGTCTGGGATGTCTTAATCAGGCCAGAGCAGGCAGGTTTTGTCGTGGGGAGACATTCCAGTGACCTTTTCAGGAAAATTTGCCATTTGATGTCCGCTTCCAGGGAGTCCGATACTGATATGGTGCTGGTATCCATGGACGTGGAAAAAGCTTTTGACAGAGTCAATTGGGAGTTTTTATTTGACCTTTTGCCTCGTTATGGCATTCCTGCTGATTTTATTCGATGGGTAGATATACTTTATCGTTCCCCATCAGCGAGGGTGGTTTGTAACAGAGCCATTTCTGACAATTGTAGGCTGACTAGAGGTACAAGACAGGGGTGCCCACTGTCCCCAATGTTATTTATTTTATATATTGAGCCATTAGTCCCAAAAATAAAAGCAGTAAAATCTGTTGGGGGAATAAGGATAGGTGCAGAAGAATATAAAATATCAATGTTCGCTGATGATATTCTCCTGCATGTATCATTTTGGCATCCATCACTGCAATCGGCCTTGGATATCATACAAAATTTCAATGTGTTATCCGGATATAAATTGAATTTAACCAAAACAGTGGTATTAGCCTTAACCCCTACCTGTACTAAGGCCAAGATAGAGGAATTAGGATTATGCTGGGCTCCCAAGTCAATTTCTTTTTTAGGTATAGAAATCCCCAAGGACACGGGGAAATTAAAAGCTTTAAATTTAGATCCGGTAATCTTGCAAATGCAACAAGAGCTGAAGAGATGGCAAAATCTATCTTTGTCTCTCTGGGGAAGGGTAAATATCCTTAAAATGGTTATTTTTCCTTGGCTGATGTACCCCCTATCAATGTTGAATTTGGCTCTCCCACAGAGTTGGTTTAAAATGGTGGATGGGATATGGTCTGACTTTTTATGGCCAGGTAAGAGACCAAGAAGAGCCATTCAGAAGTTAAAAAGACCGAAGGAGCAGGGTGGTCTTAGTATTCCCAACTTATTTTTCTACTATCTGGCCTTTCAGGGGAGTAAGTATTTTCAATGGAAAAGTCTACAAAGTGACAAGAACTCCAAGTTGGCCTGGCTACAAATAAAGAGACACTTAACTGCGAAACATAAGATATCACTAGCATCCCTGCTCTTTACACAGAGTAAGAAAGTACCACAGAATTTGAGAAATACGCCCATAGCATGGTCCGTGAAAGCCCACAATCAACTATACAATAGCCTGAACCTAAACCACACTTCTGATTTGGGGCAACCAATCTTCAGTAATTTAAATTTAACAATAGAAGGCAAAGTTATCACTCAGAGTTTTTGGAAAGATTGGTGTGTGACAAAATTATCAGAGGTAATGACAGAAAGAGATTTTATTTCACCCTCAAAGTTTAAACAAATTTTTCAGCATCAAACACTACCAATATTTAAATTTCTCCAGATTAAACAATGTATAGGTAAGGCATTAAATAAACCCCCATGGTCCTCAAAGGCAGATAGAATGTTCACAGAAATGGCAGAAATAGCTACTTGATATAGGCCAATAGCCAGTTTATATAGAAAATTGATTTCTATGGCTGAAAAGGACTTAAGATCTACAGCCCTATATTGGCAGATGACCGTAAACCTGTCTTATGACTCGGCACAATGGGAATCAATATGGTTCAATAATTATAAGTTTATTAAACAGGACAGGCTTCAGTTGATAAGATTCAACATTTTACATAATTTATATGTTACCCGGTTAAGAGAAACCTGATAGGGAAGCAAAATTCTTCAGCGTGCCCAAAATGTACTCAGGAGTTTGGCATGCTCAGCAATATGAGCCGGGCTTGTCCTAAGATCCAAGGCTTTTGGTTGGAAATTAAAGATTTTTTGTAGCCCACTGTTCAGGGGAAACAGTTACTTTACCATTGAGATATGTGTGTTGGGCCACCTCTCAGCAGCTATTCCAAGTAAATTCGAATATTATTTGACTTTAATATCAGCGGTGGCATTGCTTCTTATAATGAGGTACTGGATTAAAGAAAATTCACCCTCTTTGGGAGAATTGATTTACAGAAATGTATAATGCTATTAATGTAGAAAAAGTAATAGGGTTACAGTATCACTCCTTAGGATCCTTTAGTAAGAGGTGGGAGCAACTTACAGCCTACTTAGCTGAGAGGTGGGAGAGGACGCAGAAGAGTCATAGCCCCAACTCTTCTTGATGTAACAGAAATAAATCATACAAACATGGATAATCAAATGAAATGTATTAATTGATAATAATACTGCCTTCTTTAAGATATGAAGTGTGAAGGTTGCTGGTCGGTTGAATGGAGGGAGGTTGGGGAGGAGGGAAGGAGGGGAGGTAGAGGAGGAAGGGGAGAGGGAGTGAGATTAGAGTTGAATTTTAGTGGGTTTTTTTGTTTTTAGTATCAGTTGTAAATTTTTTATTTGTATTGTCACTGAAAAGCTCAATGCAATGTTATTTAAAATGTATGTGTTTGATTTGAAGTGTCTAATAAAGCTTATTAAGTAGCAAAAAAAAACCCAATGGTTTACGTGCTGAGAGAGGCGAATGAGACAAGGCCAATCACACTATCAGGTAACAAAATCTCAGAAATACAGTACTCAAACTAGCCTAACACCAAGAATCGTTCACAGGTTACTACTTACAGAAGTACTTAAAGTTCCCCTATAGACCTAGTTGCCCATGCAGTACACAGTGTAGCAAATGTAACTCTGCACTCAAGATACAGCTCACCAGTGATTTTTTTGTACAGGGACATTACGATAGTGACTGTCTCAATCTGCTGATGAAGTTTCTCTTCATGCATTCCGTGCTTTCATTTGCTTGGCCAGCTGCTGTCCCACACTGCTGTCTGCCTGTCTCCATTTAAAGTTGTTGCTGATCATCACCCTACGAATTCCATGTGAGATTTCAGGTCCTGCTGAGTTTCAGTAATCTCTGTGTGTCAGGTATTACTTGCTTTGATAATTTTCTGACCTAGATGCATCACTTCACATTTTTCAACACTGAAGTTACTGAGCATATGTACAGATCATAATATATAATTTTAGTGCCCATACCATTGATATAATACAAACAAAACAGAAAGTATACAGAAGAGGGCAACAAAAATTATTACAGGCTATGATGAACTTCTTTATGAGACAAGGTGAAAGAGATTGACTCTCACAGCATTAGACACAGGATGAGGGATATGTTATTATATGACATTCTGCAAGATTCAGTACTGATGAATGCATTACATATTGAATTTAAACCAGATACATTAGGAACTAGGGGTCACCCACTTCAGATTAATGGTTAGTATTTTAGAATGAATAGAAGAAAATACGTCTTTACCAATGCGTAATTGCTCCATGAAATAAACTACCGTTAGAAACAATCATTAGTAAAAATAAACAGGAATTTAACAAATTCATTTTGGATGGTGGAAATATTCAGTATTTCCACTAATCAGTGTAGTAGTTGCTTATGGACAGCTTGCCTTCTTGACTCCATTGATCCTTAGCATGAACCTTAGTATAAATTCATCTGATATTGTTCTGCCTATTTTCTGAACATGTCCAGACCGCTCTTCATTTCATTAACTTATTCAGTAATGTGTTTTACCCTTACTATTTTGATTGCATCAGCAAACATAGTAACCCAGCTGCTGATGACCATCTCCAGATCACTTACAAATTTATTAGATAATGTTGAACCTCATTGGATTCCACTGGTCACTTGTTTCCATGCAGATAGATTGCTGTTTATTATAACCCTGTGCTTCCTGCTCTGCAACCAGTTTCTAATCCATTGTATTACAAGACCAGTTATGTATTAATTCTCCATTTTATGAACTAGTCTGCTTTGTGACACAGTGTTGAAAACTTTTCTGAAGTCCAGGTACACATTTGTAGGTTCCCTCTGTTATGAACCCACTGCTGGGGCCGGGTCCACTGAGCTCACAGTGCCCTCCCCTAAGTGCAACCTGTAACAGGAGGGTCAGGAAATACCATCCTCATTTCCTCTTAGAGTGCTTATTGATTTTACAACTGAACACTCACCATGAGAGCCCAGGACTTCCTCTCTCTGGGTATCAGTACAATACAGTCTCGAGTCTGTAGCCAGGTGTGAACCCTCCTTGGTTGCTGCACTGGGGGGAACCCAAGTGTTACAAGCTCTTTGAGGCTGCTGTCATAACCCTGATGGTGTCTTCTCCCACAAGGGTGCAGGAATTTGATTTAAACCCTTCAGATCCTCTCCGGAGACCCTGTGTACTTTTACCCTACTGTAGGGCCCCAGATTCCCTTCCAGAATTTTAGTTTCGGTGGCATGTGGAACCTTAGCACTAAACAGGCATGATACAGGTTGAATAAACTTTCCCAAAACCCTCACACATAACCAAATCACTCCCAGGCAGCAGTACTTTAAAAATAAAAGCATGAGCTTTTACTGATTACTTAAATAAATATCACACAAACTTACAGACAAGTGATTTAGATATTTGGTTAAAGGATAACTGCAAAAAAAGTTGGAAAATACATACAAAATGAACTGGTGAATTAGCTGGATAATTTCTACCTTTTCTGTAGAGAATCAGAGTCCAGAAATAAGTTAGTTTTGTAAAGTCTCTCTTTCTCTCTGCTGTGTCCAAGCTTTTCTTGCAGTGGTGTTCAGTGTGTCTAGCTGTTTTAGTGTGTCAGGAAATTTATCTTCTGCCCAGATTCTCTGTTTAAGAGGGCTTATATAGCTCTTTTCTGCAGTCTGCAAAACTGGCCTGTGATTGGCTAGTGGTCTTAATATTTCCAGGTCCAACTGTTCATCTCTAGGCCAGCAGGGGTCCCTTTTGCTTTTTCCAAAGTTGCAAGTGAACCAAAATTAACATTATTTTGATTTCCCAGAGTCCCACCTCCCTGGCTGACTTTTGATCTACCCTACTACCTTTCTGACACTAGTAAAATGGAAATAGGCTATGGCAGTTGGTAGAAAATTTAACAATAGCTTCCTATACTAGGCATATGCAGAACCCCTGCTCTAAAACCCTTTCTCTTTGAAATTCAGTATGTTATAACCAGAGGAGATGGCCCTTCCATTTCCTGTCATTTATGCAATCTGCCTCTTTGGTCAGCCACCAGGAAATTCCAATCCCTTATTGAAATTTAACTCTTATTTACCTCCAAGCGAGCCTTTGTCCTAGGCAAAGGGGAGATGTCAGACACTGAAATACACATCAATTCTTCCCAAGTATCCTTGCAGTAAAATTGGCCTCTTTTCTGATAAACCTGATGTCCAGGCCTTTGGAAATTAAACATAAAACAATTACAGGAAAATATAATCAGTATGACCGCTATGGCCAAATCGCCACATCCCTCCCTCCCTCCTAAGACTGAATCTGTGAGAAAATGCCTCTATTGTATGGCAGGATTTCCACAATTTGGTCACTGTTCTAATTGGCGAAATAGGGCATCTGCGTTCGTGTTGGCAGACCCTGACCTGTGCATAATGGTCATGTCATAGGCCTGCAGGGCAATACTCCATCTGAAGGGCTGTCCATTTGTTTTGCCCATCTGATTTAACCACACCAGAGGGTTGTGGTCGGTCTGTACCTCGAAGTGCCTCCCATTGGAGGTACAGCTATATTTTCTTCAGGGCCCATACCAGTGCAAGGCATTTGTTTTCTACCGTGGATTATGTCTTCTCAAGGGCAAGTAGCTTCTTGCTCAGGTAGACTATTGGGTGGTCTCTTTCCTGATTGGATGTCTGGCTGAGGACTGCTCCAATCCCCACATCCGAGGCATCCATCTGTACCACAAACTGCCTAGTGTAATCTGAACTGACCAGCACGTGGCACTGCACAATGCTGCTTTTAGCCATGTGAAGGCCCTTTCATAGTCTGGTTTCCAGTTAAGCTTTTGGGCTGTCTTTTCTTTAGCAAGCTACATGGGGAGCTGCCAGGGTACTTTAATAGGGCACAAACTTTTGATAGCTCCCTGCAGTCCCTAGGAAGCTCCTAATTTGCTTTTGAGTTTCAGGCATGGGCCATGCCTCTATTGCCTCAATCTTTGCATGGTTGGGATGGAGCTGTCCCTGCCCCACTACATGGCCTAGGTATGCCACCTAAGCCATAGCCACCTGGCACTTTTTGGCCTTTACAGTGAGCCCTGCCACTTGTATTCTGCCCAACATTTCCTTCAGATGGGACAGATGTTCCTTTCAGCTGGTACTGAAGATGGCAATATGATCCAGATAAGCCACTGTGTACTATTTGTATCCTGTAACACCTGGTTGATCAACCTTTGGAATGTGGCAGGGGCATTCTTCATTCCAAAAGGCATTACCCAAAATTTAAATAATCCTGTTGGAGTGAAAAAGGCTGACCGTCTTCTAGCTCTGGCAGTTAGTTACACCTGCCAGTATTCTTTTGTTAAGTCAATTGTGGTAAGTTATGTCAGCCCTCCCAACTTGTCTAGTAGCTCATCTGTCCATGGCATTGGGTCAGCATCAGACTTTGTGACTGCATTGAAATCACAGTAGTCCACACAGAAGCGAGTAGACCCATCCAGATTGGGGATGAAGACTATGGGTGAGGCCCAGTGACTGTGGGTTTTCAGGATTACCCCTGAGTCCAGCATTTCCTCCACCTCCCTCTTAATGTCCTCTAGGATGGCCTCAGATACCTGGTAGGCTGTCCATCATATGGGCGCTTGCGTCCCTGTGTCTACGTCATGGATCACTAAGGGGGTTCATCCAGGCTTGGCCATGAATAAAGGGGCAAAGTCCTATAAAACCTCCCTCACTTCCTGGGTCTGTCCTGGGGTCAGCAAGGCAAGGCATATGAGGAGAGGTTGAGGGCACTGAACATGTACTCCCTAGAAGACAGGGGAAAGAGAAATGGGACATGATTGGAACCTTCAAGTACTTGAAAGGGATAAATAAGGTGGATAAGGAGGGTCGCTTTAACCTGAATTGCAGCCATAACACAAGGGGGCACAGTCTTAAGCTGGAGGGTGGGAGGTTTAGGAGGGAGGTCAGGAAGCACTTCTTCACAGAGAGGATGGTGGACACTTCGAATGCACTGCTGGAAGAGGTGATCTCATTGAAGACAGTCGGCAGCTTTAAGAGAGGCTGGGATAGGCATAGGGGAAGGTAAGGATCATGGGTAGGGAGGATGGGAGGTGTGGGGAGGGAGGGCAGGGACATTAACTGAAGCTATGTACCCTGCAATGTGAGCATACTAGCTGACTTCTTTGTATGTTAGTATGTATGTAACTATGTCCCCTCCCCAGGACTACACACTGCAAACACTATGTCGGCCCTGTTTACATAAGGCTTCATCATGTTGACATGGTACATCCTATGGGTATGTCTCCTGTCAAGCAGTTCCACAATATACAGTCTCAGTCAAAGACATGGCCAGATATTTCCTGAAATTTCTGTGATATTTCTAGAGAAATCTCCTGCTTTCTCCACTTACACAGTAGGGGCAGCAGAGAGAAACCCTTTAGAAATTTCAAGAAATATCTGGAAATATCTGGCCATGTCTGTGGCTACTACTGTAGTTCACATTATTGACCCGTCAGACTACTTTGTATGGTCCCACCCATTTGTCTTGTAGCTTGTCCTTCCAGACCGAGATTAGGACCATTACTTCTTGGCCTGCAATGTATGAGTGAGCTCTGGCTCGGCAATTGTACTAGACTTTTTGCTTCTTTTTTTTTTTTATTTAGTATACTTTATTCATTATTTTATAAAAAAAAATAAGATATCACACAGCTAGAACATTGAGGTGTGGGAACAAATCAGCTCATACAGTGAGAATAATGAAAGGTCTTTCATACAACCCACATGTACACAACATCAGTAGTACAAACATCAGTATATAACAATGGTGCATAATTGACCAAAGGTATCGTATTTAAATAAACTGAGTGAGAAAAATAGAAAAAAGAAAAAAGTGGGGAGGGCCTACCTTCCCCCCCTCCCTCCCCCACCTAACCCACCCACTCCGCACCGCAAATCAACACAGTATGGATAATCCAGACATGATCTTGTAATAACTTGAGACAATAGTGAACTTTATGTTGGGATAGTTATATAGTGAGTAGGGTATAAAGAGGGGCCCAAACCTTTTGGTAATATTTTGATCTTTTAGAAATATTGGCTAGTATATTCTCTGCCTACAAAGCAAAAAGGACCTCGTGCAACCATTCCGTATAGGTGGGGATACTCTGTTCCAGCCAATCACAGACAATCACTTTTTTGGCACATAAGGATATGATGGCCATGTGCTTCCATTAGTTACATATTAATGTGTCTCTATAGACCCCTAGAATGCATATTTCAAGATGAAAAGTGTCCGAGAGACCTAAAATGGGGTCTAGCTTGGTCTTAACGGCTGACCAGAGTGGGGTGGCCTTCTTGCATTCCCACAAAATGTGAAGTAAAGTAAACGGTTGTTCACCACATCTAGAACATAGATCTGTTGGGAGTTTCCCCATTTTGTGGAGTTTAACCAGGGTATAATATAGGTCATGAATTACTTGAAACTGTAAGAGACAGTAGCAGTCCCATTTAATATCCTTGTATAGCTGGGACCAAATTTGTGTCCAAGGGAGGGTAGGGGATGAGATGGAGGGTAATATCTGATCCCATCTATAGTGGGGATGTCCCTCTCTGTCAGATATAAAATCTAACAGTCGGTGATAAAAGAAGGAAATGAGGTGGGAAGAGGGAGAACTTGAAATGGCAGGAAGGATCGGGCCCGCCAGGTTCTGGTCCCAGGGTCCCGAGCTGAAATGATGCAGGAGCATGTGAGATAGCTGGAGCTATTGAAAACAATAGGACAAGGGGAGGCCAAATTTGGTACAAGCTTCCTGAAAGGACAATAGCTTATAATCCTTTAATAGTTCACTAACCTTTGGTGTCGGGCTGTATGGCCAAAAGGTTGGGCCGATGACCTGTCCTCCAATTTTGAAATTAGGGTTATGTAGTATGGGTTGTGAGACATCCCATAAGAGAGAAGTATGAGTAGTTGTGCAAAATTGTAAGTTTATCCAGATGGTTGCCATAAGAGGGGAGTTACGTAGATGAATGGGGAAACATTTAAAGGGAACGTAAAGTAAGGATCCTAAGTTATAGTTTGTTGGCTGCGTAATGATTTCTCTATTTGGAGCCATAATGGAGAGTAAGTCCCAGGCAATGTCTGATTCCACAGTTTCATCCAGTGGGAGAAAATCGAGCAGTTAATGGAAAAGTAGTAGAGGAGAAGATTGGGTAGTTAGAGGCTGCCTCTAAGCTTTGTGCATTGTAATTTAGAAAGAGCTCTCCTAGGAGGCTTACCCTGCCAAATAAAGTGGGAAATAATCCTGTGTACCTGTGTGCACCAGGATTTCGGAAGGAAGTAGTTGTACATCTGCAAGGGATATAGAAGACAGGGAAGAACGTTCATTTTCACTACATGTATCAGCCCCCACAGAGAGAGAGATGGAGAGTAAGGCCCAATGGTTTAGTTCAATCTTAATTCGGGTGAGGGTCTGATCAAGATTGTATTTTTTCATTTTAAAACTAGAATGGGAGATATAAATCCCTAAGTATTTTAGTTTTTCTCTAACCCATGTGATTCCAAGATGTTGAGTATCTGTTTGTAAAGTAAAAACATTGAGGGGCATTATTTCTGTTTTGGCAGCATTAAGTTTGCAATTAGAAAATCTTCCAAACTCTTCAATAATCACTAGTGTGGCAGTGAGAGAAGTGTAGGGTTGTGTGATATGGAGAAGTATGTTGTCTGCATAGAATGACAGTTTATATTGACTGGACCCGGTATGTATTCCAAGAATCGAGGAGGAGGTATTAATGCACCTAATGAGGGGCTCCAGATAAAGATTAAACAGAAAGGGGGAAAGTGCGCAGTCTTGCCTAGTGCCTTGTTGGAAGGTTAAAGATTGAGAGAGTACTCCATTACAAAGTATATGGGTCGTAGGGTTTGTGTATGAGAACTTTATCCACTGGATAAATTGGGGAGGAAAATGATGCCTGGGTAGTAGGTGAAGGAGGTACTGCCAAGACAACCGATCAAATGCTTTCTCTGCATCTAGGGAAACCAGAGTTGCTGGAGAGGGGGAGTCCCTGGATGCAGAGATTAGTTATGTCAGCTTACGTAGGTGGTCAGCAGAGAGTCTACCCGCTACAAAGCCGACTTGCTTGGGACTGATAAGTGATTGCTACACCTTGGTTATTCAGTTGGCTAGAACTTTTGTGAGAATTTTAAGGTCCACGTTTATAAGGGAGCTAGGATGGTAATTGGAGATGAGGAGAGAGTCTCTACCTGGTTTAGCGATAACTACTATGATGGCTTCTGTGAGGGAGGGGTCTGTCAGGCCATGTTCATAAATGTAGTTATAGATATTTAGAAGAATGGGTGCTAGTTGAGACTTAAAGGCTTTGTAGAAGTCTGAGGAGTAGCCATCGAGACCCAGCTCTTTGTCAACAGGAAAAGAGTCTATTGCTAACTGGATTTCTGTAATAGTCAGGGGAGCTTGTAGGGTGGCAATCTGCTGATGATTTAGGTGTGGAACCTGGATATCTCGGATGAACTGTTCTACCAGTGCAGGGCTGAAGACATCTGGGGGCTGAAAGTATAAGTTCTGGTAGTATTCCTGAAAGCAGGCTACAATTTCTCAGGGACAGTTGACTATGTTACCAGCCATGGTTGGAAAGGAAGGGACAATTTTGTCATTGGTTTGAGCTTGGAGACGAAGTGCCAATAGTTTGCCGGCCCTATCTACCTGATCAAAATAGTGGACCTTTGAACACAGAAGCATGTGCTCAGCTTTATCGGTAAGTAAGGTATTGTACCGGGACCAGAGAATCTCCAGTTGATTGAGTTCCATAGGAGTAGGTTGTGCCAAAAGGGACACCTCTAACTATCTAATTTGTTGGAGGAGATATTGGAAACCTGTGTGGTAATTCTTTTCCAAACAGAGGTGATGCAGATGATTTCCCCTCTAATGGAACATTGCAATGCACCCCAAAGGATATCCAACTTAGGCATAGTGGGTGAATTGTTAGAGAGGAAGGTGGAAAGAGCAGCACTGAGGTGAGAGACAGTCTGATCAACTTTCAACAGTTGGGGGTTAAACTTCCAGACTTTGTCACATGTGGGAGGGGGGCCCAGTTGGAAATGGAACAAAGTGGGGTGATGGTCGGAAATGACTTCAGACAGATAGTTACAGGACAAGACAGCCGAGAGGTGCCCAATCCTCAACAAGAAATAATCTATTCTGGAAAATGAATTATGAAGAATAGAGTGAAAAGAGTATTCTCTCTGAGAGGGAAAGAGTAACCTCCAGGGGTCAATAAGCCCCACAGAATCCATCATTTCCCTGAACGCAAGTTGGGCTGGTGTAAGGGAATGGTGATGTGACCTGGATCTGTCCAGTACATTACAGTGTACCAGGTTCCAGTTGCCTCCTAGAAGGATAGGCAAAGTGACCCAGGGACTTAAGTCTGTCATAAGGGAGGTGAAGGGTTGAGGATCCTCATTTACCAGTCCATACACAGAGCCAATTACCATTTGCAAGTGTCCTAAGAGCACCCTCAAGATAATATACCTGCAGTGCTAGTCAGTAATGGAGTCCAGCAATCTGAATGGCATTTTCGTGCTATCAAAATAATAACACCACCTTTGCGAGTATCCAGTCCTGTCCCCACCGCCTGACCCACCCAGGATCTCCTAAACTGGAGGACCTGGGAGGGGGGCAAGTGAGTTTCTTGTAGAAAAGCAACAGCCACATTTAACTTATGTAAATGCAGGAGGATTTTGGTCCTCTTAGTGGGGGATTGGGCACACTTAACATTCCAAGAACAAAACTTAAGATTAATCACCATTGTTTAACGCAGTCGTTTAAGACTTAACAGAATAACATGGTCTGCTCAGGTTAGTTTCTGCCTTAGGCAAGAGAGCTATAAAAAAACTTTAGCAGTACATTCCCCCATCCTTAAGTCCCTATCTACTATAAGAGGTGCCCCAACAATTGTCAAGGTTTACAGAGAGAAAGTAGATGCTGCCAGTAAGGGCTTATGGGTGCAAGCCCATAAATGAAACATGTAAACAAAATCTGTGAACGTCATAATCAATAAAGATATGTAATTACTCCCCAACCCCCCAATCCCAACATCTATATGAACTACCATGTAACTGAGTTACAAATATGTAGACGTGCTCCAAAATATCCCCAATAACATTCTCCTCAAAAAACAAACCCCTCCCCACCACCAACCTCCCAACCCAAACCCCTGAAACTATGCACAGTGCCACTCCAATAAACCCCAGACCGGAACAATGGTACCCCAAAGTGGGTTAGAAGTGACAGAATCCCCAGGACCCTGACACATTTTCCTCTGTATCTGAGAGGAATAGAAAATATAATAGTGTGAGAGACTGCGGGAGGAGTGCAAAACCTTGTGGCTAGCTGAGTTCGGGCTGCTGACAGTTGCTCCCTCTGGGGTGTCCCAAGCCAGGCTGACAGAAGAAAAAGAAAGAAAGAAGGAAGTAAAAAGTATGTGGAAGGTGGTCAGGGTCTCTTCCCCAATGACTGGCATGTGGTATCCATCAGTAGTCAGGCATCAATCCCTGCCTGAGCTCCCCCCCACCCAGTTAATCCCCCAAAACATGAATTATTATATCTAGCCAGTGGTCTAAAGGAAAAACTGGCTTGCCAGCAAAATAATGAGTTGTAGTGATGCCAGGCTGGTCTGGTGCTCATCCATCATGAGGGGAGCCCAGAATAATTAACAATAGGGAAAGAATAAGGTTATTTACATTCCGGGAGACTGTTGTGGGTCATAGAACATCTGGACTGGCTTATTGTAACCCAGACAGAGAACATAGATCTACAAGGGCATCCCACACGCAGATGGGTGAGCGGTCTCAGCCACCCCGATCAGCAACTTAACTGTTGGGGAGAAATAAATCTGTAGTAATTGGAAAAAAAAAAGGCATTATTAGAGTGGTGAGCCTCGTCACCCCTCTTTCATAGCTTAATGAAATGGATTAGCTTGAAAGGAGTCCAGTAGGAACATAAATAAGATAGGACCGGTCCCACTGAAAACCAGTCCCACGGGA
This sequence comes from Neoceratodus forsteri, assembly GCA_016271365.2. NCBI lineage: Eukaryota > Metazoa > Chordata > Ceratodontiformes > Ceratodontidae > Neoceratodus > Neoceratodus forsteri. The sequence continues at coordinate 81,969,044 of JADMNL010000022.1, forward strand.
ACATAAAGTCCAATAGTTGTTCCTCCCAGAGGTGAGCCAAAGCATCATGTAGAGGCCTTCCTGAAGTGAAAACCAGCAGGTTGCGATTCTTCTGGCAATGCATCCAATCTCCCTGAGAACCAACGTGTAGGGACACCGAAAGATACAATGGGAGCGAGACAAACAGGAAACCCATCTCGGGGATCAGCTGGAGGGTACCAGGAGAATGATCAACATCAGGAAATTCCAAAAAAAAGGGCTAAGTCACTTAAGGTGAGCTTACTAACCATACTTGGAGGCTATACTTTTTGAGTTGCTGGAGAGTTCAGGTAACTTTGAAAAAAAACCGGGTAGTTGGGAGGTAAGCTCTTTGTTAGCCTGGTTGGGAGCATCAAAGGACACCCAGAAGCCATTTAATGAGACTTGTAGTCTGGCTAGATAGGCCATTCTGAATTTTATGCCAGCAGCGATTAATTTGCTTACTATGGGGTGAAATGCAGCTCTTTTTTGGCGAGTGTCGAATGGCAGATCTTGAGTTATCCGCAGGTGTTCCCCCCCCCATGTGATTGCTTGAAAGTATCTGACTTTCAATAAGATGTGTTGCTTTTCAAGATAGTTTAAGAACTTAACAATGATGGAACAAGGGGGGACATTCTCAGGAGATCGAAGTCGAAGACAGCAGTGGGCCCTTTCCAGTCGGTAGGTGGGATTGTGAGGAGAGGGGCCTGCCAGCTTGGTGAACAGCTTCTGTAGAAAAGTGATAAGGGAAGCTCCCTTTTCGGATTCCGGGAGTCCAAACACCAGAAGGTTGTTTTGATGGCTCCAGCCCTTGAGGTCTTCTGTTTTCAGCTGTAGTTTTTACTTATTTATTTTTTATTTATTTATTAGAGTCTAGGATTACAATTACCTTTGAGCCAATGCTCTTTTACAAAGGTTCCACGTCAGGATGAAAACAAACAAGCAGGACATTAATTATTACAGGATAACAGGTTACAGTTGTTTATCATCACAGAAGTACATACAGATTAGGTGGTATTAGGGGCATGCAGAGGACAGGGATAACATTGATAACGAGAACTTGGTGAGACACGAGAAGAAGATGCTGCCAGAGACAAGTGTCAAAACACACAGGAAGTGCAAGTGGAAAGTGCAAGTAGGAGGAGGAGAAGGGGGGAAGGTAGAGGGGGAGAGTAGTGGGGTGGATGAGAAGGGACAAGTGCCAAAAAGGGAATAGCAGGTTAGAGAAGACAGCAGCATGTGCTAGAGGCAGAGAGGAATAGGTGGAGGTTAGATTTGGATTAGATTAATTTGGAGAGCTGTTGCCTTAGTTTAACCGGCTCTGTTTTGTCTCGCCAACTTTCCAACGATGTGGTGTGGGCCTCTGTATCATTCATCCAGCAGCCCAGGTCCCCCAAGTCAGCCCTAAGTGACATCAGCTCTGTGGCAATATTGCTCAGGATCTCCTTGAAAGGAGCTAATTCCTGTAGGAAATGGTCCTCCGTTAAGGGTATAATGGAGGGTGAAGAGACAGCTTGCTTGACTGTTTGTTGATGACCCTGTGCCTTAGATTTCTTTGTAGTCTTCTCTGACATGGCTGGAGGAGTGTGGCACAGGGGGGCATGCTACATGTCTACTTCCATCATGGCTGGTAGAATGCTGATAGCGATGCAAAAATAAAACAATCAGGAGTAGTAAGCAGTCACCAGACAGGATCAGCCAAGATTTGCACTCGAAAATAAGTTTTAGAGGCTAGATTAGTTGGATGATTGAGTGGATAGCACTAGAGTAGGGATGCTAGATAGCTGTAGATATCACATGATCTAGACCTTTTGCTTCTGCTGGGAAGCTGACAGGTTGTTTTGTACCACCCCCATAAACTCCTTCAGCTTCTCACTAAACTTAAGGACATACTCCACTATGGAAGTTCCCTGAGTGGCATGCTTGCCTTCCCAGTCTTCCCAGATCAAGTCTAGGAGCAAAAACACTCTACGTCAGTATAAGAGTTAGAAGAGGGAGAATCCTGTCAACTCTTTGGGTATCTCCATGTAAGCAAATAACAGTTGCTGAAGGTATTTCTCCTAGTCCATCCCATGCTGTTTAGCAAATGCTCAGAGCAGCATTTTTAGGGTACCATTAAATCTTTCCACGAGCCCATTTGCTTGTGGGTGATAAGTTGTAGGGTGTCTTTGCACCACCGCACACTTCACCCACAAACACTTCATCAGGTTCAACATGACACTACCCCCTTGATCAGAGATAACCTCCTGTGGAAACCCCGACATGAGAGAAAATCCCTAGCCAAGGTGTCTGCTACTTTGTCTGCCTTAATTGAGGAGAAGGTGACTGCCTCTGAGTATCGGGTGGTGAAATTGACCACTGTCAGGATATATTTTTTCCCAGAGGAGCTTGGGGTATTCAAGGGTTCCACAATATTCATCCCTACCTTCTGGAATGGCTCCTCTACAATGGGTAGGGGAATTAAGGCAGCTTTTGTTTTACTCCCTGCCTTATCAATCTGTTGGCACTGGTGACAAGACCTGCAGTACTCCTTCATCTGCTGGGTAAAGTTGGGCCAATAGAAATTTTGGGCTAATCACTGCATGGCACGAGTGATGCCCAGCTGTCCAGACATGGAGATATCATGAGCGATCTTGAGCAACCAGTCACAATACCCCTGGAGAATGATAAACTGCCTGCCTGTCATCCTTTCCTCTGTCCCCACGTCCTGTGTATATGTAACCACCCAGTCCCCTGGGGTTACTAGAATCCCATCAGTGTCAGTGTTAGGTAGGGAAGGCAGCTGGTGAATAACTAGTTAAATGGGTTTTTCACCCACTCACTCTCTTGTTTACGGGGTCTCAGCTGAGATGAAAAAGATGAGGGCATTTAGAACTCTCACAGCAGCATAAGCCACAGCAGCTGGCTGTGAGTGGGGAGTTTTTGAATCTTGGGTCAGTTGGTCAGAGAAAGTCTGTCAGCAGCAGTTGGGAGAGACAGCTCTGTGTCAGCAATTGAAGTGTGAGGAGGAGAGCCAATTTTCTCATCGAGGTGTGCCTTGCACTCTTCAGCCCCAGACTTCACCCCATTCTCCTGTACTGCACCCATTTCAGTGTATGTCCATATGAAATGGGGTGACTGTGAAGTTGAACACCCCAAGGCATACCTCAACACTTGTCAGTGTCTGCAGGATAGGGTGAGGTGAAATTCCATGAGTATTATGGGCAACGACCCACAGGCACACCCCAATGCCTGTCCATCTCTGCAGGGTGGAGGTGGGATTGGCATGAGTTCAGTACTTCACTGCCACTCCTATTCTGCATCTGTCTAACTCCTGCACTTTCAATGCTAATATCAGCAAGCAAACATTCAGCATTGACAAATGCTTGTTAGGTCTGGGTTTCAGAAATACATTCCTGTCAGTTTTTGTAGCTTTTACTAGGCCTTTATCCAGTACATTATTTGAGTAGCCCCTTTCCAAAATCATTTTCTTAGGCTTGTCTGCCTGTTTTTCAGATTCACCTATTTCAGCTCAATTACAGCAATGCCTCAGAAACTGACTATAGAGAATTCAGTTTTTAAGCTTCCTTGGGTCTTTATTACTGGCTAGTGAAAAACTATTTATTGCAGTAGGTTATCTGAATCCCTTCGAAATAACTTTAGAGTCAGTAACAGACGACATAAGAGTAGTGTCTAAGAAATCAATTGTATGCAGATTGAAATTGCTAGTGAATAAGCCGATCCAGTGGCACTGAGGGTTGAGGCATTAAACGCCACACCTCATGTCACGCCAGCCACCTGAGTTCGGGAGTAAACTCAAGCCACAAAGGATTCACTGGGGGGGGTAGGGTGTGGAGCTGGGCTGGATTGAGCGGCTGCAAGGCAGCTCTCCTCTCCAGGGAGGGACGTGAGGTTTCCATAGCTCTTGGCTGCCTCCTGGTGGAGGATAGGTGGAAACACCAAGCAACAGGAACCCGGACAGTAGGCCAGGAGTGGAAGGAGAGGACTGTTACTGAGGCCAGGGAGTACACGTACACCTCTATGTGCATGCATGACCTCAATTCGGGGTCCCGGAATAGCGGGGAGTAAAACAAGGAACTAATGTCTCCCCTGTTGCCAAGTAAGATGGAGGTGGTAATGGGGGATCAAAAAGATACATATATATATATATATATATACACATATGAAACAGACATTGCTGGTGAGTCGCAGATTTAGATTGTTGCAGTTTAACCACTCTAAAAAAGCCTCTGATGCCTCATGATACCTCACTTGTCCCATCCCAAACACGCAAAATATCATCTATAAAATGTAACCACAACACAATGTTTTTGTGATTGGGGTTAACAGCTACATTGTAGATAAAGTCCTCCTCCCACTTACCCAGAAATACATTTGCAAATGAAGGGGCCATGGATGCCCCCATTACTGTCCCACAGCATTGTAAATAGAAATTGTCATCCAAATCAAAGTAAATATGGCCTAGGACAAAGTCCAGCCCATAGTTTATCAAGTCGATGAGTATTTCTACTTTAAGAGGGTCCTTTTGTAGAAAATACATACATGCTACAATCCCATCAGAATGTCTGATAGAGGTATACAGTGATTCTACAGCAATTGTTAGCCATCTACATTTTGAGTCCCATTTGAATTCAGAAAATCTGCTAAGGACATCCATTGTGTCCCTAACATGGGATTTAAGGCAGGGCATACTTCTTTGGAGAAAACAATAAATTGGCAAAGGTTATCAGTGATGGAGCCCACCCCAGAGACAATGGGTCTCCCTGGTGGGTTGGTGGGGTTCTTATGAATTTCCAGCAGTACATTTATAATGTGGGGGTTAAGGGAAATTCTGATATCGAGAATTTTAACTAATTTTCAGTAATCTTACCAATATGTACTGCCCAATCTAAAACATGTGGCAATTCCCCTTTAAACTTAAAGTTTGCCCATCTCCTCCCTCCACTGTGAAGACTGAGCATAAGTACCTGTTCAGGATGTTTGCTTTTTCTTGGTCCACTTATGCGCAACCTTCCCCTGATGCCCTCCTTATCCTTACTTATCCTCCCCTTGCCTTCCTCTTCTCACGTTGGTACCTGAAGAAAGTCTTATCCCCTTTAGCTACTCCCATGGCTATCCTTTCCTCTGTCTGCATCTTTGCTCCCCATCACTGCCTTTCCTACTTCCTTCTGTTTTACTTGGTACAACTGCCAGTCTTCCTCCCCTCTGCATTTCCTTATACATCCTGAATGCCACCCTTTTTATGTTGTCTTGTGCATGCAGCACAAGCAACATTTTGTGACAGCTTGCTGGAGTAGCAGGTTGTGGAGGTGCGGCTGTGTTTTGGCCAATGGCACTACTACTTTTTTGGGCTGGTCTCTGGCACCAATGAATCACAGCAGTTCAGACGCGTGCCACCAACTTGAATGAAATTCACCGCTCCAATGAGAGACAGGCCCGTCATTGCAGTGGCAGATTTCACATGCCTCCATTACATGCCCCTGGTGGATATCTCAGCCATTTTTTGTGACTTTTGGCTCCAAATTTTAAACATGGGGTTCTTGGGACCACACCACAGGAACTCAGTCACTGTCATTTCGGTATTCAGTCCCAAAAGGCGATTTCATGGTCACTGCATGGAATCACCTTTCGGGATGGATTAATAAGCAACAGTGTCACTGTTCATGAAGTGGGCTCCCAAAAAGCCTATGTTGCAAATTTGGTGAAACATTCCCAAAAAATGACTGTGTTACAAGCATGCTTTGTGCAGTTTCCATGCACGCTCATAACTTTGAGAATTTTTAATATTTTCACTTCAGAGTTTCAACATAGCTATTTTCTTCACACCTCCTTACGAGCAGTACAACTGTCATTTTTCATATACTGCCTGAAATGTGTTTTTGCACATCTGGTGCACAATGGCACGGTTGCTGTGGGAAATCAATGTTCGGGACAGATTAAGAAAATCACAGTGACACTGTTTATAAGCGGAGGTCACAAAATGCCTATGATGAAAATTTGGTGAAAAAAATTCCACAAAATGACTGTGTTATGAGTGTGCATTGCGCAGTTTCCATGCATGCTCGTAACTTTGAGAATTTTTAATATTTTCACTCCAGATTTTCAACATTGCCATTTTTTCACACCTCCTTATGAATGGTACAGCTGTCATTTTTCAAATCCTGCCCAAAATGTGTTTTTGCACATCTGGCACACAATGGAGCAGTTGCTGTGGGAAATCAATGTTCAGGACAGATTAACAAAATCACAGTACCACTGTTCATGAGTGAAGGTCCCAAATGCTTTCATGAGGTGGCATCACAAAAAAGCCCATGCTGAAAATTTGGAGTGCAAATACCAACAAACACCCGGGGCATTGGGGTTTCTAACCATAACTTCCCACCCTGTAGAGATTGACAGGCATCATTGGTGTGACTTTGGATTGTCAGCTGTAATGCTCATGCCATTCCACCCCCACCCCCACCCTGCAGCCAGTGACAGGCATCAAGGTGTGCCTTGGACTCTTCAGCCCCAAAGTTCACCCCATTCTCCTATACTGCAGTCATCCAAATGTATTTCCTTATGGAATGAGATGAGCATAAGGCCTGATGACCCCAAGGCACAACGCAACACTTGTCAGAATCTGCAGGGTAGGGTGAGGTGAAATGGCATGAGTGCCGTGGCCAACGACCCAAAGGGCACACCTCAATGCCTGTCAGTCTCTGCAGGGAGGGGTGGGATTGTCATCCGTTCCATACTTCACTGCCATTCCTATTATGCATATCTCTAACTCCTGCACTACCAATGCCAATGCCAACAAGACAACATTTGGTATTGACAAATGCTTGTTTCCTTCACCACTGTGGTCACTTCCCTGAAGAAACATAATGGTCTCTTTTTCCTTATTCGTTTACTCACTTCTTTCACAGAGAGGCTTACTGCCTTATTTATGCCCTCCCTTATTTTCCCCACTGTTCCTCTACCCCTCTCTGGTAATCCTCCTGTAACCCCTCACCCCTACCTTTTTGCAAAAACGACAGGTGGCATGCTGTTGAAGCTGACAACAGTACCTGGTGGGGACTGGGTTTGGGAAGGATGAGGTTACTCAGCACAGGGGACCTAGGTTTGGCTACTCTGCACAGGGGCACCCAAGTGAATCCGAACACAGGAAGCAATAACTGTAATGTCCAGAACCAGGAATGGGATTCTCCAGTGTGGCTTTTATTCACATCCAAGCTGAACAAACAAAGCATAGACGGACCCCCACAGGGCTACATTCCTGGTAATGCAGATTAGAGACAACAGAACACTTTATCACTATTTCCAGCCCTCAGGCTTTGAACCCACCAGGCACACAGCCCGGACTTGCACGCAGCTTTGTGTACATAGCCCGACTTGTACACTACTTGGGTTTTCCCCATGGGCCTGGCTCCCCCACCAGCCACTTGATCCATGGTCCATTTTGGGAAATGAACCAATTATCATGTTGTGGCTCCCAAACCCACACTAGAGCCTTCGACTCCTAGAGGGAATTTTCCTTCCAATCCCACATCTGGGTACTTCCCTCATCACTGGCCAAGTGCCTGAGGCAAAGTAGAAATCCACAGAGCAAATCCGTAGAGGTGGACCTGGTCACTAAAGATGGGGGGTCTCCCACCTCCAGCTCCCACAGTCCATACCTGGCCATTTATCTGGAAACTAAACAATTCCTTTCCTTAAAACTTGCAAATGTAGATTCCTGGGTAGACATATGTCACATCTCCTCTACATATCATTTTGATCCCAATAAGCACTGGACTTGAACCTACTTTTACTTGTTGGCTAAGCCTATTACTCTAGGCCTCCCACTATTTCAGTAGTTCAATCCCCACATTGTCACACAAGTCACAAGGTGAAAAACATAGGCCCTTTCAGGAAGAGCAGACACTCACCCTCAGGTTGCAGGTGCCCCACAGGTGACTCACAAGTCTTCTTGTTCTCCCAAAAAACTCTGGAACAAATAGGCAGCTTCTCCATTACTAGCAGGACCATGGGGTTGTCCCTGGAATTTGCAGGAAAACTCTTTCCTGCCCCTATCTCCGGAGGGAGGGGGCACTGAGACCCGAAACAGCAGTCTCCACCACTTCAATTATCTTCTATGATACATAGATACATAGATACATAGACAGTGTTGGCAGATAAGGGCCTATGGCCCACCTAGTCTGCCCATTTGAGCTTGTAAGTTCAGTTTGTTTTCCTAGAAGTCTGTTTCCCCTTACCCCTGCCCTCTAGAATTCCTTTATGTCTATCCCATGCATTCTTAAATCCCGTGATTGTTTCAGCCCCCACCACTTCCTCTGGCAGGGTGTTCCACTTGTCCACCACCCGTTCTGTGAAGAAATTCTTTCTCATGTTTCCTCTGAATCGTCCTCCCTCCAACTTTATCCCATGCCCTCTAGTCCTGAAACATCTTTTTCGCTTAAAAATAGTGTTTTCCTGCACCCTGTTCCTCCCTGTAAGATACTTGTATGTCTCTATCATCCCTCTCTCCTCCTCTCCTCCAGGGAGTACATGTTCAGTTCCTTCAACCTGTCTTCATAGGACTTGTGATGCAACCCATGCACCATCTTTGTTGCCCTCCTCTGAACCTTCTCTAACCTGTCTATGTCCTTAGAGGTATGGTCTCCAGAACTGTACACTGTACTCAGGTGGGGCCTCACTAGTGTCTTGTATAGCCGGAATTATGACCTCCCTTTTCCTGCTGGTGATGCCCCTGCCTATACATCCCAGCATCCTATTTGCTTTACCTGATGCCTTGTCACACTGTTTCCTACCTTGAGGTCATCAGAGATGACAACCCCAAGATCCCTTTCCTGCTTGGTGCATGCTATATCCTCACCCCCAACTGATATATTGTGCCAGGGTTTTTGTGCCCCATATGCATTATCTTGCACTTCTTTGCATTGAATTTCAACTGCCAAACCCTTGACCATTCTTCAAGTTTCTGCAGGTCCCTTCTCATTCTGTCTACACCCTCTGGTGTGTCTACTCTGTTACAGAGCTTTGTGTCATCAGCGAACAGTGAAATTCTGCCTTCTAGATCCTGTGCAATGTCACTGATGAAGATGTTGAATAGGACCGGGCCAGCACTGATCCTGTGGTGCCCACTGGTTACTCTTCCCTCTGTGGGTGACAGCCATTTACCACCACCCTCTGTGTCCTGCCACCCAGCCAGTTACCTACTCCACACTACTGTCCTGCCCACCCATATTCCCCAGTTTGTGTAATAGTCTTCTATGTGGCACAGTGTCAAAGGCCTTGCTGGAGTCCAGATAGGCCATGTCCACTGCCTCCCTGATCCACCTCCTAGTCACCCAGTCAAAAATTCAATGAGGTTGGTCTGACATGACCTCCCCTGGTGAAACCATGCTGCCTTGGGTCCTGTAGTCCATTGACAACCAGATGTTCCACCAACCTCTCCTTCAGTAGTGCTTCCATGACCTTTCCACTACCGAGGTGAGGCTGACTGGTCTGTAGTTCCTGCTTTCTCTTTGTTCCACTTTTGTATAAGGGGACTACATCTGCTGTCCTCCAGTCTTTGGGTACCTCCCTGTTTCCAGTGATTGGCTGAACAGGATAGCCAGAGGTTCAGCCACCACCTCTCTTAGTTCTTTAAGGACCCTGGGGTGCACCCATCTGGCCCCATTGCTTTATCAGCTCTTATTACTTCCAGTTCCTTCAGGACCCTTTCTCGTGTAAAGGGACTTGTGTCCATTCTGCACCATTCTCACCCTTGTACTCCTTCAGACCCATTACCCCTCTTCCTTAGTAAAGACTAGCAGAAATACCTGTTCAATATGTCAGCTTTATTGTTGTCATCCTCCATGCGGCTCCCATCCTCCCCTTCAGTCTCACTATCCTCCTTTGTCTTTCTTTTTCACTTATGTACCTGTAAAGGTTTTGTCCTTGCCCACTGACTTCCCTGCCTCCTTTGTTTCTCCTGGTACTTCTCCCTATCCCTTCTGCCTGTGTCTTTTTGTATTGCCTGAATGCAATCTTTTTGGCTTTCACTTTCTTTGCTACCTCTTTGGAAACCATAATGGTCTCCTCTTCCTTTTCCTCTTGCTAACCTGCTTAATGCATAATTCTGTTGTTCTTATAATCCCATTTTAAATACTACCACTGTTCCTCAACCCTGATTCCTGTCCCATTCCCCTTAATGCCTCTTTCAAGTATCTCCCCATTTTCCCAAAGTCTGCCCCCCTAAAATCCAGGATACGTGTTTTTGTGTGGTTTGGTTCTGCTCTTTCTGTGATTTCAAACCACAATGACTGGTGGTCACTGTTACCCAGGTGCTCCCCCACTGTTACCCCCATCACACTGTCCCTGTTTGTGAGCACAAGGTCCAGTATTGCCTTCTGCCGAGTTGGTTCCATGACCAGTTGCTTGAGGAAGGCACCCTGAAGGGAGTCCAGAATAAATCTGCTCCTATGTCTCTCTTTTGGTGAAGACACACGCCCTTTTTACCTAAAAGTAGCCCTCTGTCAGGGCTGAGGCTCCAAGAGCCTATACTGAGCTGCTGTTCTGCTGTGCTGCTTCCTCAGCAAGCTCCCAACACCAACTGAACACTGAACACTGTTCAAACCTCCCAACATTCTATTTCAACACCCTTGCTGCAGATTCCATTGAGGCTCATGCAGCTGCAATAGTTCTATGGTGATGCCATCCCTCAGTCTCAGCGGAGACTGAGAAGAGAGTAAGACAGTGTGAAACCCATTTAACTGGAGTTTCACAAGCTGCCTTCCCTGCCTACCACTAGGTCTTACTGGGATTCTAGTAACCCCGGGTAACAAGGGGGTTACACTCCTCTATGATGGAGTTTCTGAGGTAGTCTCCTATTTCTTTAAAATCCACCTTCCCAATGCAAATCATTTGTCTCCAGTTGGACAATGACATCTAGCTCCCTCCCATTTCCTGCTGCTCTAGTGATCTACTGGATCTGCATTCTATCCATCTAAGCTGAAGCCTCTCTCAGGCACTTCATCTCCCTCTCCCTTCCTTCTCCTGCTCCTAAGTCTATTTCTCTAACAAAATAGTCCCCCACTAGCAGTTCCTTCTCCCCTCGACTGGGGGCCTCTTCTTCTGTCCTTGGGTCCTCCTCTTCTGAGGACCCTACTTCCTTCATTTCCACTGCTATGGTTGCCTTCTCCTGACTTCCCTGTCCTGCCAGTACAGTGAAGAAATTTTGCAGTGGTACTGGCTGTGGAGTGCATATCTTTTCTTCTACCCCCACCCTCCCAGATGCCACCATGGTACAACCTCTCTGCCTCTATCTAGTCATCTTCAGGGGAAGTGGAGGCAGACTTGGTGGCTGCTGGGTAGGGCAGAAGGTTCTCTTCTTATGGGAGGCAGTATAGTGCAGTGGTTTAAGGCTCTGAGCTGCAAACCTGGAGATTGGGGTTTGAATCCCATGGCCCCCACTTGCATACTGTGTGACCCTGTGCAAGTCTCTTAACTTCCTTGTGCTCCCAGGTCACACATGTAAACAAGCTTCAGCTGAGTGTGCCTTTCCTGGTTTAACAATGTACCCTTTCCCTTTTTGAGCCTTTACCAGTTTAGCCTGGAATCCAGTAACTCTGCCCTCAACCCAGAGAGGTGAGTATAAATGGGGGTAGAACCTCAGTCTCCAGAAGGTGTCTTGAAAGACTGCAGTTCTAAACCCATTGTATTGCACCACTCCCATACTCTTTCCTTTTCTTACCTTAGTGCCTGTTGAAATTTAATTGTATCTTACTGGCTCCTTTCTATGCCCCTTGAATTCCAAACCTCTTCCTTTGCTTGCTTGACATTTATTTTGTACCCTACACTAGATAGTGTGTCCCTTATTTTCCTTTTTTTAACCCACCTACCTCTGACTATACTACTCTCGGTGTCTACTACTTCATACCCCCTTGCCTGAACATTGTTCATTACCCTACCCTAGATAAGCTGTCTTGTAATTTCCCTTTTCAACCTTTCTACCCATACCTACCTTATCCCGGTGCCTACTACTTCTTACCCACTAGATGTTAACACATTGCCTGTGTCTACCTACCCTATAGCTGACTGTCTCAGTATACCAGAACATAATAGTGTGCTATTAGCTACCTTAGCCCCCCTGTAGAGTATCCTGTGGACTATCGGCAGATGCCTAAGATAGTTACCACACTCCTGACCTGTTTCATTCACATGCCAGAACATGAGTGTGATGACATGCTGGGTAAGGCAGTCTTATATAGTGCACTTGTTAGAAGCCACTAAGCCTCTGGCAGCTCCACCCTCAATCACACACCTGTTTCATGGGGCTTTCTTACTCTACACACCCCCAAGATTAATTTAATGAGCCTTGTGAAAGAGTAACCCCCCCCATTTATATTTCTTCATTTATATTATTTTTGTTCTCTCATGCTGGGAAGGTAGTGGATTCTGGGATATTCTTCTGTCATATGTATTGTCTATAATGTCATATCTGTTGGGCTGGCCACCCACTTTGTTTTCTTTTATAGTTAACTGTCCATCGTTTTGTTGTCTCTTGTGTCTTGCTCCAATCCCTATCACACCCATGCAATCAAAGAGAGAGCTGAAATAATAAAATTAGAATTTCTGGACTGTTCTCCATCATTATCATAATAACCCCCTGCGTTTGTTTGTTTATGTATTTGGAGTCTTTTACTCCTGTTTCCCCCGCGAGATCGCATGTAGATAACTAGATGGAGCTGTGTATCCTCCACGGGGCTTTATTTGCTTGGTCCTTTTTAGTTTAGCCCCTGTTTAAAGGTCTGTATCATTTTATGAAGGGCACTAAGTTATCACTGTTTATTTACAGTGAGGTAGTATGTTACCTGCTTTCATTAATCAAAGAGTAAGCTATGTTCACCGCAAGAATACAGCACTTATAAAGTAAGTTGTTAAATGTTACAAACCTCGGTACACTTATTTTCAGCATTTCACTGCTGTAAACAAATTTCTGTACTGTTTGCCTGGGTCAAGCCCCGGTATGCTTGCTATGCTGTTACGGGTATAACAGCCCATGAATATAAATGCCAGATTAAACAGTCCCCTGGTTTTATATTTTCTTAAAAACCTCTAGATAAATGAGGCAGGTTTTGTTTTCCCTGTGTTAGTGCTTAACAAGTTGTACACGACTGTCTGAGAAGGCAGGCTGATGCAGCAAAACCCTTCGAACTTGTGCACAGTTGTGAAGCTGTTTGTTTTTAAAACTAAGCCCCAAGAAGGATATGCTTTCAAATAAATGTCTTTATGTCATTCTGCTTACCCCAGGAACTGAAATTGAACTCTTTCAGACTGACTTGAGACTTTACAATAAACGAAGGATTCCTTGAAGACAAACAGCTTGTTAGTGATCTGTGTACCATTCCCCTTCAATGCAGCATTTCCTAAGAGCCGGCCAGCCTCTAGCAAGACACTTTTATGCTGCCATTGAAAGGGGAGGTGCCTCTTGAAACTGAATAATTGTTCAAATGTGCTAAAAAAGACTGAAATTCATTTCTTAAACTGTATTCAGGTTAATCAAGTATTTAAAGGGACCATATTGTTATAAATAAAATATTTGTAATTCAGATAAAGAAGTTACATTTCAAACAACGTATAAGGGTAGAGTTAGGTGATCACGTGATACCTTTTTATGCTATTTAAGGTGCACCTTTAGGTTCAGTAGTCAGATAGAATGGAGCGTTGATTCAGAGAATGCACTTGGTGAAAGGAAAGCCTGGAATGGGGATATGATGCTGTAAACACCCCAACAGCTAGTAACTTCTAACCTACTTTGGTTGACTTGGTTAATTTATTTTGTTTTGCCATTTGCAGTTTGCTTTATATATAAAATAAATATTATATTTCTTTGCTGCAATTGTGCCTCTGTGGTTCATCTGTTCACTTACCTATGACAAGCCTGATTCTCCCACACTACCTATTACAAATTTAAAGACAAGTCTCAAAGTGCACCAAACACTGACTAGAAATCTCTTTCCTCCACCTACCCACTTATACTGCTACTTTAAGTAAGGAGATAATTTAGATATACAATGAGGTGAGACAGAAATGCACAGCAAAATGAAATATTTAGATGGCAGTAGGACCTGGAGTGATGATAAATAATTTATAGTGTAGAGCACTGTTCTATATAGAAATCCATCCTTTTCAAAATGCTGTTTTACCACAGTACAAACGTCGTGGAATGTGATTGTGCTCTTCTGTGATAGAACAGCATTTTAGAACCTCTAGAGAATGCACAACTCAGTTTCATTGTGAAGGAGAAAAAAACACAATGCATACATTTCACATAACACTATACACTATACAAAATACAGGATGAGCAACTGTATGCATAACCAGTATGTTCTGCCACCTCAAGGTTCTGATTCCCATGGACTTATCGAACTTCGCCCTCGAGGTCAGAGAGAATCAGAACCCCTCTGTGGCAGAACACGCTGGTTGTGCACAGTTGCCCATGCAGTATTCTCTATATCATCATTAGCAGTAGGTCATCACCATTTATCATCACTTGAGACTGTTTACAAAAGAGTCCCTAACCAGTGGGAAAGCAGCTTGAGCAATGTCTGATGACATCACAATGACCTCTGCTGCACTAAAAACAGAGCAGTGAAATCAAGCAGAAACAGTTTATTCTTCATTAAAAGAACTAATCGGAAAGCTTTACAATTTAAAATACATCATATGCATAGGAGTCACAATGGCATGACTCAGAACATGACATTTATTGTCACTTTTGAGGGAGCAGGACTTTCATAGCTCACTCGTGGCTCTGCCACTCGTGAGGTATGGTCCTCCTCCCTCACTCATGATGATAAACAGCATATTCTGAGTCTGGCCATTGTGTAGCTAGATAGACAGATCAATCAATTGATTGACAGACACACCTCTAGGTTTAAGCTGGGTGCTTACTCTCCTCTCTGTCAGCAATTCCAGCACTGACCTCTAGTAAAATTCAAACAAGACTCCAGGGCTCAGTCTATAGTTCAAAGGCTCAGCCTCAGAGTTTTGTTTATATATTAGTCCTACATGAGCTACCCTCCTGTCATGAGGCACAAATGCAATCTTCAATGACTCTTTGAATATTATTGATAAGGAGATAGATCATTGTCTCAGGATGTTTGGGTGCATTCTGACAGAAAGACTTTCCAGGCCTGACCCGGGGACTAATCTGAGTACTTGTATGTTCATTTTCTGTCCACAGCAAGCTTCAACAGTTGGCATCAGAGCTAGTGAGGTGTGAGCGAGAGTATGTGCACTCCCTGGCCTACCTAACTAAGAATTACTTTGGTGAGATGGAACATCGTGAGCTACCACAGGATCTTCGTGGGAAACACAGTGTGGCATTTGGGAACATTGAGAAGATTTTCACCTTCCACAGCCATTACTTCCTGAAGGAGCTGGAGACCTGTGTGAGCCACCCTCTAGGAGTTGGATCCTGTTTTCTACGATATGTAAGTAGGGGGATTACTGAAAGAGGGAGGGGGAGAGAGGGCAAAAGACAGATAGGCAGCTGTGCCATAGATCAGGTGCTGTATCCTACAAAACAGAGCAGAACCACAGGGAAAAGGAGACTGACAGATAGTCTACTGTGGGTGAAGTGATGTTTTTCTGGGATACATAAGTGGACTGTAGAGAGAAGAAAGAGACAGGCAGGTTTGCTATAGGTGAGGTACTGCTTCCTGTGATACATTAGGAAAGAATCACTGGGTAGGTGAAAGCAACAGATAGACAGGCCTGCTTTGGGTGGGGTACTGTTTTGCAATACATTAGTAAAGGAATCACTGAGTGGGATGGGGATAAGATTGACAGAGCAGGTGATAGCTGAGTCCTGCTACCTCTGACACAAAGTGATTTGCCAGTTTTCTACAAATAACAAATCCAGTTTGGATTAGTGAGATTCAAATCTCATTACATTCCAAAAAGTTAAGTTTCAGGATATCCCATTCTCAATGATAAAGAAGTCATTTTCATGAAAACAGGCTCTACAGTACAGTCTACCTATTCCTATATACAAGCAGCAAACAACTATGTAATATTAATGATGACCTCAACTCAAAATACAGCAGCATTCAAAAAAAACAGTACCACATACTGTTATAGGTCAATATTAAACACATGAAAAATAAAGGTCTTGCTGATTGGGTCTGCAGAGAAATTAAGTGCAGACAGCAATGCCATCCATGACTTGAACACTCATTGAAGTGGTGAACAGTACCAAATACTTGAGTGTGATACTAGACCCCTACCTCAACTCCGAAAATGAAGTGACCCAAATTGGTAAAACATGTAACTCAAAACTGGGATTGGCATATCAGATAACGTAGAACTTAACTAAGGAAGCTTGGCTGGCTATAGTGCACCACATGTCCTGGAATATCTTTGAATTGGGCCAGTGCTCCAATGGCTGGCTCCAGCTCTGTCTGAATGACTGCAGGGTTGGGGCAGCATGATGGGGTAGGGGGGCTGTCCCACTGTGGCCACTGAGTGTGATATGTGGGAGCAGTCAATGGTTATGGCAAGGTCCCTGCCCACATAGCCTGTGCCCCCTCAGCAGTCCACGCCTAGGTAAATGGTGTGAAATGTGAGAATGCCCCCTGGCCACTCCCTGGTCTGTCCATGCAGCCTGCGTGCATAGCTGTACGGACAGACAGGGGATTGGGTGGGGAAGCAGTACGTGCCCCTTTGTTAATGCTGTAGGGGTCTATGGGATTCCTGATGCATGGCTGAGGAATTTATGGAATCCTATGTGCCACAGATAAGCAGTGCATAGGCTTAGTGAATAGGGAGCAAATTGGGAGGAAATCTTTCTCCTGCTACACACCTAAACTCTGGAACGCAATACCAGTAGCATGGAACAATTCTGACAGCCATCTGCAATTAAGTCAGGAATGAAAAGGCATTTTTCTGTATGCTCATACAGTATAGCATGCCTGCCAG
Organism: Neoceratodus forsteri; assembly: GCA_016271365.2. Lineage (NCBI taxonomy): Eukaryota > Metazoa > Chordata > Ceratodontiformes > Ceratodontidae > Neoceratodus > Neoceratodus forsteri. The sequence continues at coordinate 81,985,991 of JADMNL010000022.1, forward strand.
GATCAGATGCAGTGTGACAAAGTGTCACAATTTCCTGCATGACAACTGCCATTGCATTAAACTGTTTCCTGCAGAATTCTGAAGAGTTCTGCAGGATCAGGTGTCTGATCCTAATGGCTGCAAGTTTAGTTGTAATTGTGCACGTAGTTTCTACCACTGTGGTTGAAATACCTTTTGCTATGTTTGTCACAGATTCACACTGAGATTACCGTCACACTCAAATGTCCATCTAAGACAATGGGAATGGATGAGGGTAGCTATAGTAGTGCTGACTGAAATCATCTGCTTGTGACGTCAGAATTTTTTCATCGCACCTGGTTATAATAGCATAAGTAGAGGAGTATGATTTCATGGCAGGTATAGTATAAGCAACAAGTAGATGAAGTCTGAGGAGCAAAGAGCCTGTAATAATGACAAATGTCTTCGGTAATTAAAAAAAATGAAGGTCAAAAAATTACAATTTTGGGGAATTTTGCATAACAGAGTTGTAAGCTCTTTAAATAAAGAAACAGTGGGAACGTACAACACTGACCAATACAGAGGCAAAGACAGAGATAGAGATAGCGACAGAGGCAGAGACAGAGGTATAGGAACAGGCAGATATTCTTTGAGGACATCTCCCTCCACTGAGCCACATCATGGAACTACAAACCCTCAGTTTCAGGATCACCTAGAAATTTTTTCTAGAGGGGGGCCACCCACCTTGACATGACTTGTCTGAGCCTATATAAGGTGGGCACCCCCAGCATGCCTCAGTTCTTTCCTCCACCATCAACTACTCATCAGTTCACTGCCACTGAAGGATGTTGTTGGACTTTTGCAAGTTTTCACTAATGCTGCTTCTTTAAATTTGCTATTTTTTTTCCAACTATTTTTCTGGCCCTCCATCTCAGAACTCTCTTGGGCCACTGCACTCACCGACTTGCTCTACCACTCATTGTGTTCCCCTACATCTTCAATTTCATTGCAGTTCCCCAGGACGGGAGGCAGCAACTGGGGGAAACCACAGGGGTAGTGACGGGGAACCAGCATTGGGCTTGTGGCAGAGGCACTGACAGGGCCATCGCCTATCCGAGGTGGAGAGCATTTTCCTGGATTTATGCCCTCAACATTGGATGTGCAAGGCCGCCCATCCCACGATGTGAGTGCTCCCACCCAGGTCTGGAAGGCAGCTGCCAATGTCTACCCCACGCTTATGAGCCCCTAAGCATCACAGCACAGCTGGTCTCCACCGGTGGCCACTGCTGCACTGGGCTTCCCCTGGATCTCTCCCTGAGAGAGGAGACTGGTCCTACAGATGCTTGATCCTCCTTCTCCCCTGCTGACCCAAGGCGACCCAGCCTCACTCCTGAACCTGGGTCGCTGGCGTGACGTGAGGTGTGGTGTCCAGTGCCTCAACCCTCAGCACCACCGGGCTGGCTCCAAATTTGCTATTTTAAACTTTATTTTATGCTGCTGCTGAAAGACAAGGAACAACTGTTCTGTTATTACCGATGCAGTGATGTTCAGATTTATAAAGACAATGACCACTCCATTTTATCCATCACCTTGGTACATATCATGATGTTAAAACCTACTCAGTTTGCCAGAGCTTTAACCAGGCAATCAGGAGACTTCGCAAGAAACCTTTATAGGTTTTCTGAAGCTTAAAGAGAATGAGAAACAGGTTGTGGCAAAGGCGGTTTCACCATCATCAACTGCTTCTGTTCCCAGTTCACCATCAGCTCATAAATCTCCACAGTCATTGGCGGCAGTCACTGACTTGTCAAAGAAAAGGATAAGCCTCAAAACTGGTGAAAAAAGGACAAGTGCTGGAAAGATAAAGATGTTTCTCCAGACTGTTCCCATTCACCTCTTAGATGGAGTAAGTCTACTGGTAAAGGCGGGTCCCCTGTTACCACCATGGGTCCTGCTACCCCCCTAACTGTCTCTGAGACACCAAGGTCAGGGTCTGGCATCGGTTCATCTCCTGCGCTAGAGGACTTGCGGTCTATTGCACAGCTGGGCACTGTCCCATCGACAGCTCAGCCATCATCAACCCCTTTGGGGTCTGTCAACACTCAGGTGCTATACCAAACAATGTCAGAGTTGTTTCAGTGACTACTGCCACAGCCGCCATTGACACCTGCTCTGTTGGCACCTTCAGCTCGATAATCATCCACACTGCCATCAGTGCTCCAGTCCTTTGTTCCTGCCTCAGTGACAGTCCCAGAACAGCCTCCATCTACAGGATTTGCATTGTCAACTCATTCTCCTCATCTATCTTGTTATCCCATTAACCCTCAGCTAATGTTGATTCACATCGACAATGAACTGGAATATAGTTCAGAATCTGAGAGGAGGCCATGGACGAAGAAGAAGAGGTAATAGATATGGTTGGCTCAGGCTCCACTTTATCCTTTTGCTCTGAAGAGAGTGTGAAAAACACACCAAGAGCTGCCCTGAAGATGCCTCTTGTCGAGCCTTCCTTAAACATATTCAGGCTAAATTGGTGTTCCAAGCTGAAGAGAATAGTTTCTCCAAGAAAAATCTCTATGAGTTCTTAGAGGTTTCAGCCTCTCCAACAGTGGTTATTCCTCCTGTGCATTCTGCATTTGAGGGTGCTGCCTTGGCAGCCTAACACAGACCTGCTCAGTCGCCTGCAGTTCCCAGGAAGGCTGATGAACAATATCCAGCCTCCACTGCAGAGCGTTATTATCAAGGCCCCAATTTTTCCGTGACACTTCTGTGGCAGGATTACCATTTGGTGCAGAACTATTGCAGTGATGGTTTGCAATTTCTGTGGAAGTTCTGCAGCACAAGTGAAATGCCACATCACAGCATCAGCTTGTCATACTGACTCCACATTCACGGCAGTGGCTATGTCAAATGGGATGGGGGAATGCACAGTACCACTAGTTTAAAAAATACACACAGAGACTTTATGAAATAATATTTACCCCTGCAAAAAAGCTAAAAAAAAATCTAGCACTTAAAGTCGTATCCTATTGCATAAATGAAATATTCAGAAGGGACCCTCTGTGATAAGTGATTTATCTGTATTCATGCTGTTTACGCCACTCGCGAGGCCCGCATTGCATACTACTTATATACAATCTGCAACATAGTTTTTTTTTTTAATACATTTCCCTTTCTGTAATCATGAAATTGTATCATCATTTATACAGTTCCCTTTAGAAAGGAATAAACAGAACAGTGGAGCTATGTCAAGACTCACTTTTCATGCCAGCCCACCTCTTGTGATGCACTGTCAGGCCATGACACGCACGTGAACCCCTTGTGAGGGAAAGCTCCCTGGCCCATCACAAGGTGTCACCCATGTGACAGAACACTGCATCATATATTTACAGGCTTGAAGTGGCGGTGTGAGACAGTGCTGCCCCCCTCCCCAATTCTTGTGCTGCCCAGCCAGCTCCCTGAGCTCATTCCCAAACTTGAGTCTCCATCACGGGAACACAACATGCTACTTGCTGGCCCTGCACATCTTTCTTCATAACTTTTAGGCAATTTTATCAACTCATGATAACATGTAAGCAATAATCCTGGCAAAATGTATACAGCACAATTATTCATTTAATAGATCTGTTCTTTCAACAGGTCTACACATTATTATAGTCCACATTTCTGAGCATAATTCTTTTTTTTAAAAGACAGGTTGATTCATTTTACCAGTTATTCATTTCAGAGGGCTTCCCTATACCTTAAAGGCACAAATAAATCTGTACAAAGTAAGCTATTCAGTTAACAGATCTACGCTCTTGTCAAGTATTTATTTAAGTTCTAAAATGTGTCAGTTCTCTTCCTAGTACAGCTAACACAAGGTCGAAATAACATAGTCTAAGGTATCATAAATGTTATCAAAGATCACATTTCTCAACAAAAATAGCCCCCATGCAGGCTTCATATTGATATCTTGCAATACAAGAAAATGGTCCTGACAATCCATATCACGGATGTAGGATATTTTAATTTAAAAATGTAGTACATTCCTGCTATAATTCATAATACACAGAAACAGTAATCTAAGTTTCTTTCAGCTTTTTTTATTTTCTAGTTTAGTATCATTACTTACATTGATATGTATATAGTATAGTCTACAGTGCCTTATTTGCGTTGTTATGTAATGTTAATTATCTATGTTCTTTGTTGTTGTAGTTCCAAGAGAGTTTTCTCCCAGCTAGGATTCTGTATTTATTTATGTATATTTAAACTCTGTTATGTTTGAAAATATAATAAAAAAGATTTTATAAAAAAAAATATCTGTTTAAGTTGGCCCCAGTGTAATAATTTAAGACTGAAAATGTTATTAGGTACAGGTTAAGCAAATATCACATTACTCGATGTGCTGTGCCACTTCCTCTGGGAGTTGGAGCAGTGCTAGATAAACGATTATTCATTTCTGTGGCAGGATGCAGCACTGTCATTAGCTAATGTATAACATGATGTCATTGCTAACATCACATGCTGAGCATAAAGGGGGTTTGAATACAAAATGAGAGGAACAGAACCAGGTGCTATTTAAAAACTGCAAATATTAATAAAGAACCACCAAAAATGGTGAATTTTATGGCATCGCAGATGGTCTGCAGTAGGTTGAAAGTTCTGCACAAAATTCTCCAGCTGCAGAATTCTAGGGGCCTTGATTATTATTATTCTCAACCTGAAACAGACTCTGTTATAATTATGGTTGTCCACGATAGATCCAAAGTTCCAAAGCAAATGAGCGCTCTTCTTCCTGATAATGAGTCAAGGAAGCTGGATGTGATGGAGAAGAGTACTTTGGCTTCTGCTTCCCTGGGCCTAAAAATTGCTATCAGGCATATATGACTGAATATCAGAATTGCCTGTGGAAGACAATGGCCACCTTGGCTGAAAAATTGCCAGAGGACCAGGATAAAATACTATCTCAACAAACTATGACTAATGCCCAAGAAGCTTGTAAGCACCTGCTCAGATTGACTTGTGATGCCTCTGGTGCTGCTGTCAGTGCTGCTGTCTGTGGTATAGGCCTCCATCGCCACTCCTGGTTAATGGAGACTGGTTTTGCCTCTGATGTACAACAGTCTGTGATGAATGCTCCTTGCAGGAGTAAATAATTTACGCCTTTGAAAATGCTGTAAGGGATTTGCAGTCTTCTGAAAAATTACTCTTAGACCCTTTGAATCCTAAGCCCCATGGAAAGAGACATGGTTCTTTTTGTAGGCCCTATGACTGTCCAAGCCATGGCTACTCAAGGGGCCACAGTCATGGTTCCAAGAGACCTCAGTCTTTAACTTCCCAAGCTACAAACTTGCCCATGGGTGCCCATACCAGACTTACAAAAGGTCAAACCATCACAGGCACCTCGCTGCCTTCTGACTCTCTTCCCCTTAATCCAGCCTCACTGCCTTAGGAAGATTTGGTGGAAGGTGACATCTGTCTCTTTCTTGAAAAGAGGAGGGAGATCACTACAGATACTTGCATTCTGGAGGTGGTTCAGCATGGCATGCCCTAGAACTCCTTACTGTTCCTCCAGTTACCCCACCACTACCCAACAGATATCCTCCAAGACATCTTGTCCTTTTGCTGGAGGAGTTTCAAACCTGCTCTGCGAGAAGGCTGTTGCATTAGTCCTGTCTCAAGTAAACCAAGGCTTTTACACCCAGTACTTTCTGGTTCCAAAATGGACCAGGGATTTAAGGACAGTACTCGATATTTGAGATATGAACATGTTCATAGGATACAAGAAGTTCAGAATGATCTCCCGGCAATCCCGTCTGCTTCTACTACTGAAAGGAGATTGGCTGGTTGCGCTGGACATAAAGGACACATATCATCATTCCAAGATCTGCAAGTCACACAGAAAACACCAGTGTTTCATGCTTCAGAGCTCATGCTACCAATTTAGTCTCTTGCCCTTTGGCTTATGCTCTGCACCATGTGTCTTTACCAAAGTATTTCCCATGATATCAGCTGTGCTCTGCAGGGAAGGCCTTCTACTATTCTCTTGTCTGGTGGACAGTGAGAGTATTTTGCTCATTTGTAGACAGTTTAAAGAACATATTATGGACAGTAAGAGTGTTCTGTTTCTATAGATTGTTTGAGTGATATATTGTACCCCCAGCCAAGGTGAGAGATTGGTGGGGGGACATTTTCTCTGGTGAGGTGAGAGCTCCCAGAAGTCATAAACTGTTTGCTGGGGAGAACTGTGGCAATCTCTTCCTCAAACCCATGCTGTAATTTATAATCTGCTCTGTTGTTTATTTTGTGTTTATTTATTATTGTTTGGTGTGTGTTGTATGATTGAAAGTTGAGTGATTGGGTGTGTAGTGTTGTGTAGTTGGTGTGAATTTATTGTGGGTGCTCTGAGTGTGCAAAGATGTGTTGGAGAGTTGTTCAGCCAGTCAGGCATTATTCCCCCTCCCAGCTTAAGGACCTCCACCCTTTTAGGTGTCCCTCACTATCCTCTGAGATATATAGATGGTGTAGGGCTCTGGGGATTGTGAGGAGGAGGAGGGCGGTGGCAGGGCCTGGAGGGGGACTGGAAAGGAGCAGACGGATTGGGATAGTGGGGACAAGAAGATACCCTGGGGTGAAATGGGTTCAGGAGAGGGGTCCTCCCTGCCTGATTCCCATACCCAAGGGCTCTGCCTGCAGCAAGCAGGTAGCTCGGTCTTCACCGGCAACTCATCCTACTCGAACGGTGTTATGTAATGCCAGGTCCATTAAAAACATGACTGCTATAATAGCTGATCTTATAGGGTCATTGGACCTGGTATGTATCACCGAGACCTGGCTGGATGATAATGCTGGCCCTATTTTGGCTTCAGCTGTACCAGCTGGATACTCGGTCATACAACGTCCGAGGCTGGATCATAGGGGCGGGGGAGTGGCAATCTGTTTTAGAATGGAACTGAACCTGATAGAGGTACCAGTAGGAATTACCAACTCCTTTTAATGTATCCTGGGTGAGGGTGTGGGGTGCAGGATTCTTCTCATTTACCGTTAACCAGGTAATGGGAATGTTTTCCTGCGGGAAGTTGCAGACTTCATTGTCGACATAACATTGGGAACCTCCAGATGGCTGATCCTGGGGGATTTCAATGCCTGGGTTGATGATGAGCTCTCGCAGTTTGATCAGGACTTCCTCCAGCTGATGAATTTGCTGGGCTTCACATAGGTTATTTCCTCCTCGAGCCACATAGATGATCATTCATTGGACTTGGTATTCCTCCTGGGGATGGAGATATCTGACTTGGTGGTGAAGCCAGTTGGATGGTCTGACCATCACATCATTGAGTTCAGTTTCTTGGCCCTCAGTAGGTCGGCCCCTATGGAAATGGTCCGGTACCACCCTTTGAGGGGTGTTACCCCGGAGGGCCTGATGGCGGTGCTGGACCTGTTGAGTTTGCAGAGTGAATGAATGGATCCTGGGGACCTGGTCCTTGCCTATAATGAGGCGGTAGTAGGGACCCTGGATTCCACTGCTCCTGTTCGTGTTCGAACTCTCACCCTTTGCCCCAAGTCTCCTTGGTTTAATGAGACTTTGAGGGAGTTGAGGAGAGTGGGAAGAAGGTTTGAGAGATGTTGGCGGAAGTTGGGTCTGGAGTGTGACAGACTTAGTTTGATGGACCATTATTGGGTCTATCAATCAGCAATTTCCTGTAAGAAGGCAGAATTCCTGTCCAGGAAAATAGCTACTGTGCAGAATCAACCAGCCCAGCTCTTTCAGACCATGGGCAGATTGTGCAATCCAATCTGTCTTCAGCCCGAGAGAGTGTTTTCACAGGAATGGTGTGAGGAGTTTGCTTGATTCTTCATGGATAAGTTTGCCACAATTTGGTCCAATCTCCTCCTAACTCTTTCAAACAGGAGTTGTGGTGGTCGGCAGGAGATGTTGGACACCCAGTTTGTGTAGTTTGACTTCGACCTGCCCACAATCAATGACATAGTGATGATCGTCCAGTCGTTGCAATCGATCAACTGTAGTTTAGACCAGGGCCCCTCTCGCCTTTAGTAGGATGCATGGATAAAATCGTCCCTATCCTCACCAAGATAGTCTGGTTGTCATTGGAAAAGGGGATCTTTCCTGATCCCTTGAAGGAAGCCGTGATCCGGCCTCTTCTTAAAATCCTCTCCTTGGACCCGGACTGTCTGGCTAACTACAGGCCTGTCTCTAGCCTGCCTTTTGTAGGTAAGGTTATTGAGAAGGTGGTTGCATCACAGCTGGATGGTCATTTGACCAGCCACAATGTCTATGATTCTCTACAGTCCGGATTTAGGAACAGACATAGTACCGAGACGGCCCTTGTTCGGGTACTAAATTACCTCCTAATAGCGAGAGAGCGAAAGAACCATTCCATCTTGGTCCTTCTTGATCTCTCTGTGGCATTTGATACCGTTGACCATGGAGTGCTTTTGGAACGCTTACAGTTTATCTGTGGACTATCGGGTCTGGTCCTCAGTTGGTTCTGATCATTCCTTGAGGGTAGGACTCAGAGGGTAGTGTCTGGGATTTTTTCCTCGGCATCACTCCCCAATCCTCTCGGGTGCCACAGGGCTCCATTTTGGTGCCCATATTGTTTATGGTATATATGCTGCTGTTGGGAGTGATTATAAGGTGGTACAGTTTGAGTTTTCACTGCTATGCAGATGATCAGCTGTACATGTCCTTTGTGCCCGACCAGGGTGATGCTATCTCAGTCTTTAATAACTGTCTCACCGAGATTCAGGACTGGATGACTGTGAGCTGGTAGTGGTTAAACCCTGAAAAACTGAGGTGTTGTTTGTGGACCCAGGTTGTCGGGGGGTGGGTTTGCTGACCAGATCACCTTCGGGTCTTTAGCTTGGGGAGCCCAGTTAGCTACCTCAGACCGGGTGTAGAACCTGGGCGTCATATTTGATGATGGCCTGACCCTAAAACATCAGGTGTTGGCTGTTGTCAGAACCTCTTTCTACCATCTGAGCAGTATAGCACGGGTTAAGCACCTGTTTCTGCCAACGACCTTTCAACGTTGGTCCACGCCTTCGTTACTTCCTGCCTGGACTACTGCAACGGCCTGTACCTAGCGCTAATAGGGGTGGATATCCACCGCTTCCAGTTAGTGCAGAATGTGGCAGCCAGGCTTTTGACTGGTACATCTAGGACCAGTCATATAATGCCTGTCTTCCGCAGACTGCACTGGCTGCCCGTACAGTGGCGGATTACCTTCAAGGTCAGTTTGCTGACCTATAAGGCCCTACACGACCAGGGACCTAGTTACCTGCAAGATCTTCTTCATCCCTACTGCCCCTCCCATCCGCTCCGATCTACCGATGAGGGATTGCTAGAGATTCCCAGGGTTTGCTTAAAGACATCTGGGGCCAGATCATTTAGTTTTATGGCCCCAACCCTGTGGAATTCTCTACCTCATCGGGTGCAAGATCGCCTGACTGTCCAAAGTTTGAAATTACCATTAAAAATGTATTTATTTAGCCTGGCGTATCCTGATTTTTAAGTATATCTTATTGATTGATTTTAGGATGTTGTTTTAATTTTATGTATTTGATTTATTTATTGTAAAATCGCTTTGGTTCTGGAAAGGCGCTTTTTAAAAATAAAGAATTGATTGATTGATTGAATTGTATGTCTTCCCTTACATAGATGATTTGCTGCCAAAGCACCCTTTTCAGGAGGCCATTGTCTACACACTGTTTCCAACCCAGCAGTTGTTTGACCAGCTGGGCATACTGGTCAGTGAAACAAAGTCAGCCCTTACCCCTGTCAGAGGCTTTAATACATACAGACCATCCTGGACACAGGGCTGGGTCAGACATTTCTGCCTCAGAGCATGCCACAGGACTGGTGGAAGAGGCACAGCTGGTTTCATCCAGTAACTATGTGTTAGTCAGATGTCTCCTAAGACTGATTGGCCTGATGGGGGCTGCTGTCCTGACTGTATTCTGGCCTGCCTCCACATGAGGATCCTTCAGTGGTTCCGTAGAGCACAATTAGCTCAGCACTCCAGTGAGCTGAAGTGCCTCATACAGGTCATTCCTCCTCAATGTCATTCCTTGCTCTGGTTGTTGGACTGCTCCAATCTAGAGATCGGGATCCCTCTTCCTCCAGTCCTTCCCCTTGGTAGTGATGACCACAGATGTCTCAGGTTTGGAGTGGGGGTGCTTATCTGGGCCCCTTAAGAACCCATGGCCAATGGGGCCCTCTGGATACAGTGCTTCACAGCAAGACTCTGGAGATGAGTGCTGTTCTAGTTGACCTAAGGCCTTCACTACTCTACTTCCAGGGAATCAGCTGCTGATCTGAACAGACAATGTGCCAGTGGTGTATTACATCAGTCAACAGAGCTGAGTCCATTTGTACATTCTGTAGAGAGGCAATAGGAGTATGGCACTGGGCTGTGGAACATGACATATTTCTATCAATAATGTTCTTCTCCAGTATGCTGAATGTGCTGGCAGATCACGTCAGTTTGTCCCATGTGCTCTTGCATGAATGGGACCTCTCAGACACCATTATGACTGACCTCTTTGAAAAATGGGGTAGTCTGAAGATAGACCTGTTTGCATCTCCATACAATGCAAAACTGCCAGGTTTTTGCTTGCTCACTCCAGGGCCTGGAGTTTTCTTGTGAAACACTTTGCCCCTCTCTTGGAAAGGAAGGTTTCTGAATGTCTTTCTCCTATTCCTTCTCATACAGAGGGTTCTGGTAAAATTTTATTGATTTAGTTTTTGTTGACCGGGAAAGGAAGACTAGTCAATTCTGCCTATTTTCTACCTCGCTTCCTTCCCTAATTTTGGTGGCTCCTCAATGGCCCAGAACATTTGGTTTCCACTTCTCCAGCAATTGGCCATTGAACTTCCTGTCACACTCGCCCTGTGAGTCAGACTTCTGATGCAAGAGAAGGGTGCTGTAGTGCACCTAGAGCTTCTATACCTGCACTTCATGCCTGGTTCCTGAGGCCATAAAGCTCTCCTACTTCGGGATTTCCCCAGTGGTTGCTGATGTTCTCTTGGCAGCTAGAAAGCCATCTACCCAGTACACTTGATCACAGAAATGGAAATGTTTTACAGTGTGATGTATTCAACATGCCCTGGATCCCTTTATTTGTCCAGTTCCTAAAGTGCTGGACTATGTCTTTTCCCCTAAGGTCACTGGACTCGGTATTCCTCTATAAAGGTCTACATGGCTGCTGTTTTCACTTTTCATGCCCTAATAGAGGGCAAGGCTGTGATCCAGCTGGAGGTTTCCCATAGGTTCCTAAGAGGCAGTCCTCTTTTGCACCCTCTGGTCCGAGATCCCATTCCAGTGTGGGACTTTAACTTGGTCCTATAGACCCTGATGCACTTCCTTTTCAGCCTGCTGCTACTTGTGAGCTATGTTTCCTTTCTAGGAAGACACTGTTCCTAGTGGCAATGACATCTGCTACATGCATTTCTGAGTTACAGGCTCTGGTTGCAGACCCTCCTTTTCTTATTTTCCACATGGATAGGGTTACATTACATACCAGTCCTTGTTTTCTTTTGAAAGTCATGCCTGAAAGAACATTAAATGAGACTATAAATCTTCCAGGTAACTTTTTGTCCCCCACAGATAGTGGGGAATGCTGTTTACATATGTTGGTGCCTGGATCATATAAAGGATTATAAAACATCCTCTCACCTGTTTATTGCTTTTGCCCCCCCCCCCGAATGGTGGACTCACCAATTTCTGAACTGGGCCTGTCCAAATGGCTAGCCAGTTGTATCACTTTCGCTTACTATAAGTTTAGTAAGCAGCTTCCTGGTCCTGGACTTGTTCATGCTGATTTCACCCATGGGTTGGCTACCTCAGTGACTTGTTTTCAGAATGTGTCCACTGCTGACATTTGTGCTGCTGCCATTTGAAGTACTGTTCATACATACACTAAACATTAGTCTGAACATAGTCTGTCATAGATGTGCAGCTTTGGCCTCAGTGTACTGTAAAGCCCCCTTGCTCAGGATCATTAGATCCTGCCATGCTCCTTCTGTAATTAGTACTACCAAGGAATCATTGCATGATGTGACTAAGTGGAAGGAGATATCCTCGAAGAAGATAGAATAGTTACCTGCTGTATTAGTAGTTCTTTGAGAGAATCTCCTCCATTGAGGCACAATTCTCCTTCCTGCCTTCCCCCTTGTCAGCTGATGATCCTGTCTGCTCTCGCAAGCTGGTTCTTCTCTGGGGCATCTCTACTTAGGTTTTCTCTCCTGTATGCCAAGTGTGGTCCTGGTCATTTCAGCTCCTGCCAGTCTGCTGATCCTCTGAGTTTTTCTCTGCTGAGAAATGGAGGCATGCTGTCAACACCCACGTTATAAAGGTACCAACAAAGTGCATTGACATGGGCAGCTCCAGCCCACAAGAAATGTCTGGGTGGTCCTGACACCGAAGCTTACAGTTCCATGATGTGGCTCAATGGAGGAGATTCTCTCAAACATCTACTGTTACGGTAGGTAACTATTCTGTTTGGTGTGAGTGAGCTATAGTATGTCCCCCGATAAAAAGAGTACAGGAGCAGAGGAAGCAAGTGGGATGTAGACAGACATAAATGTGTATAGAAACAGACAGACAGACAGATAAAGAAAGAAAAGATAAAGAATCATGTGACACTGCCTGGGAATGAAATTCTGCCACCCCATCCTGGGAAGTCTTTGGAGAGGATTTATTTTATAGGGTCTGGTTTAAAAAACGAACTTATCCTGATGAGTTGCATTTGTACTGTTACTTCATGATTGGTGGAGCAAAGTGGAGCCATGAGTGCAGCTATATAAAGGACAAACTTGATGAGTCAGGATAAAAGCAGAACTATGAGTGCAACAATAGAGGACAAACTCAATGAGTCAGGATAAATCAGTTATTAAAAAAGCCCTATTGCATGTTCCAGTGATCCATTGGAAGGATGACTAGCAGAGCGTAAACTGGAACTGTGGGATAAAGCATGGGTCTGTGAGGATACATCTTTCATTTTCAATTTAGACTATACAGCAGTGTGAATAACTCATTCATTTGTCTTTCAAAGTCACACAGAGTTGGATAATTTTATTTAACAGTGTATCTCATCAGTAGGTGAAACCATTGGTGAACTGTCTTCTCATATAACATGCCTGTTAGCCAGTTCCAACACCTGTTCCTTACAGTGAAAAGAAGAATATCTCTGGGTTCCCTGCTTATCTTTCTTCGACAGCTGCCCTCCTTAGGGAACCAGAGTGGTAGTCCCTAAGGCAACACTGAGGAAAAGAGTCCTTCTGTGCTGCCCCAGCCTTCTGCCTCAGGAGTGTTCAGTACTTTGTAGCATTATTCTCACTGCCTTTGTATTTCCATTACAGGCAAACCAGTTCAGTTTGTATGCTCTCTATATCAAGAATAAACCCAAATCTGATGCTCTGCTGGAAAGTTATGGGTCATCATTCTTTAAGGTAAGATTTGTTGCCTGTAGTTTACATTAAACTGAAGTAAAGGGCCAGTAAAAGGGCTGTACTGGGACATTCCCATTATGAACATTGGCTTGGGACAGCACCACCTTCAAGGATCAATACCCTTCTCACAGTCTGCCTTGCCTTTGGCTAAACAGGAGACTTCTGTCCTCCAGTGCTGTCAGTCCCTCACTGTATTATTTCGAGCAGACCCAATAGACCAAGAGGTCTCCTTCTGCAAGCAATTTTCTTATATTCTTATGTTCTTATACACCCAGGAGTTATGCCACAACTTCGCTCTTTTCTGTTTGCATCCAGTTGGGTGGTCAGATCACTATACTGTGGAGTTTCTGGATGGGGCCTCCTGAGTTCCACCCCCCACAGACAATATTAGGAAATTTAAGTCTGGATTGAAACTATTAAGATGTACCATAAAACATTCATGTATGAACACTGAATCTATGCTTGTACATACCAGAAATAATACTAAGGATTTCTAGTCATATATTAATAGCATAAGGGGATCATCAAGAGTAATAGGACCTCTGCAAACAACTTATCAAACATATTTTTATTTATTTTAGCTTTTGTTGACCGGGTAAGTGCACTAGACAAATCCTGCCTATTTTCAGGCATGACCCGGGGGAGGGGGATACAGATGAACGCCAACTGACCTTGAACCAGATTAAGCTGTTGGTGGTATTTTTAGTGAATGAGGGAAATTTGGCCAGGACACCGGGGAAATTCCCCTACTTTTTTCGATAAGTGCCATGGGATCTTTAACATCCACCTGAACTACCACCAATCCAGGCAGATGGGACCTCGGTTTAACGTCTCATCCAAAAGACAGCACCTCAGAAGTGCAGCACCCCTCTCATGCTGCACTACAGTGTCAGTACTGGGATATTAACCCAAGTGCCAGATGTGGGAACTGAACCCACAGCCCTCTGATCTCCCGGCCTCAGAGGCGAGTGTGCTACCTACTGAGCCACTGACACTGTTTATATAGCAACCCTAAGGATATGGCCACAATTTCCAATGCCTATTTTTTCTCAGTGTATACAAAAAAGGATACAGTTGTTACTACACAAAGTAAGATGGATCATTTAGAGGGTACTATTATAAATATATGCAAATCAGATATTATCAAACAGAAATTATGCAAATTGGATCCCAACAAATGTCCTTGTCCTGACAACTTACATCCAAGATTGCCTAAGGAATTGGCTGAATTATTATCTACTCCTATAACTATAATAGGCAACAAAACAATTAATGAAGATATAGTCCCAGCAGATTGAATGACAGCAATCGTTGTACCCATATACAAAATGGGCAGCAAAAATATAGTAGCCAGTTATAGACCAATTAGTCTTACATCTATAATCTGTAAAATTATAGAAAGTATATTAAAAGATGCCATACTAGAACAACTTAGCGATAAGGGGCGATTGGATAAAACACAATATGGCTTTATAGAAGGGAGAGGATGCAATACTAATTTAATAAGTTTTCACAACAAAATCACAGAATTACTGGACCAAAATGAATCTGTAGATGTAATCTTTTTCAGTTTTGAAAAAGCTTTTATACATTACCACACATAGGGTTGATTGAGAAACTTATCAAATTAAAAATCAAACCATCTATAATTCAATGGGTAGCATCATGGCTTAGCACTAGAACACAGACAGAGTTAGAGTCAGAGGCACTGGAACAATTTTTATAGTGGGGGTGCTGAAAGTCATTGAACAAAACTGTATAGAAAGCCATAGGGAATTGTACTTCAAGCAAGGGGGTGCAGCACCCCTAGTTCCAGCCCCTATAGTTAGAGTTAATGGACATCTGTCCGCAGATGGTAGCGTGACCAGCGGGGTCCCTCAGGGATCCATCCTAGGACCGTTACCATTCAACTTGTATGTCTCCAACCTCCAGGTATCTAGCAGCAATGTCTTATTAAAATTTGTGGATGATCTGAAATTGGGAGGGCTTAGTGCACACCAATGATGGTAAATTAAGTATGATCAAGGACATAAAGGAAATTGTGCATTGGGATGATCAGAATGGCATGAAACTAAGCCTTAATAAATGTGTAGTAATGCATTATGGAAAAAATCTAAAACAAGACTACTGAATTCATGACCATAAACTACAAACAGTGGATAAAGTGAAAGATCTGGGGGTACTGGTTACTAACAGTATGAAAAGTGACACGCACTGCAGACACACAGCAAGAAAGATAAATCACCTAACTACTTGTGTTAAATGGTCTTTCACAAATAAATCAGTTGATATTATGCTGCCATTGTATAAAACATACTTGCGCCCACATTTCGATTATTGCTCTCAAGTTTGGAGCCCATGGTTTAAGAAAGACATTTCTATATTGAAAAGGGCACATAGGTGATTTACTAAGAATATTTTAAATCTTAGGAACACCAAATATTCCAACAGATTAAGTCATCTCAAATTATGGCCTTTGCAAGTTAGAAGTGAAAGAGGTGATTTATTGAATTTTTACAAACTACTGAAGGATACCGAGTTATCAGAAGACCTACAAATTAACTACAGAGGTAACGTTCATAACCTGAGAGGACACAATAAGCAGATAAAAGGGGAAATATCTAGAACTAACCTGAGATATAATTCCTATCTAACTAGAGTTATAATTTCATGGAATAAACTACCACTAGATATAGTAAATCAAACAACTTTTTGGGGTTTTAAAACCAAGCTTGATGTATATTTAACATCAGTGCTCTGTAATATAATGGTCCACTGAGACGTGGAGATGGCAATTATGGGCCATGGCCTTCTACTATCCTATAACCCTTAGTATTACCCTTAGTATAGTAATACCATACAAAATGTAATCTTGAGCCAGAGAAGCTTAAAGGGGTATATGTTAACGCTCTAGTAGGCCCTTCACTCTGCCATACAGGTCCGTTTCTGCCCACTAACTGCCCAGTGTGACTTGCCAAGGTATAATGAGGAGCTGCAATGGTTGAAGGCAACAGGGTGGAAGTTGGAGCATTCTTGGAAGAGATACAGCTCAATGGATAAAATGCTGGCTCAAAGAACTCATTATGGGGATTATCAGAGGGCAGTCTTGTGTAATTGCCTCAAGTAAGAATTGACCAGCTCAGTTTTTCCACAATGTGGACAGATGACTGCATGCACCCTGTCAACAGGCTGAAGGAGCATTGTCTGCAGCAGGCACGATGTGTTTGGTCACTTCTTCTTGGGTACTTGTTATGGGGACTTCATCATGAGGGGATGGAGGGGTAGGGACAGGGAAGCAGGTGACAGGTTGGTTGGTGAAGTGCCTACCTGGGGCTTCAGTTGGGAGGCATGCAAGCAGAGAAATAAGAGTTGTCAAGGGAGTGGGATGGGGTAGAAAATCAGTGTCACTGTCCATCTTGAAGACCACACTTGCAAACCCTTGGAGGAGGTTAAAGATAGCTTTAGGAAGTTAGGAGGGAAGCTCAAGTTGGCAGCAGCCTGAATGACTTTTCCTGAGATCCTGCCAATTTGGTGCAAGGGTGGAGGGAAGGACTCTTCTGATTGCTCGCTTCAACTCATAGCTAAAGGAGTGATGCAGGCACCACAGATGGGGCTACCTGAGAGATTGGGGACATTTTTGGAGGGATAAAAGACTGTTCAAAAAGGATACCCTAAATCTCTCTAAGGAGGACACCAGGAAGTTAAGGTGCATGTTTAAAGAGTACATCTGGGCCCATTAAGCTATCAGAGTGAGGACACATATCATATTTAGTAGTGTGGTGATTGTGGGGGACTTCAACATACCAGGAGTGGACTGGAGCACCCCAACAACCAGGAACAGAATGGAGCAGGTACTGCTGGATGCCTTCCAGAACAGCTTCCTGCTGCAAATGGTCAGTGAACCAACCAGGTTAGGGAATACCCTTGACCTTGTGCTGGCAAATAGGGACTTTGTGAGAGAACTTATAGTGGAGGAACCGCTGTCAGGGAGTGACCACCACTCAGTATGGCTCACATTGGATATGGGCAAGGAAGGTGGAATCTGGCACAATAGTGCTGGACTTCAGGAGGCTGATTTTGGGAGGATGGGGAAGTGGTAAAGGGTACCTGGCCAGAATTCAATCTAGTATGGACACTAACCAGAGGTGGGAGCTCATAAAGCTGGGGATAGTGGAGGCAACAAAACCTGCTGCAAAGCCCAGAGCAAGAAGGCTAGGGGCTAAGAAACCGATCTGGTTGAGCAAGGAGGTCATGGAAAGGTAAGGAGGAAAAGAGCTGCCTTTAGGAAGTACAAGAAAACAGGGAGGGGGGACAGGGAGGGTACTTGACAGAATCAAAGGAGGTGACAAGGGCAGTAAGGGGAGCCAAAGCATCTACGGAACTCAGGCTGGCACAAGGCATTAAGAAGGGGAGAAGGACTTTTTAAGTACATCAGGAGAAAATGAGCTGTAAGGACCACATAGTAAGGATTAGGAAGGAGGGGGTTGGATGGAAGCAGAGTGCGATAAGGCAGAAGCACTAAATGAGTACTTCTGCTCAGTATTTACTAAAGAGAAGAGGGGGGTGACACTCAAGGTGGGAGAAATGGCAGAAGCAGGGGGAAAGTGGTGAGAGATGGGGAAATCATGGACAGCAGAGTTCGGGAGGGTTTGAAGGCACTGAGGGTGGACAAGGCGCCAGGCCCAGATGGCATCCACCCCAGGGTACTGAAGGAGCTGGCAGAGGTCCTTGCAGGACCTTTGGCAGACCTATTTAATGCCTCACTACATTCGGGTGTGTATCTCAGGACTGGAGGATGGCACATGTGGTGCCCCTCCACAAGAGTGGCCCCAAGGATGAACCGGGAAACTACAGACCAGTGAGCCTCATATCCATCATGGGTAAGCTAATGGATACTATCCTGAAGGAGAGGCTGGTGGCCCTCCTAGAGGCCAAAGGACTACAAGACAGCAGACAGCATGGCTTCATATGTGGCAGATCCTGCCAAACCAACCTGGTCGAGTTCTATGACTGGGTAACTAGACAACTGGACAGGGGCCATGTAGTGGATGTCCTGTATCTGGAGTTCAGTAAGGCATTCGACTCAGTGCCACATGGAAGGCTGGGAAGGAAGTTAGTTAGGCACAGGGGTGGGTGCAAAGCTGGTGAGATGGGTAGGAAACTGGCTGCAGGGAAGGCAACAGAGGGTGGTGGTGGGTGGGGAGCTCTCACACCCAAGGGCAGTGACGAGTGGTGTTCCACAGGGCTCGGTGTTGGGACCAGTGTTGTTTGGAATATTCATTGCAGACATATCATGGGACATCAAGAGCAAGATCAGTCTGTTTGCTGATGATACCAAGGTAGGCGCGGTGGTGGATGACCTAGGGGATGGCAGGGGTTGCAGGATGATCTGGCAAAGCTTGAAACCTGGTCAGACACCTGGCAACTGGGCTTTAATGCCAAAAAGTGCAAGGTGCTGCATTTTGGGATGAAGAACCCAAGAAGGAGTTACCAGCTAGGGGGAGTGCAGCTAGCCCAGACAGAGGAGGAGAAGGATCTGGGGGTGCTCATTACAGGGTCAATGAACAACTCAGCACAATATAGGAAGGCAGCTGCAAAAGCCAACAAAATGCTGGGTTGTATTGCAAGGGGTATATCCTCGAGGAGGGAGGAGGTGATTCTGCCACTGTATAGGCATTAGTTAGACCTCACCTGGAGTACTGCGTGCAGTACTGGCATCCGTATCTGAAGAGGGACATTAAGTTACTGGAGGGGGTGCAGCGCAGAGCGACAAAGATGATCAAGAGGCTGGGGGATTTATCATACGAGAGGAGGTTGAAGGAGTTGAACATGTACTCACTGGAGGAGAGGAGAGACAGGGGTGACATGATTGAAACCTTTAAATACATGAAAGGAATAAACAAGACAAGTACAGAAGGGCTGTTGAAAGTAAGGGAGGGGAGGGACACCAGGGGCCATGATATGAGACTGGAGCGAGGAAGGTTCAGGAGGGAGATGAGGAAACACTTTTTTACAGAGAGGGTGGTGGCTGGTCGGAATGCGTTACCTCCTGAAGTGGTATGCAGTAGAACAGTGGACTGCTTCAAATGAGGATGGAACAGGACAAGGGGGAGGGTTAATGAAGGGGAAAGGTGGAAGGGAGGGGCAGCTGCAGAATAAGGGGTGCTAGCTGCACATTCGAGCAGACTTCATAGACCTCTAGGCCGTTATCTGCTGGCAAATTTCGTATGTTCGTATATTTAGCAAGGAGCATCTGTTCAGTTGAGGGAGGACTGGATGGCCTCCTCACAGTGCTAAAAGACAAGAAGAGATCACTAGGTTATCACAAGTGTGGAGACATGAGAAGTCTATGGTAAGTGGCAAGTGAGTGCCTACAGGGGATCCAGGAGGAAGGTGGAAGATGTGAGACAAGGCAGGATGGGAGCAAATGTCAGGGTGGGAGAGGAAGGGGTCGTGATCAAAGGGAGAAGGAAGCAGATGACCTGCAGGGCTATGTGCACAAATGCTAATAACATCAAGGAAAAGACCAGTGACCTGGAGGCAGTAGAGGTGAAAGCACACCTGGACCTAATGGTGAGCACAGTGGTGTTGGCAATGCAGAACTACAAGTGGGAAATGACCATTTCAGGATATACAGTAGTCAGGAGGGAAAAAGAGGGAAGGAGAAGGGGGTTGGGGTGTTATGGGTAGCCGAGGTGGTGGGTGCAAAAAACTGTTAGTTTTAGTCATGGCTGGTACAGAATTAAGGGTATAGTGATTGCTCAGGGCATTAGAACCAGTGAAGAGAATAGAGAAGGGGTGGGGAGGACTAGGACCCTAGAGGAACAGTAGGCCCAGGCATAAATAGGGAATTCACGGGGGGGGGGGGTGACTGGATAGACCTCTGTTTTTTTTCTGATATCGTTATCTATATTTCTTTGTTTCTGTGTGTAAAGGAGGGTATAAAGTACAGAACGTAAGAAACAGTTCACTCAGTGGAAAAGTGGACTGACACTGTCAGTTTAGCATACCAAAGAATTTAAATATCAACTGACAAATAAGCAAAATCAGGTAGTTATGGATGGAGTTAAAGAAGCACCGGTGTAGTTATCCTGGCACTTCAACCTATTGGTCTTTGTCAGGGGACTCAATAGGTCATAGTGCTAGGGCAGCTACACCAGGGTATCCCGTGAGCAGGGTGACTTAGATTGAGCAACTGCAATAACGGCGACTCAATCTCAATGCCCTTTTTGTGGGCTACCTTGAAAGGGTAGCAATGGATAAGAAGGAAGGTGACCAGAACCACACTGCGGGGGATGGAAGGGAAGGGAAGGTATGTGGGAGGCAGTCCAGCGAAAGGCTGTCAAGCTGGCCACCTAGCGTGGTGGTGAGGGTCGCCAGCTGTGGTGGGGAGGGTGATAGTATTTTGCATCATTGCATTTTTTTAAACCTTTTTACAAGTCTCCCCCCTCCTCGACATGCAGCCCCTGGAGTTGAGAATTTGTTAAAAGGGGTCTCACGGGGGTGCCAGCCCTTCACATAACAAGTAGATTTGTGTGGCCTTTGTTTTTTCGCCATGAGTGTACATTGCTGTTTTTATTTTTGACAATGTACACTCACCCTAATGGCGATCGCTGTTATCACATAGAACCCTACACCAATGGTTCTTTCACTCTGTCTGTAATTACCTGATTTTGCTTGTTTGCCAACTGACATTCACATTTTTGATATACTATACTGAGAGTGTCAGTTTGTTTATTGAGTGTGCTGTTTCTTGTTTTCCATGTTTAACATAAAGGGTGTGCCAGACCGTCAGCAGCATCACTGACTGGCACCAGGGAGCATGGATCTATCTAGTTTTGTTTTACTGAAATTGATTACATGGGAAAAAGGGAGCACACTGAGGCAATATGCATGTAACAGAAGGAGGGAGTAACATCAGGACAGTGGTGATATACAGATCACCTTCTCATAAAGGGGAACTCAGGGATGAGGTTTAAGGGGCAGTAGAATAGGTGGAGATTCTGCTAATAGAAGATTTCAACATGCCTGACGTGGACTGGAGGGTCCATGCAGCAGCAAGTGCAAAAAGTCAACAGCTAATAGAGGTTTTTCAGGGAGCATACCTAATACAGAGGGTGGAGGAGCCTACAAGGGAAGCAGTCATCCTTGAGTTAGTCCTTGCAAGCAGGGGCTGCAAAGAGGAGGTCACAGTGCAGGACCTCTTGGTACCAGGGACCACTAGACCATATGGTTGGATATCAAACTTAAAGATAAGAGAACTCATTCCCAGGCAAAAGTCCTCGGTTTTAGGAGGGATGATTTTGGTAAGATGAGGGCGCTATTAGTGCTAAACAGTGTCAGTGGCTCAGCAGGTAGCACGCTTGCCTCTGAGACCAGGAAATCAGAAGGCTATGGGTTCTGTCCCCTCACCAGGCATGTGGACTAAATCCCAGTACTGACACTGTAATGCAGTATGAGGGAGGTGCTGCACTCCTAAGGTGCAGTCTTTCAGACAAGTCATTAGAACAAGGTCCCAGGTGGATGTTAAAGATCCCATGGCACTTCTCAAAAAGAGTATGGGAATTTGTTTTTCTTGAAAGTCATGCAAACCATAACAATATATAACAAATATACATAATAAAAAAACACACCAAATTAATATAAACATAAATTTGTGAAAACAGAAAGTAAATAAAAAACAGATGAGTATTACTTTATATTGAACCCTGACAGTTTTATTTAAAATACATATATAGGTAATTTATGTAACAGGAATGTCTGTGTTCGTAATCCATAACAAATTCCTCCATCTCTGATATATGCTCCTTTGTATATTAGTTTTTGTTTCTGCATAATAAATAAATTTTAGTTCACAAGTTAGTTTTGATAATAATGCTATATAATTTATATCCTTCTGTTACATGGTAAATAAACAGCATATGCCCTCCTTTATAGTGAACACGTCGATCCCCACACCATCAACAGTTCACTGTAGCCCAGGACCCCAGTACTCTTCCCACTGACCTGCACCCCTTCCCTGAATCAATTTGGACTTGGATTTGATAATCCCTAAGTCCCGGGGGTGTGGGGGCAGAGCCCCCCTCATGAGGGGGTTGGGGGCAAAGCCCCTGATGAAAGCTAACTGTTTCTCTGACCAATTTATGTTGACCGCAAATTGCGGGCAACATGAATCGGTCGCTGTGATGTCGGTCGACAAAATATTTGTCGAACCAGTATCGTAGAGCCAATAAACAGCTGCTATTCCACAAAAAACATTTAAAAACTACAAAAATAATATTTAAAGTGCTACTATCCTATTCTTTTGTATAGATACCATAAATCAAAGCTCTGTCATTTACAGATGAAAAACAATTCTCATGCCACTGTAAAGCTACAAAATCCCAGAAGTCTTGCACATATGAGCATGTAAAAAAACAGATGTTCCATCATTTCTAATTGATGGTTACAACCTGATCTAGAACAAATCCTTTCTTCCAATTGTTTGTGCTTCTGATTGTCCTTAATATTTAGTTTTTCTTGGCAACATAAACAATGAACGTCTCTTAACTTAGGTGGAATTATTGTATCAATAACTAAGTGTTGTAAGGATGTTAGGCAATTTGCAGGACATTTTGGGAAGATAATGAGTTCTGTAAACTAAGTTCCCAATACTTTCTCATAAATCCTTTTTTTTGTAAGTGTGATTATTGAGGAACCTGTAATACTCCATGTTTTCATTTTTATAAACAGATCTCTTAAATAACGTGCTGCCAATTGAGTTTTCTGTACAGTTTTAAGTGTTCCAGTCTCCCATTTATGGAACCAGGTAGATATGGCTCCATATAAAATGTGTGATCATGATTTCCCTTTATGAATTAGAAGTGGCTTAATGTTGGTAAAAATAAACTGACAATAAAAGAACAGTAGTGGATTAACCATATTGAGACCCCCTTTTTAACAGGAAGGTATAGAATATTCTTTTAATAGGATTCAATCGGCTCCCCCAAATCGCTTGAAAAAACATGCTTAAAATTGTGGTTTCCCTTGATTTGGGAGATATTACTGATAAATGTAAATATGGGGAGAAGATATGGTTTAATTAAGTAAATTCTTTTCTATTTACTCATTGTCCAGTTATTCCAGTTTTCCATCATTTTTTCCCCCTTCTCGATTTTTTTATCTCAGTTTTATAGGTCCATAGCTTCAAAACTAAAATCTATTCTCACTATTTTTATTGGATCTCTAGTTTGGGCTATCCCTGTGACTTGCGTGCTAAAGGATTGTTTTTTCCCAAATTATTTTCCTATACATTTAATCTGGTTCAGTTTTGCTCCAGATACTAATCCACATTTTTGGCAAATTTGTATAGCTTCTATAGCTGCAGATTCTGTTAGTACCATAATAATAATATCATCTGCATACGCCATTGCACAGTAGGGAATGGTTGCATTTTTGACTTTGATTACTGGGAGAGTTTGGTTCAATATTCTTAGCAAGGGGTCTATACTAAATAAATGTAAGAGAGGCCTGATTGGGCACCCTTGATGAACACCTTTTTGTATTGGGACCAAAGGCCCACATCTACCATTCACCTGAGGGTCATCACTGCCAGTTTGTATAGTGTTTGAAGCCATTTTATGAAAGTAAATGATATTCCATAGTACTGGACGGTTTGCCACAAAAAGGTGTGGCTTACCGAATCAAAGGCTTTTTGCTGATCTAATGAGAGAATGCACCCGTCTAGCCCTGATATGTTATCCTGCTTGAATAATTCCCTTAACAGTATGAGTTGGTCTGATATTGACCTACCAGGCACAGTGCATGATTGCATCTGTGTGATCAGGTTTGTGGCTATGGTTAGCAGTAGTTTGTTTACAATTTTTGCTAATACCTTAAAATCTACATTTAATAAACTAATGTGTCTCCAGTTTTCTGAGTTATACTTTTCTCTTTTTTTGTATAAAAAGATGAGAATGCCTTCTACCATGTCTAATGGCATTTCTGAGGTTTCCAAAATATGGTTAAACACTTGTGCCAGTCTGTATGCAATCTCTGTATTTAATAGTTTAAATAATTCTGGCGTAAATCCATCTTTCCCTGGTGATTTCCCTGTGGCTAGGGAGGAAATGGCAACTTCTACTTCTTCAGCTGTGATGAGTATATTGAGATTTGCTAGCAGCTCTGCAGAGCAATCATTAGGTTGTATGGGGTCTAAAAAAATCAGCTATTTGAACTTCGGAGGTGTATTCTTTTTGAAACAGTTTGGCTGAGAATTTTGTAACCTCCTGCAAAATATGATCTTGGTCAGTTTTTAAAACATTTTTTTGGTCTAGGACTGCCTTCTTCATTTTCTTCCCCACTGTTTCATGGCAGCTTAAGAAGGGGCAAATCACATCTGATTCTCCCATGTATTAAATGTTTGTTGCATCTTTAAGGTTTCTGCCTGTTTATTATGAAATTGTTGCATATCTCTTTTGACTTTTTATTTGTTCTGAAAAGTTATGTTTTGTTGACTGAGTTAAAAGCATTAAATGCTGTAGTTGTTTCCATTGTTGTAGATACTGAAAATAGTCTTTATTCTGTATGCTTTGCTTATGGTTATTAAGAACTGTTCAATTTCTCATTTTGTATCAAACCACCATATAATGGGGTCATCATACATATCATAAACTGACTTCCTTATTGTAATAAGGTATTTTAAGTTCCGGATCACTTCCCCTTGAATTAATAAAGATGAATTTAAAGTCCAAAGGCCTAATCCATGGTTGAAAGTTTGATGGTGATCTATTGCCATATACAACTACCAATGATCTGAATATGCTACTGGAAGAACCTAAACAGAATGAATTATCAGAGATGTGTTGATTAAAAAAGAAATCTATATGGGTAGCGAGTATCCCTTTATAGAAAGCTGGATCTATTCTAGCCATTTGGGCATAGTATGGATCAACTAGGATGGCTGTTTGTGTATATTTCTCAAACAGGACATGTCACAAAAAATGTTCTTTGTGCGGGTATGTTTACTTCTATCTTTAGCTGATAATCCCACAGTTAAAGTCCCCACCCCAGATAACATTCTGTGATGAAAATAAGTAGGGTTGAATGGCTTTAAAAGTTTCTGTTCTGTCTGTCTTGGTCTAGAGGGCATAAATATTAACAAATCTGTAGTGATCATGTTGCATAGATATATTCAAAACCAAAATCCTACCTGGAATCAATTCTGCTAATTTGATAAGGTGCACTGAAATATTGTGAAATAAGATGGCAATGTCAGAACAGGCATCTAAGCCCATTGACCAATATAACACCCCTGAATACCAATTCCTAGTTGCCTGTGAAATTTCGGTTACAGTGTGGAGTCTTGTGTCTTGTAGAAAAAAAATATCTGCGTTTTTGTACCTTAGTTGTGAAAAACTGCCTCTCTTTTATTGGAATTCTTTATGCTATTTACATTAATAGTACAGAATGTTAGCGGCCTCTCCATGTTAATTCAGAGATTTAACAGTAAACCTCATAGTGGTTTCCTTTTAGATTTTCTTGTTTTCCCTCCTGCTTTCTTTCTTCCTTCCACTTTTTCCCTTATTTTGTTACGTGTATAGTGTTTTCCTCTTCACTCAGCTCTGTGTCAGATACCCTATCTGGTCTTCCTATACTTCACTGTGATCCATCTGAATCATTTTCTGAAGGTTCTTGTGCATTCTGCAGTGCCTGGAATCTGTTAGGTGTGGGAGTAGTCAGAATTTGGGGCATTTTTAATGCTGGCTGTGACCAGGTCTGTCTATGCCTTGTCATCATTTGCTCGGTCTGCCTCTCTTGAGATAGAGGGGGTGGGAGGCATATCTGTATCTGGCTGACTCAAAGTCTTCTCACTTGGAGATTCTGTGACCACCATAGCTTGGTCTGTGTTCTCTTCAGTGCTGGTTTGAGGAAGGGGGAGGGTGAAGATGTCATCCCAAAGTATACCTGCAGTCCCCCGATTCCCTTGTTGTTGCTGGTCTACTGTGTCCTCTGGATCTACTTGAGGCTGTGCCTGTTCCCGGTGTGTAGTGTGTGAGCATCTAGCAATATTCACTAATAGACATTGTTCTCCTGAATTCTGTCAACACTCTTGTCTGTTTGCTGCTTTGGGACATGTGGAGTATGTATGTCCTTTTTCCCCACACAGGTTACAAATAGCTATACTTCTGCACTGGCCACTTGTGTACCCCAGTCTATTACATAAAGTGCACCATAATCTGTCACACACACTACTAATGTAGCCTAGTGTCCTGCACTTGTAGCAGGTTTTGGGCCGGCCTGCATAGAACAAAACGCCACTGTCCCTGCCCAGAAAAAACCAATTGAATAGATGTTGCAACCCTGTGTCATCTGACCACAAAATAACTGTAATCCTCCATCCCCCCATCTGCATGTCGTCTGTAGTAAATATAGCATCTGGGTGCCCCACCACAGTACACCTCTGCTTTAACCAGAAAATTAAATGTGTGACACTAATGCCTTCACTTCTGAAGAGAACTGTAATGAGTTTGTGCACCAGTCTAATCAATGGAATAACTTCAAGTGGGGACCGTAATGATGTATTTGTAAATTCCCTGTATTTTGGCCAGAACTTTTCAAGCCCACCATTAAGCTTAAAGCTTACATCAAAGGAAGACTCCCCAGATACATGTATTGAGGTATACATTTCTGAAGCAAAACATTTCATATTCTCTTTCAGTAATGTTTGTGTCACAGATTTTCTGTTGGGGAACACTTCCATTCCCCCTTTGTACATACATGGGTACATAGATGGGGTTTCAGGTCCAATTAGCTACTAGAGCCAAAAACAGGACCTGCCACTGAAAAACAGTGGTCAAATTGCCCATTTCTTTGGATCCATGCATTGTGGCATTTAGCAGAATACAGAGGAATCAAAAAAAAAGAAGAGTAAGACCTAGAATTCTGTCTAGGCTGTTCTGAATTTCCACCCCATGGTGGAGCTTCTTGATGTCTGGAGTCAGATATATTTTCTACTGAATTAGACAGACTTAATGCCTCACTTAATGAAGCCATTGTTTCTTCTCCCTTCAGTGGGGGGTGGGGTGGGTAGAGTGGGGTACCTTTATTGTTACCGGAACATTTAAAACTGGGTTCTGAGTTAGATTAAGTTCAGTTGGCAACTTTAAGGGTGAATTTGGAGTGTAATTGCGGTTCTCTTCTGTTAGAGCCCCAAGTTGCCACTTTTCTGCAATAAGCTCAGGCTCCTTGTCTGTCTGCCCAAATGGGTTTCCCTCCAAGTCAACACAAACAGCATTTATTTCTTTAGAATGGGCTTTACCATACTTATGCCTGGATTCCATATCGGGGAGAAACCAGAGATCCACTCTCCTGATTTTTGTACCTGTGCCCATCCTACCACTTTCAGTGCCTTTTCTACGCTCCATGGGGCATTACCCTGATGCTCCATTCTGACAGCCCAGGATGCCTTCTCCATGGGTTTAATGATTTTTCTCCCAGTGCTCTGCTCTTTCCGCGCCAAAAAGGAGAAAACTATAGCAGCTTGTTGATCATTATGCTCCATCTGGAAAATGATTCCCGATCTGTCCTGTGAGCTCAGTTGCTCTTCACTCGTTGTCATGGTCTGGTTGCTAAGCAAGGCCATGTTTGAAGAAATATTGGCAGCTGTTTCAGCGCCTGCCAATGTCTCGGACAGTTCCTTTTTCCTTTGTAGAAATTTCTTCTCCTCTTCCTGAATAAGAGCTTTTAAGGACTGCACCTGCAAATGTGATTCCTCTGATTCTAGTAAGCTTGTATCCTTTGCACCTGTCTTGACAAATTCCTTTCCAGTTTGAACTGTCTTCTCCTGCCATGCTGCGTCCAAGTTTGCAGCTGCCTCAAATAATTCATCTTCAGTGTCCTGCTGTAACAATGTTGGGGGAGGAGACCTGCTCCCCTGCTGCTGATACATCCATTCCCTCTGGAGATTCTCCCACAGTGGTCATCTCCAACTCGCTCACAGGAAGCAAGGCCCCCTGCAAGCATAATAGGGGAATTTTTTATTGAAAGACACATCAATATACATCATTACAAACCATAATTAATCATAATAAATCCTAAAAAATGATAAATCACATACATAATCATTATAAATAACTCAAAAAATTAACAGATAATGGAAGAGAGTCAACAAAAAATAAACAGTACATTACATCCATGTTTCCCATGTTATGACTCCTCCCCCTTCTTTACCCAGTCTCCCTTTCATATTGGTATCCCTGTTCAGTGTGTGTTACATGTATTTATACTTAATAAACCCATATAGCCCTTTCCACCACTTTTTTATAGTATTTTCAGGGTGCTTAGAGGTGTCTTTAACCTGCTCTGTATTCATAGCTTGTTCAGCTAATATGCTATAGGTATCATAAGACATTATTTTTTGTTGTAAAGTCCACTGACATCTTATCTGGCATAGGTAATACTTCAGGCAACAGAAAAATACCATCAAAGTCTCATAATGGTCATATTTACTTAAAAGATATGGACAATTTCCTAATATTAATATCTCATAAGGTAAGTTTTTTAACCACTCCAGCTTCCATCTATTAGCTAAAAAAGACCATAAGGACCCAGCATTCGAGCAAGGAAAAAGAAAATGTTCCATGGATTCTTCCATGTTTTGACAACCATTATATGGGCAGTTTCTTTCTTCTTGAGCTTTATGCTTTGCATTTCCTCTGAGGTTTAATTAGCCGTATACTGACAGTCACAGAATCTCCCACATATGTAGGGGAATCCTGGTATTATTAAGATGTCTCAAGACACCTCCCCTCAAGGTAGGAGGGCAATTTTTAAAGTCTGGTTCTGCTGGGTAGATTTTGGACATCATTAAAGTATACAGCCGTGGCCCAGATAGGTTACATATCTGTGTTCTAGTTAAGTCTCATTTCTGGAGTTTCAATACTGCTGTTCTGATAAAAGCCAGAACTTGCAGTTTAGGAGATAGTTTTGGAGGGCTGTTTCCAACCCATGATAGCAAATACCCAGACAGTTTGTTGTTGAACCGTAAGTACTAGAGTCTCTGGAAGGGAACTAACCCTTTCTTAAAATTCTGGGATATAAAGAGAGAAGAGAAAAAGGAGACAGGGTCACCCATCCCAAGGCCTCCTTGAGCTTTGGGCAGATAAGTGAAACATCTTTTCATCAGATTCAGCCTACTGCCCCACACCATCTGGAAAAAGTATGAGTATAGTCTTGTTTCAAGTATAATCGGGGATCATTGCTATATACAACAAGGGGATAATAAACCATTTTATGATGTGTACCTTCTTGATTTTGAATAACTTCCAGGACTTCCATCTATTTACCCTGGACTCAGCTCCTTGCAGTGCTGTTTCCTAGTTTTCTAGAGGTAGATTGCATGGTCCAAAAAGGATACCTAAGATTGTTTGTGGTTCAGTGAAGATGTGGAACCTGTTTATGATTACTGGATCCAGTCCAGTACTCTCAATAAACAGACCCTTACATTTCTCTGTATTCAGCTTTGAGTTTGAGATTTGAGAATACTCTTGTCTGATTTGGGCCAGGATTTGCTCTGGCTTAGCCATGAACAAGCAGATGTTGTCTGCATAAGCCTGGATCTTTATGTGATCTCATCTAGATGGTTCTTACAAGTCCCATGCAAGTGAATTGTTCAATTTCCTAACGAGTTGAGAGAGAAAATATATAGCAAAGGGCTGAGGGGGCAACCCCGCTGGCATGGGGTCATAATGTCGCAAGACATTATGCCACATGGCTAATTCGTGCTGCCAATACAGCACGATTTATGCCATGCATCATAACTCTTTTTTCTGTGGGAGTCTCTGCCCCACACACCTTGCTGTGGGGGAGCTCTGGACCCCCCACTGAAGATTCTCAACCCGGGGAGTGCACAAAGTAGAAAATTTCTGGGACCGGGAATCAAACCTGGTCCCAGATGCAGTGCCTGGGTTCCTGCTGTGACTCAGTCCAGTGAGTCATGGCAGCTGCTCAGTGGAACCCACTCCCAACAGAGGTCTTATCCTCTGCCCGGGAGTATGTGAATAGTGCAATACTGCGCACAGCTGTCCTAGACAGCACTATTCCAGGATAGCTATAACGTCGTAGGCTATTAAGCATACGACATTATGACCCAGTATGACCCTGCCTAACCCCTGTTCTTTTTTTCTTAACTTTATCTTTATTCCTCCTTACCACACTGTCACTCCACTCATTCAGACACCCTCAATTTTTTGCCATCCACACGTCCCCATGGTACCCCCAGGAGTCTGCTCCTTAAGTGGTCACCTGCTCAATGAATCCCCAGGTATCCCAGTACACGGGGAAGGAACTGCCCAATCCTCCCCCTAATAATGGCAGAGCTGACGATTCACATTGGAGTCTGCCCCGGTGACGTGGTCTGATGTCGGAGGAGTCATCACCTAGGAGTGACAGACTCCATTTTCTCCTGTTCTTTCCTATCCCCTGCAGTGCTGGCACACCTGGAGAGCCAATGAGGAGGTATGCATACACATGCTACTCCTCCCTGGGCTCTCGGCTAGCAGTGCCCCATCCGGTTGTGCGTCCCGACCTGCATTGCCATTCCCAGGTTCACCCAGGAGGTGGCGATATAGCAGCGGGACAGACTAGTAACCCTCCCCAGAGAGGGAGAGCCACCATTGGGTACTCAATCCCTCTTTTCCCCGCCAACCCCCACCAGCCCGGGCTCGTTCCCGAACCCGGGTCACCGGTGTGGAGAGAGGTGTGGCATCCAGCGCCTCAACCCTCAGCGCCACTGGGCTGAGCCCTAACCCCTGTTCTGATAGTGATTCCCTCCATCACTTTTCCCTTAATAATAGGGTGTACCACTGCACATGAATATAGTAGTTTTATATTGTTGACAAAGTCAACAGGTACACCATACTGCTGTAATGTTTGGAATAAAAAGGGATGATAAACCCTGTCAAAAGCCTTGCTCTGATCTGAAGTCAGAATACAACCTTCCTTCTTTTTTCCTTCATGATAAACAATTATGTCCCTAATTATCATTAAGGCATGTTGGATTTTGCTCTCTGGCAAGCCACAACACTGAGCTGGATGAATTGGTTCGGATGCCAGTTTCCTCGCCTATTGTTTAAAGTCTGTGACAGAATTATGATATCTGAATTTAGTAGTGATATATGTCTCCAGTTTGAGATATCAAGTCTGTTATCTGACTTAAACAGGAATACCAAAAGTCCTGAGGTAAACTGGGGGGAGGGGGGACTGACCCTTTCTGGAAAAAGGAGGTGAAAACTTCTAAAATACATCTTGCCATTATGTTTGGGAAAGTCTTATAAAATTCGTATGGAAGTCCGCCTGGACCCAGAGAAGTCCCAAGTTTTAGGTTTTTAGTTACAAATTCAGTTTCTTCTATTGTCAGGGGTGAATGTAGTTCAGATAGCTCCTCCTCTGGAGGTTGCATCTTCAAGACTTGTAGATAATTGGTGATTTTCTCCACTGGGGGGAGGTCATTTCATGAGAGCCCATTAGGATCTGCACCACCTGGTATAGTTCTGCTACATTTTCTATTATCTTTCCTTTCTCATCCATCAGTTGTTAAAAGGCCATTGTAGCTTTCCTTCTTTTACATGCCTCAAAAGGGTCTCCGATTAGGGATTTTTGGGCCCCATACTGTAATTCTGCGTTTAAGGTCTTTGCCTGTCGTATTGAAATTTTTTCATAACTACTTTCAGCTGTTCTATCTGTGGGCTAAAGTCTTGTCTGGATGTGGAATTCAGAGTGTACAAATATTGGAGCTGCTTTCATAATTTTAAATATTGGAAAAACGTACTCCTTTCTGTGTTTTCCAATATTTCTGGAACCATTTAGCTATGTCATGCTTCGTACCCATCCACCATTTACCAAGGTCCTCATAAAGATCACTTACTAAGGTTCTGGCCAAGAGTCCTTCCTGTACTTGTGTGTCAGACAGGGTGGAGGTGTTTGGTTGCCATATCTTGTTCTGTCTTATCTTTGAAGGGAGGGTCTGAAAGGAGATCTGTATGAGTATGTGGTCAGAAAATTCTATGGGGAAGGTTTGAAAGCTGGGCATTGATAGGTTTTTGGAAATGAAAATGTGATCAATGGTAGAGGTTAATCTGCCTCTCCTATAAGTATATTTTGGTCCTTGAGATAGATACTGTGCACAGTTTAACAGATCTGCTAGGGTAATGCATTTTTTAAAGCACTTGAGTGGCAATAAGCCTTTTTCCCCTCTGAACATTTACTTAGCTGGGGTAGGTCACAGTTGAAGTCTCCACCCAAAACTATGTGTAATGCTGTGTAAAGATAGGGCTGAAGTTGTGAGATTAGGGACACTCTTATCTGCCTTAGACTGGGGACCATAAACATTTATAGACCTGTATGGCTCTTGTTCCCAATAACCACAGATGAAAAGCAGACATTCCAGAATTAGTTCTATAAGTTTTGTCAATGTGAAGGAAAAGGAGCTGAAAACTATCCCCAGTCAGTCTGCTCTGAAGGATCAAAATGATGGTCCCCACTGCCATTTAGCCTGGAATGCTCTGAGATGGTCTGAGGTGAACATCCAGGTTTCCTGTAGGAAGCAAATATTTAATTTATTATCCACCAAGTGTTGGAACAATGCTTGTTTTTTGGAAGTGTTTAATAAACTACGACAGTTATAAGGCCCTAGGACTAATTTATTCATCTCCATGGTTCAGCTTTAAGGCCCTTTTTTCCTTTTCTTTTTCTTCTTCACTTTGTATGCCACTAAATCTGTGCTGCCTCCAAGTTTCTGTGGAGGAGGAGGATCAGGGTCTGCCAGGTCTATATCTGATATCTGTAGGGCCTAATATTGAAAAGAGGTTGATTGTCTCTATTACTGGGGGTTCCAGAAGAGGTTTCGTGTTCCTGGTCAATCCTTCATGGAAGTGGAGCTAGATCCTATGAGGAGGGTGGAGGTTTGTGCCTCCAGTTACTTCCATGGTCTGGCTGTCTGAATAACATACAGGTGGAAACTCATCCCACTGAAGCTGGGAAGGTGTGGGGGGGTCAGGATCTTCCCTTTCCTCATGTTCTGTTGTCCTATCTAAATTGGGGTCAGCCCTCCCTTGTTCTTGGGTATGGGTTGGGAGGGTGGGGTGGGGTAGTAGTTCCCTCAGGCTCAACCTCTGTTGAATTGGGGAGGGTTTAGCTACCTCCTGAGTCTGTTGTATAAGGAGCTCTGGGTTGATAATTGAGGCTTTATTCCTTGCCACCCATGGGCATTCTGGGAATATATGTCCTGTCTCTTCACACAGACCACATCTAGTTAGATTTGCACACTGCATGCTGTTGCATCTGGCTAAGAAGGGAGTCAGTGCATTGGGGCAGAAGTTTGATGTCTTTGCAGAATATTTAAACTAGCAAATGTGGAGAGAGGTGCAGCACCCCATACGTCAAATGGGAAGAACACCTCTCCCCCCTCAGCTAGTGGTCAAACAGGGATTCAGCATGTTTGCAGTTCATTTGCATCACCAGGTAAGGAAAAAAGGTCCGTCTCCCCATACGACGCACAGGGCAAATACCAAACCTCACCCAACAACTAACACACCGAAATCTGGCCAATGGAAAATCATGTACACAAATGCTCACAGCCTGGGAAATAGGATCCCAGACCTGCAGGCAATAATGTCAGAGGCTAAACTGGACATAATAGCAATTAGTGAGACATGGTTTACCAGTAACCACACTTGGAAGACTTCAGTACCTGGCTATGTACTGTTCAGAAGAGACCAAGGTGCAAAAGGGGGGTGGAGTGGCCCTGTATGTCAATGAAAATATCAAAGCTACAGAAATTCAGAATACACATAAGGAGCCAGAAGAACTGTGGGTCACCCTGGAAACAGGAAATGGGACAGCCATAAGAACTGGGGTTGTCGACAGTCCCCCAGACCAGGGGGAGGACATAGACACATTACTGGTAGAAGATATACAAAACATGACAGCTAAAGGGGAGGTTCTGATAATGGGAGACTTCAACATGCCGGATACAGATTGGTCAATACCAGCAGGAACATCTGCCAGAACTAGACACATGGTGGATTCCCTGCAGGGGAAGGGCCTCAAACAACTGGTACAAACAACCCAAAGAGGCAGGGCTATCCTAGAGCTATTACTGATTAACAGGGAAGGGATCACATATCTCCAGGTAGAAGGTCACCTGGGGCCAGTGACCATCACATGGTATGGTTCAATTTGGCCACTACATCTAAATCATCCCATTCCAAAGCAAAAATATGGGACTTCAGAAGAGCTGACTTTGATAAGATGGCCAACATAGTTAAGCTAGCCCTGGCAAAAAGAAACACAGGTGAGGGGGTAGAGGCAAAGTGGGCAAGCATTAAGGATGCAATAGTTGAAGCAACATCCCATAGTGTTAGACAGAAAAGGAAGTGCAAAAGAAGAAGGAAACCACTTTGGTTCTCAAATACAGTAGCAGAAAAGGTCAGAGCCAAAAGGCTTGTCTTCAGGAAATATAAGGTAACACAGCAGAATGAAGATAGGGAGGCATACCAAACTTCCCTAAGGGAAGCAGGGAAGGCAGTAAGGCAGGCAAAGTCCCAAGCTGAGGAAACACTAGCACGAACAGTGAAAGAAGGTGACAAGACTTTCTATAGATACATTAGTGAAAGGAGAAAGTCCAGAGGGGGTATTGTTAAACTCAAAGGAGAAAAGGGGGCATGTGAAGAGGAGGACCCTGTAAAAGCATCTATCCTAAATAGATACTTTTTGCTCAGTATTTACTGAAGAGAAGGTAGGGCAGGGCCCACAGCTCAGCACCATGGACGAAGGGGGGAGGTAGGTGATCACTACTCCCTTCACAAAAGAAAGGGTCCTACAAGAGCTAGCTAAGCTCAGGGTGGACAAGGCAATGGGATGTGATGGCATACATCTCAGGGTACTTAAGGAGCTAAGGGTGGAACTAGTAGAGCCATTAGCAGAACTGTTTAGTGAGTCTCTGAGCACAGGAGAGGTACCAGAAGACTGGAGAAGAGCTCATGTGACCCCGCTCCACAAGAGTGGTAGCAGGGAGGAGACAGGGAACTACAGACCAGTCAGTCTAACCTCAGTAGTGGGCAAGATCATGGAGGCACTCCTTAAGGAAAGAATAGTGCAACACCTGGAATCCATAGGGGCACAGGATCCAGACAGCATGGGTTTACAAAAGGAAGGTCCTGTCAAACTAATCTCACAGATTTCTTTGACTGGGTAACCAGAGTGGTGGACCAAGAGGGAGCAGTTGATGTCGCCTACTTTGACTTCAGCAAAGCTTTCGACACTGTTCCACATCAAAGATTGATAAATAAGATGGGTAGGCTCGGGGTGGGTCAGAAGTTGGTCAACTGGGTGGCAAACTGGTTGACGGGCAGAAAACAGAGAGTGGTGGTAAATGGTATACAGTCAGAAGACATGCAAATCACAAGTGGGGTACCTCAGGGATCAGTCCTGGGGCCAGTCCTCTTCAGTATCTTCATTAGTGACATTGCAGATGGACTAGAGGGTAAGGCTTGTCTGTTTGCAGATGACACCAAGGTCTGCAACAGGGTAAATGATCCAGATTGGGAGGGCAGAATGAGAAGAGATCTGGATAAACTAGCAAAATGGTTGGAAGAGTGGCAACTGGGATTTAATGCAAAGAAGTGCAAGATCATGCACATAGGGAAGAGAAACCCTGAAGCCACCTATAGGCTGGGAGGGGAGTTGCTGGCAGTCACAAAGGAAGAAAGAGACTTGGGCATCATTATCACCGATGACCTGAAATCATCCAAGCAGACCTCTAAAGCAGTAGGTAAGGTTAGGAGGATGTTAGGATGTATTAGTAGGGGTATCACAAGTCGTAAGAGGGCGGTAATAATCCCTCTTTGCAAGACACTGGTTAGGCGTGCAGTACTGGAGGCCACACCTTCACAAGGACATTAACCAAATTGAGGCAGTCCAGAGAAGGGCAACCAAAATGGTGCAGGGACTGCATCAGAAGACATATGAGGACAGATTAATGGAGCTCAAAATGTATACCCTTGAGCAAAGGAAGGAGAGAATTGATATGATCGAAACATTCAAAAACCTTAAGGGCATTAACAAGGTGAAAGAGTCTAACATGTTTAAATATAAGAAAAATAGGAGGACAAGAGGACACAGCATGAGATTAGAGGGAGGCCTATTAAGGGGGAATGTGAGGAAATTCTTTTTCACAGAAAGATTGGTGGATGCATGGAACGGCCTACCTCAGGAAGTGGTGGTTATGAATACAGTGCAGGGCTTCAAATTGACATGGGATAGGCATAAGGGAGCAATACAGATGAGTATGAATAGATAGGCCACTGACAGAGCAAAGGCCGATGGCACATTTATAAGGTAGAAAAAGAAATGGGCAGACCGGATGGGCTTTGCAGTCCTTATCTGCCATCAACCTCTATGTTTCTATGTTGTAACCCACTTCTCCACAGTTGTCACATCTTGGTCTGTCACAAACACTCGAGAGGTGGGTATGGGCCCCTCAGCTATAACACGCTCGGGTTGCCCCGAGTAGAAACAAACCACTCTGTCCCTGCCCAGTAAAAAGGAATTTGGGATATGTTCTATTTCATTTTCAGTCTGCCTCTACTTCCTCTTATACTTCCATTCCCCTGTCCAAAATAATTCTGAGTCTAACAATGCTTCTGGTGAACTTAGTATCTCGCATTTTTACGACAACCAAAACTGTATGTAATGTCCTCCTCATGGACCCCTTCACTCTGAAACATAACTGTAACATATTTGGAGAGTGGTTTAGTAAGGGGTATTGCCAAAAAGGAGACCACAGAGGGAAAAATTTGACTTAATTGTACCTTTGCCAAAACATCTCTAGAGTGTATGATGATCTAAAACATAAATCAAAGTTATCTTCCCCTGATGTATTTATAAAAGTGAAT
This sequence comes from Neoceratodus forsteri, assembly GCA_016271365.2. Taxonomy (NCBI): domain Eukaryota; kingdom Metazoa; phylum Chordata; order Ceratodontiformes; family Ceratodontidae; genus Neoceratodus; species Neoceratodus forsteri. Next base: position 82,023,338 of record JADMNL010000022.1, read on the forward strand.
GCCTCCTTTGGCGAGAAGTGAAAAGTGTCTTTCAGGAGTTTTCTCCTAACATACTGTCTGTCAGGTCTTGTGTCTAATCCCCCTTTATATCTGATTCTGACAGCGTTCCTCCTGGGTCAGCCTCCTTTTTTGATCTGGAAAAAAGTTCAGATAATAGGGGACTCTGTGGAGGAGGGTCTTCAGAGTGGTTTCCCTCTGTTGACTTATCAAGTTTTGGTTGAGTCGTGTCCATTGGATCTGATCCAGAAGGTCCTCCAGGGGATCTCTTCTGGAAGGAGCCCTGGTTTGTCTTTTGTTGTGTTATTTTCCTGTGCAGGAAAGGCTTTGGGCCCTATTTGAGGCTGTAACTCCCAGATGTTGTAGTATTTATATGTGTTGCAGGTACCTGAGCTTGAATTGGTGGGTGCCATTCTGGAGTATTTGTAGAAGGGGAGTCCTGCCAGTCCAAGTCCGGTAGCCTTTGACCACTAGGCATTTTCTTCCATCCTACTTCCTTGAGGGCCTTTTCTGGGGATCATGCTGTGAAAGGATCGAAGTTTTTGGGTTGTAATGAGAATGCTTTCTGAATAGGTTAAAAAGGGGGATAAAACCTTTTATAGGTACATCAGGGAGTGTAGAAAGACAAAGGGAGGGATAGTGAGGCTGAATAGAATGGACAGTGGGTGGTCAGAAAGCAGGGATACTGAATGAATATTTCTGCTCAGTATTCAAAAAAGAGGAGGAGGGGGAGATGCCTAATCCTATAAACAGAAACAGTCTTGATGGGGGGGTCGATCCCAGTCCTTTCATAGAAGAAAGGGTTCTGAAAGAACTCCTAAAACTGAAAGTGGACAAAGCAATGGGGCCTGACAGAATTCACCACAGAATTCTAAAACAATTAATGGGAGAACTAGTGAAATCACTGACTACCTTTTTTAACAAATCATGGGAGGATGGTGTGGTACCTGAGGACTGGAGGAAGGTGGATGTGATTCCCCTTCACAAAAGTGAGACCAAGACAGAGGCAGGAAACTACAGACCTGTCAATTTGACCTTTGTGGTAGGGAAAGTGATGGAATCAGTTCTGAAGGAAAGAATTGTTGAGTACCTAGAGGCCAGTAGGGCACAGGACCCAAAGCAGCATGGGTTCACAGTAGGAAGGTCATGTCAGACAAATCTAATTGATTTCTTTGACTGGGTGACCAAAGTAGTAGACCGGGGGGGGGGGCTGTGGACATGGCCTACCTAGACTTTAGCAAGGCATTTGACACAGTCCCACACAAAAAATTAATAGTCAAATCAACCAGACTGGGAGTGGGTCCCAGGGTGGTAGCCTGGGTAAAACATTGGCTGGACAACAGGACACAGAAAGTAATTGTAAATGGAGTCCACTCTAAAAAAAGAGGGGTTACTAGTGGGGTACCGTAGGGTTCAGTACTGGGTCCAGTCCTTTTTAATGTCTCTATAAATGACATTGCAGAGGGACTAGAAGGAAAAGTATGCTTCTTTGCAGATGACACAAAGATCTGCAACAGGGTTACTACACAAGGAGGCATGGAAAGGATGAGAAGGGACTTGGCAAGGTTGGAGGAATGGTCAGAAGTATGGCAGCTTGGATTCAATGCAAAGAAGTGCAAAATAATGCACCTGGGAAACAAAAAACCAGGGGATGATTACACAATGTGGGGAGGTAGTAACAACAACAAAAAAGGAAAGTGACCTGGGGGTAATCATATCAGATGACCTTAAGGTTAGCAAGCAATGTGAGAAGGCAGTAGGGATGGCTGGGGGTAAACTGGGATGTATAGGGGAGGCATCACCAGCAGAAAACAGGAAGTTGCTATCCCTCTGTACAGTCAGTTGGTGATACCCCATCTGGATTATTGCTTCCAGTTCTGGAGACCCCATCTCCGCAAGGACATAGACAGTATAGAGGCAGTCCAGAGGAGGGCAACTAAAATGGTACAGGGTCTGCAAGAGAAGCCATATGAGGAGAGACTAAAGGAGCTTAATATGTATACCCTTGAGGAAAGCAGGGAGAGGGGGGACATAATAGAAACTTTTAAGTACCTCAGTGGAATCAACAAAGTCCAAGAGGGTAGCATCTTTCAGAAAAAGAGATGTGCAAGAACAAGGGGACACAATTTATAGATGGGGGGGCAGTTCAGGGACAAAGTGAGGAAGTATTTTTTCACAGAGAGGGTGGTGGATGCATGGAGCCGCCTTCCTGAGGAGGTTGTGGGGTCTAAAACTGTGGGAGAATTCAAGAATACATGGGACAGGCATAAGGCAATTCTTGTGGGGGTAAGAAGAAATAGGCTGTTGGTTAACTAGGATCTGCAGCTTATCCTGTAGGTAGGGAAATGGGCAGATTAGGTGGGCCAAGCAGTCCTTATATGCTATCAAAGTCTATGTTTTTCTGTTTCTATAGCATCAGTTGTTGATAGGGCTTGATGTAGCCAGTCCAGCCTAGGAGCAATCTTTTCAGATTGTTCTCTCGGTATAGAGGAAGGCCCCAGTGCTAGGTTCCTGTTAGCTAGTGTGACAGCAGCCCTTTTTTATTTTTTATTTTTCTTTAGAATGTAATTTTTATACTTGATTTCTTGCTGAAAAGTAAGAAACGGTAGCTTCATCCTGATAGATAATTTCTGACTGAAAAACAGTTTTCCTTTCCTTCTGTTGGGTTGTCTTATACCCAAAAGTCATTTGACCATTTGTTTGCAAGACTTTATGTCCCCCTGAAACTGCAATATTAGGGTCCCCTTCTGTGTCATTGCTTTTAACGATATTAAAAGTAATTTCAGTATTTACATGTAGTGCCTCCTTTAAACTTGCTTCTACCTCCTGGCTTGTTTGATTAGTTATGCTAGTTTGCTGCCTTGGTATATTACTGGAACCCAATCCCTGCGGCTCTAGCCACATGCTTACTGCAGTTCTGCTGCCATCTGCAACTTCTGCAGTTAGTTATTTAGGAGAAATAGGGGTTGATTTTACCTGATGGAGTAGTGATGTTTGCAGTGTGGCACACTCCTTTGATGTTGCTGCGTCATCACTCTTTCTGTCGGTCGGGCCATACCCAATGTCAAACTGGGTCTTCTCTTGCATTTTAGTGAGTTTGGCTTTCAATCTGGCAGTACACAAGATATATCTGCGATCCTTCTCCTCCAGTTCTCTCAACATTTTTAGGCATTTTTCTTACATCAATAAATCCTCACTTTGCACGTCTTTTTCAGTAAACTCAGTTGCAGCGTTTATACTTAAATTTTCAGTTGACAAGAAAACATCATCTCCCATTTCCTTTTCTCCAAATTCTTACAGATTCATTGTATTCCTGGTAGTAACTTGCAGTAAGAGGTCAGGGAAAGAGGCTTGATCCCCTGCCTCGGAGACGTCCATCCTCTCCACTGATCTGCAGCGAGTGGCCATCTTGGAAGATGGCCAAGGGTTCCCCCTACAGCGCAGTAGGGGTGTTTTTATTGAGGACATAACAACTTATACAAAATAATACATATGAGTATCACATAATTACTTAATTATATCTAGTAAATTACAACAATTCACATTTAAGAAGTACAAACAACATCAAAGGAAATGTTTAAGGTGGATTATACCACCAGTTCTCACGGTTTTTCCAGTGATATCAACTTCTCTTTAGAAAGTGTTGTTTGCTCATGAGTACATAGTGACTGTACTTGCTGCTGTACAAAATGGATTACTTCCTGCTGGGTCCACCAAATCTGCTGGAAGACCCATGTACATCTTGATAGCCAGATGTAATATTTTAAAAGTTCAATAATCACTCTTAGAGTACTAGAATGATATTTAGACCATATAGTTCTATATTCACCTAATACCAAAGTTCCATAATCAATTGTTTCATATTCTGGATTATTTAAATATTTTGCTAAGGCTTTTCAAAAGGTAATTACATATGGACATTCTAAAAATAAATGTTGAGTTTCAAGAAGTTTATTACATGTATCCCTTGGACAAAATCTTTTACTTAGTTGCTTGTGCTTATGGGAGTTCCTGACACCTAGCCTGCCGTGGCATGATAACCAAGTTGTTTCCCACAGGTATTCTGGCAATCTAAGTTCTGTTAGTAATTTGAGGGTAGATTCAAGATATCCTGTACATCCTTGTGGAAATACCAAGGGTTCCCAAAAACTGCTTTCAATAAGATGATGATAAAAGTCTTTTTTGGAAAACAACAGAACTTCCTCTCTTGTGATGTTCCACTGTTTTATTTTTTTTTAAAAGCAGAATCATATGTGTAGAATTAGGCAATTTTTTCCAGATTATTTGAAAAGTTTGTTTCGCGTTTTCCCATAGGGTTATTAGGTTTTGTAACTCAATGAATAACCAAAGTTACCAATTTTTAAGTCTAGATTTCAGAATAGGCTTAAAGTTATAAAATATAAAATTTGTGTAGAAAAAAGTGGCAGGGTAATTCATCCCTAGGCCCCCTTTTTTGCAAGGTAGAAAAGTAAAGGTTCATTTTATTGGGTCGAACCCCAGTAAATAGCCCCAGAAAAAGAGGCTGTATATCTGAGACTCAAATTCAGTTGGTAATGGAAAACTTGCACTAATGTATAAAAATATTGGTAGTAACAAAGTTTTAATTAGGATTATGCATTTTTCTTTTAAATTTGCATATTTTTCCATTTTGCCGTAAGTGCAAACCCTTCATTAATTTTGGCTTTCCAATTGGTTTAACCTGCATCTGGCTGCCCAAAATAAATACCCAGAGTTTTAAAACTCGCCTCTCTTATGCGATTCCAGCTATTTCAGTAAGCTGCTGCATCTTCTTTCCCAGTAGTAATGCTGCACTTTTTTGAATGTTTATTTTTGCATGTGAAATAGCTGAAAAGTATTGAAAGATGTGTAATAATTCCTTTCCTGATTTTATGTCTTTTAAGAATATGCATATATCATCTGCATATGCAAAAGTTTTAATCTGGGTTGCATGCTTTGAAATATTGTTACCATTCATGGCTGGAGATATATTTATTTTTTGTCGTAATATGTCTAACCCAAGGATATACAAAATTGGGCTTAGGGGACACCCTTGTCTGACCCCCTGCATTTGTTTGATGACTTTCCCTTGAAACCAATTTATCACCATTTTAAAAGTAGCATTTTGGTATATCATTTGTATCCAAAGAATGCATTTCTTAGGTATACCATGATACCATAGTGCCTGATATAGATATTAGTGGGAAATATGATCGAAAGCTCTCTCTTGATCAATTGAAAGAAAAAACCCAGACACTTTGTTATCAATACTTTTTTGTAAGATCCCCCTTATTTGTATAAGGTTATCAGTTATATTCCTATTTGGAATAGAGCAGGTTTGAGAGACAGATATAATTTGTGGTATAATTTCATTAAGGCGCTTAGTTAGGATTTTAGTTAAGATTTTCTGGTCAGTATTTATTAGGGAGATACTGTAGGTATCCATTTTTTTAAATCTGTAATTTCCCCTTATTTATAAGGTAGAATCATACTGGCTTGTAACCACTCACTGGTAACATATCCAATTTCTAAAATTTCATTATATAGTTCTGTCAGTATGGTTCTAAGAATATTTTGGAACTTTTTTTAAAAATTCAGAAGTTAACCTATTAGGCCCAGGAACTTTGTGTAGATGGAGGGCTTGTATAGCTTTGTCCACTTCAAGTACTGTTATAGGTTTACTGTAACTAACAGATTGGCCTCTGAAGCAGCTAAAGTTTTAGGCTGCAAATTTCTAAACAAGCATTTGTCAATGCTGAAAGTTGATTGTGTTGGTCTGTTGAGCTCGTTCAATGACCCTCTGTCACTGGCTCAGTCTGTTTGTCCCGGTGCTGCAGGCTGCTCTTTTATACTGGGCTGCTGCCTGCGTTGGCACCTTGTTCTGCTGAGGAAGAAATCTGCAGCTGTCCTGGCAGAGCTCCATTGAGGTGGCTCACTCCCCCTCTCTCACTCGCTCATTCTGTTTCTCCTGGTGCTGCAGGCTACCCTTTTGTACTGGACTCCTGCCTATGTTGGTGGTTTTTTCTACCCACAAAGAAATTCACAGCTCTCCCGACAGAGCTCTGTTGAGGTTACTCACTCCCCCTGTCTCACTCACTCAGTCTGGTTCTCCTGGCGCTGCAGGCTGCCCTTTTGTACTGGGCTCCTGCCTCTATTGGTGCCTTTTTCTGCCCACAAAGAAATCTTCAGCAGTCCCAACAAAGCTGTGTTGAGCTCGCTCACTGCCCTTCTCTCACTTACTCATTCTGTTCTGCCAGCGCTGCAGGCTGCCCTTTTCTATTGGGCTCCTGCCTGCGTTGCTGCCTTCTTATGCCCACAAAGAAATTTGCAGCAGTTACAATGCAGCTCTGTTGAGCTCACTCACTCACTCTTTCTGGTTTTCCTGCCACTACAGGCTGCCCTTTTGTACTGGGCCCCTGCATGCATTTCTGCCTTTTTCTGCCCACAAACAAATCTGCAGCAGTCCCAACACAGCCCCGTTGAGCTCACTGACTCCCCTTCCCTCACTCGTTCTGTGTCTCCTGGCACTGCAGGCTGCCCTTTTGTACTGGGCTCCTGCCTGCATTGGCGGCTTTTTCTGGCCAGAAAGAAATCTGAAGCAGTCTTCACTCAGCTCCACTGAGCTCACTCACTCCCCCTCTGTCACTCTCGCATTCCGTTTCTGCCAGCGGTGCAAGCTGGCCTTTTGTACTGGGCTCCTGCCTGCACTGCCGCATTTTCTGCCCACAAAGAAATCTGCAGCAGTCACACTAGAGCTCTGTTGAGGTCGCTCACTACTGCTCTGTCACTCGTTCATTCTGTTTCTCTTGGTACCGCAGACTGCATTTTTGTATGGGGCTCCTGACTGCGTTGGCACCTTTGTCTGTCCACAAAGAAATCTGCAGCTGTCCCGACAGAGCTCCGTTGAGGTTGATCAGTCTCCCTCTCTCATAGCTCATTCTGTTTGTCCTGGCGCTGCAAGCTGCCCTTTTGTACGGGGCTCTTGCCTGCATTGGCGCCTTTTTCTGCCCACAAAGAAATCCAAGCAGTCCTGATAGAGCTCCGTTGAGCTCACTAAGTCCCCTTGTCTCACTCGCTCGTACTGTTTCTCCCACTGCTGCAGGCTGGCCTTTTGTACTGGGCCACTGCCTGTATTGACGCCTTTTTTCTGCCCACAAAGAAATCCTTAGCAGTCCTGACAGCACTTCAGAGAGTTTGCTCACTCCCCCTCCCTCACTTGTTTTGTTTCTCCCAGTGCTGCAGACTGCCCTTTTGTGTTGGGCTCTTGTGTTGGGGCCTTTGTCTGTCCACAAACAAATCTGCAGCAGTCCCGACAGAGCTCAGTTGAGCTCAGTCACTCCCCCCTTTCACTCGGTTGATCTTAATCTGTCCCAAACACTGATTTCCCAGAGCGACCGTGCTATTGTCTGGCAGGAGTGCAAAAACATATTTTAACCAGGATGTGAAAAATGACAGCTGTAGTGTTCATTGGGAGTTGTGAAAAAAATGCCACTGTTGAAAATGTGGTATGACAGTATGACAAATTTGTGAAGTTACAAGGGTGCATGGAAACAGTTCAACGCACGCTTGTATCACAGTCATGTTATAGAGTTTCGTCACCAAATTTTCAACATAGGGATTTTAGGACCTCTGCTCATGAACAGTGCCACTGTCATTTTCTTAATCTGTCCTGAACACTGACTTCCCACAGTGACCATGTTATTCTGTGCTGGAACTGTGAAAACACATTTTGGTCAGGATGTGAAAAATAACAGCTGTACTGCTTATAAAGAGGTGTGGAAAAATGGCACTGTTGAAAATCTAGAGTGACAATATTACAAATCTGCAAAGTTACAAGGGTGCGTGGAAAGTGCGCAATGCACACTTGTAACACAGTCAATTGATGGGCTATCATCACCAAATTTTCAGCATAGGCATTTTAGGATGTCTGCTCATGAACAATATCATTGTCATTTTCTTAATCTGTCCCAAATAGTGATTTCCCACAGCGACTGCTCTATTCTGCGCCAGAAGTGAGAAAACACATTTTGGCCAGGATGGGAAACATGACAGCTGCACTCTTCATAAGTAGATCTGGAAAAATGGCAATGTTGAAAATCTGGAGTGAAAATATTATAAATTCACAAAGCTACGTCATGCGTGCTAACTGAGCAATGCACACTCGTAACACAGTCATTTTATAGAGTATTGTTACCAAATTTTCAACATAAGCATTTTAGGACCTCTACTCATGAACAGTGTCACTGTCATTTTCTTAATCTGTCCTGAACACTGATTTCCCACAGTGACCGCGCTATTTTGCACCGGAAGTGTGAAAACACATTTCAGCCATGATGTCAACAATGACAGCTATACTGCTCACAAGGAGGTATGACAAAATGCCAGTGTTGAAAATCTGGTGTTAAAATATTGTAAATTCATGAAGTTACGAGCGTACGCAGCAACTGCACAACGAACACTTGTAAAACAGTCATTTTTTGGATTTTTTCCACCAAATGTGCAACATAGGCTTTTTGAGAGTCCACCTCATGAACACTGGCACTGTTGTTTCATTAATCAGCCCCGAAGGGTGATTCCGCACAGTGACCACGAAACCACCTTTTGGGGCTGATTAATGCCATGACAGTATAAGAATTCATGAGGAGGGGTCCCAAAAACCCCATGTTGAAAATTTGGCGCAAAAATTCCCAAAAATGCCCGAGATATGCACTGAAGTTGAAAAAACCCTATTCATTACATTATACAGCTTACCAGCATTTTCTTAGTTTGTGGTTGGCTTTGAAGAGTGCAGACATGTTCCCAGTCCACAGAAGATCATCGTGCGAAGCTCCGGAGGTAAGTATGGGGTGGGGAGGCAGGGTGCATGTGGGTTGTGGGAGGGAGGCCCTGGAGACTACAAGGGCCATTTCCTTTTTTCAGGTAAAAAAAAAATGTAGTGGGACTGTTTTTAACTTTCTAGGGGCATGTCGTGCCACGGAGTCTTGCTTGGGGAAGCTGTAGCCAGCAGGATTGGGCACCCTGTCGGCAAACAACAAAAGGAAGATTCATTTCTGCCAACAGGATTGGGCACCCCATCGGCAGACAATAAAGGGGTTTTAGTATGCCGACGGAGAGGCTCCTGTCGGCAAATAAACATGGGGGTAGATATTGCTTAGAATACTTGTTTGTGAATACGCGCAACCCGCCACCATGTTCACAAACAATATCAGGGATCCTACATCCCGCCCTGCAATGATGGGTCGCTCCCTCATTGCAGCGAATGGCTGACGCTGCAATGATGAGGTGGCCCCTGATTGCAGCGGCTGATTTTTTAGAAAGTTGTGGCATGCTAGCTGAACTAGTGTCAGCAGCAGTGTGCCACGGCATTGGGGGATGGGGGACAAGCCTTTGCAGGCTGTGGGGGCATTGGGCACAACAGTGCCACACCTCCACAACCTGCTTATGGAGAAAGCTGACGCAACATGTTTCTTGTACATGTGTGCAATCAACATAAAAATTTCTCATAGGATCCCAAAGATTCTGTTCGTGAGAACAATTTCTCATAAGAGGACTCCACATGTTGCAAGATTTGCTCACTATGGTTTAATATAATACCGTGATCATTTTGTATGCCTCTAATAGTTTTTGTTTTATTCTTTTCCTGATTATATTTAAAAATGTCTTGAGATCCCTTTTTTAACCTGGTTCCAAAACGTTGTTCTGTTTCCAACGATCTGGCCCAATCATATTTTTTCATTTCTGACCGATCACAGTCAATTTGGGGTTTGTAAGACTGTTTAGTTGTGGACTATACAGTAAAGAGTTTAAAAAGTTGTGCCCTTAACTGTAAATATTATAAATAGTCAGCCTCACTGTTTCTTTTCCCTTTTAGTTGAAAAAAGTGTTTTAAATCTTGTTTTGTGTCCTGCCACCAGTCTAATAATGTAGCATAAAAAGCTGCTACTGAATTCTAGCTTTTAGTAATTCAGTGCAATCAGTACATATAATATCATGTGTCAGTAAGGAGGCATTACATTTCCAATAACCTTTACCTAGTTTCCTAGTGTTTAGCAGATTTAGGGAAATATGCAGTTCCATACGATCTGAGTTTGCATTTGCCTGGGTCCGGGCCTCATAATCTGGACCTCGATCTGATAAGAAGATAAAATCAATTCTGTTTGAAATAGAATTTCTATGATAAGTATGTCCACCTTTTGGATGTATTTGTCTGTAGGAATCTATCATTCCTGCAGTCTGCATAATAGATTTTAAAGTGTTTATATCACAAAATAATTTGGTTGTGTTGCCAGTTTTATCTTTTAAGTCTAAGGGACAGTTAAAATCCCCACCTAAAATAGAGCATTTTGCCATGTGTAAGTATGGTTGTACCAATTTAAATAAAACTATTCTACTACTTTTTGTCTGTGGGGCATAAATATTCCCTATTCTCATATGCACATCTCCCACATGTATATCTAGGAGTAGTAACCTTCCAGACTCTCTGTCTAGTACTCTTGTAACTTTTAAATCAAGGAATTTGAATAATATGCCAACCCCTGAACAGGGCTCTGTTCCTAGGGACCAAAAAGAAGGACCCCCAGGACCACAATTTCTGAACATTTGCAATATTGTGTGTTGTTCATAACCTGATATATTGTAAGCGAAAAACATTTGCATTAGTGAACTGCAGAGAAGAAAATAAAGTTTGTCTTCTTTTAACATTCCTAGTACTATTTACATTCAGTGAAATTAAGTTGAATTTAATTAATGCCAAAGCACAAGTTTAAGGTCGAGTATTTTTTTTCCTCGTTCTTTTGTAAGTCTTCCCTTTTTCTTGTTCTTCTTCCCCTGCTGATGCCGTTTTGTGGGAGGAGGCTACAGAAGATAGATTAGGTTCTTTGCTCTCCTCATCTGCACCACTTTTCAGTGCTGCATAGCTGTTTCTTGTCTTAATGGGTTCTCTCCTTGAAATTGTGGGTTTGGGTTGCTGTCTCTCTTTGTCCTTTTCCCTCCAATGACCACAAAATTTTCTGTTGGAGCCTGCGGGGCATGATTTGGACATCCATTGGTACAATAGTCCCGTCTTGATTTTGTAATTCAGGAGTACTGGCATCAGTTTTCCCGGAAGGGACACAGTTGGATCTGAAATGTTATCCCCTAGTGGCTGTTTGGGGATATTGTCTTGTGTTGAAACAGAAAGTGAGGATTGCATTTGTTGTTTTTTCTCTTGTGCCTCAAGAACCATTTTGTCCTGATCATAAAAAGAACCTTTTTGTGAGCTGCCCATGGGCACATTTTGTATGAGTGGCCTTTCTCATCACATAAATTACAATTTACTTGATTTGGGCAGTAATGGTTAGAGTGACCTATTTCCAGACAGAGGTCACATACTCGGGCTTCACAGGCATTACTAAGATGGGTTAAAGAGTCACATATGTGGCAGGATTTGGGTTGTCCCAGATAGAAACAAAAACCATTCTCTCTGCTAATAAAAAAAAAAAACGCTGGGTAAATGTTGAATACCAGCATCTGTGCTTTTCAATCTTACTTTGATACACCACCCCCAAGTCCATATATTTTCTGAGTCCAAATTTGGTGGTGGTCTTTCAATTGCTTCTATACATTGTTTAACCCAGTGCAAAATATTAGACACATCAACCCCTTTATTTGTAAACAAGATATTGACTGTTTTCCATATTGGATTTGTTAGGGGTATGACTATGAAGGGAATCCAGGCAGGGGCATTTTTAATTGAATTGTATTTAAGCCAAAATCTGTCAAGCAGTACTGAAGATCTAAAGCTTATGTCAAACAGTGTCCCTAGAGGTGTGGATAAGAGCAAACACCTCTGTTGCCGTGAAATGCAGTTTCCTTAAACAATTTTCTGGCCACGTAGGTTCTATCTGGTGGAATTTCTAAACCCCCTGCATATTTTAAGTGGACAGCATTTCTATGTTTTGCAGGTTCCCCAAATTGGCAAACAGGTCTGAAAGCTTGAAAGTTTTAGGTGGACCACCCGGTCCTTGTGCTGTATCAGCTGCACTTTTGCTATTTGTCTGTTGAAGAGTGGGAGGCAGGTCAGTATTTACATGTTCTGGGGGAGTATTTTCATCCATTGTATCCACTCATGATGTAGAGGGGAGCATTTTTACAGCAGGAGGATTAAATGGTAATGTAACATTTGTGTTAAATGTGGTGTCACTTACTTGTGAGCCAGGTAGAATTTGCAAGGATGTATTTTCTGGTTGCTTGCTTATCGTTTGTTCCTTTATCTTTTGAGAGGTCTGAACGCTGGGTGTGGCCTCTTTTCTATCACCACTGTGGGTTGCTACAGTTACTGGAGCATCCTTGTCGAGTATCTGAGTAGCACACTGGCTACAGTAGAGGAGACTGAAATTTGACAGGTGTCAAATCAACTGTCAATTATTGAATCTCTGTGGCAGTCAGAACAGAGTCAGAAAACCATGTCCTGCTGTCGGCTGTTTTTTTCCAACCTGCTTCACTCAAGACGCGTTCTGGGGTCCATGCTTGGCTGTTTTGTCCTACACTTTGTACACGTACTGGAGATGAACACTCACTTTTTTCTGTGCTCAGGGTTCCTTCATTGGAGATGAAAAATTATCCATTGTGTTTTCCAGGTGCTGTAGAGCTTCATCCTCTGCTTTTAGTAATGACAAAAGTTTCTCTCCTTTGTTTAATTTCCAGTATCTTGCATTCTGAAACAATGTCCTGTTGTCTATTTGTGGCCCTTAAAGTTTCTTTAGAAGGGCATTTTTGTTTTATAGCTGCAGCAGTTTGTTCTTGAAAAGCAATACTTTCTCGGTTTATTTGCTCAGTACCTTGTGTGAGGATGTCAGATTGTGAGAAATTCTTATCTTCCAAAATAATGTTCTTACTGCCTTTCTGTACAAGAAATCCAGTTATCTGATGCTGTTGTCCCTTGAGATCCTGAGAGGAACATTTCTGTGCTCATTCACCTGCTCCTGAACTCCCAACTCCTTGGTCAACCATCTTGCTATCCTTCATCTTGGCTAGGAACTACAATGTTAGGTTTCCCTACCTGTGAGTAGGGGAATTTCCCCAACGCCTTGGCCAAATTTCCCTCATTCACTAAAAATACCACTAACAGCTTAATCTGGTTCAAAATCAGTTGGCATTCATCTGCATCCCCTTCCCCGGGTTGTGCATGAAAACAGGCAGAATTTGTCTAGTGCACTTAGCTGGTCAACAAAAACTAACTAAATAAATAAATACTAAAGGAGAAACTGAAGAGGGTACAAGGAGCACAGGTGTGGAAACAAAGTGGGAAGTGATATAAATGGAATAATAAAAGTCATTAATCTATGTGAAAGGGTAATAGGGAAGAATATGAGGGGTAAGAAGCCATTATGGTTCACAAGGGAGATAGGGGTGGCTGTCAGGGAAAAGGGAAAGGCACTGAAAATACAAAGTTAGTCAAGCAGAAGGGGATAGGGTAGGGGTTCTAAACAAGATGAAGAAGGCCAGCAGGATTAAAGGCTTACGTGGAGTTGAAGACAGCTAAGGGAACGAAGAAGGTAGAAAAAACCTTCTTTTATTACATATGAGAAAAAAGAATAAAAGAATGAATAGTTAGACTGAAGAAGGGTATTGACAGAGGAGGAGAATAAAAGGAAGGTGGATATCCTAACAAATGCTTCTGGTCAGTGTTCACAGTTGAGGATAAGGGATCATTGTCTGTGTGCCATCAGGGCAAAGGGGGATGGTGTCAACAGGGATCCAATTCTGTTGGCAAAGGTGCAAGAGGGCTTAACCATACCAAAGGTGGGTAAGTCTATGGGCTCAGATGGGCTGCGACCCCATGTGATAAAAGATACAGGACATAAAAAAGATGGGGCAGGTCCTAACTACACTACTGGCTGAGCTCCTCAACAGTTCAGTGTAGGCAGGGATAGGACCCAGGAACTGGACGACAGTGAATGTATGCCCCCTGCATAAGTGTGTGAATAAGAATGAACCAGGGAACTACAGACCTGTCAGTCTGACTTCTAAGTGAGTGTAGATAAGCTGCTACAGATCATAAAAAGTGGGAGATCATGTGATGCCTCAGGCTGAGTAGATGCTTTTCTCGAGTGCTGCCACTATTCCTCCTATAAACCTCCATTTAACTCTTTATTTTAGTTTAATTCACTCGCTATAGTGATTTGCTGGAGTGCTGTGACCCTATCATGTACAAATCTGAAGAAACTTGGGGTTTCTAGCTGGTCATGGAGGCAGAAATGCGAGCTGCTGCACTACATCATACTTCGCTGATTATGCCTGAAAAGCTGCAAAAAAAGCAAAGGCTCAGTCTACTTCGGCGGCCAAGAGAATCACTACAGTTACGGAGACTACTCCTCTATCATTGGAGCAGTTTCTAGAAGAATTCTGTCCCTTCCGGGACGAGGTCTGATCTCTAACTGAGGAGGTGAAAGCGGTGACCAGTAAGCTGGAGGAACTGGCCCAGTGCACAGGAGACTGTGAGGTACGAATTATCTCCATGGAGAAGAAACTGGAAAGAGCTGACCCTGCCATGGCACTTGTTAGACAGCCGTGTAATTAAATTTGAAGCCAAAGTTGCAGATCTTAAGGGGAGAACCTGCCGCAACAGTGTTGTGGTCATTGGGTTACCTGAGTGGGAAGAAGGCTCTAATGCAATCCTATATGCACAAAAACTAGTCCAGAAAATAGCAGGCCCTTCTCCCTTCGGCCCTGAGTATATAGTGGAAAGGGCTCACTGGGCTTTGAGGCCTATGCCATCGCCAGGGGCTCAACCCAGGACTTTCATTTTCAAGTTCCTGAATTACCAGGAATACCAGCATCTGCTGGCTAAGGTCAAAGAATTGAAGGAAGTGCTCTGGGAGGGATCCCCAATTCATATTACCCAGGACCTCCCCCCATCAGTGAGGCAGAAGAGAGCTAAATATCATAATGTGGTCACCAAGCTGCTAAGTGTAAATATCCATTTTTTGGATGATGTATCCAGCTAACCTTCAAGTGTCCATTGAGAGGAAATGGATTCCTTTAGAAGACCCAAAATCTGCGGAGCTTGAGCTGAAGAAATTGCTTCCAAACCTCTTTAAAGATGGGTGAGAGTCTAGCATGGAACCATGGGGAGCTACAGCTAAATGTATCTTGTAAGAATGTGGAGCATGTTTGATCTGTTCTGCAATGGAAGTCCCAGGGGAAACAGTTGTACAGCGTTTGTTTCTATACTATTGGAGGAGGGATAAACTGGCAGTACTAATTCCCTTTGGACAATTCTCATCAACTAAGGATATTTGGACCTGTTTGGACTCAGTGACTTTGTTCTTCTTACGGGACTCATGACTACAGGGGCTTCTTTTTTTATTCTTTTCTTTTCCACATGCGGGTAACACTCAGACTGCAGGGAACAGACAGTGACTCTGTAGACATTCTGGCATCTAGGTCATCAGTGTATTTGCACTGGTTTTTTTTTGCATTAATTCTCAGGGACTGTCTAGTCCATTATTATGAAGGCAATACTGAGGGGCTTGGGATACTTTTAGTTAAAGGACTGAATTCTCGCACTAACAAGCTTATTTACCAATTAGACCAGTGCTTTAATAAGCTCGAACCACATTGAGATGGTGAGAGTGCTGGCTGATACAAGGGTGCAGTGGATTATTTTGGGGAGGAGGGCTTTTTCTCTTGACTACATCGGCCATCATTTCTTCTTTATTTTAATTATGGTTAAATTGAGCTAGGGAGTTGGTCACGATGAAGACACCCCTCATATATTTGAGATCTACCAGAATGAAAGGGGGATTTTATACTAAGAAATTATAGACCTCCCTCATTTTACTGCCTGTTCTGTTATTGGGAAAGTTATTACTTTCTGGGATGCAGCATTGGTGAATTATTTCATTTATAAGATAATGAGGAGGGTTGGGGGGTTGGCAGGAGGAGAAGACACTGCCCAGTGGAAGGTACTGTGCACTACAAAGTACGTGGGTCAGGGGAGGGTGGTCCTCCTGATAGGTCATTACTAAGTAACTGGGGTAGAAGGGAGATTGAACCTGTTGAGGGGCTCCGTGGAAGGGAATGGGAAACTGGGACAGCAAGGAAGGATTTTAGGTACTGGGGGCAGGACATCTTACAATGGGGTGGGGGAGGGCGGGGACAGCTTGGCACTAGGGATATGTGGTTTTTCCTGCAACAGGGTACATGTGTTGATTGGTTCAGATGTTTTTCTTAATTGATCATGGCAGGGATTAAAAAAATTGTGTCTTGGAATGTATGTGCGCTCCGCACTAAACTAAAACGTTATCAGGTGCTGAAGCACATCAGCTTGCTCAAAGGAGGACTCATGTTTCTCCAAGAAACTCACCTTTTGGAATCGGAGGAAGCCCTTCTCTGCAGAAAATATGTAGGACAGGTTTTTAATGCAGGGTACAGCTCCTAGAGTCATGGGGTGGCCATCTTAGTGGCCAGAAATATACCCTTTAAATCCAAACAGATTATTGGAGATCCACAGGGACGATACCTATTTGTTAAAGGCACTTTAGAGAGAACTTCCTTAGTGTTGGGGTGTGTATATGGTCCTAATAATGACTCTTCCTGATTTTTCACAAACTTGTTAAAGGTCCTGACACCTTGTACTGCCCATCCATGTGTTATAAGGGGGGGAACGGAATTTTCCTTTTTCACCTGATCTAGATAAATCAACCCCCAAGAGGCAAGGCCTCTCCCCAGCACAACATGCTCTCAGAGAGATGGTTGATTACCTGGGTTTAATAGACCCATGGAGAATGCTGTATCCCACCTTAAAGGAATTTACTTTCTGGTCCAGTGTCCATGGGACATCCTCCCGTATAGATTATTTTTTAATTAGCCAGTCACTTCCACAGGGGGTAGTGTCAGCAGGGATAACTTTGGGGATAATCTCAGATCACTGAGTGGTAAATTGTGATCAGCTATTAACACGAGATGTCTCGCCTGATTCACTGTGGAAGCTGAATAACTGAGGGGGGGGCCCTTACCGATTGGCAGGTCTGGGGGATCACTGGCAGAAGGAGAAAAGCTAAGCAGAGGGATGAGGTAGTGGAGATGAAAACCACGTCAGAGAGCGTGAGGAAAGCCCACAGGTCCCTTAAGATGGAGAAAGCACCGGGGCCAGATAAATTACATCCCAGAGTGCTGAAGGAACTGGCGGATGTCCTGGTGAAACCCCTGGCGCAGCCTTTCAGCATCTCTCTGAGGACAGGGTGGGTGCCCCAGGACTGGAAGGTGGCACATATAGTGCCTATCCACAAGGGGGGATCAAGGAAGGTGGCAGAAAACTACAGGCCCATCAGCCTGACATCGGTGGTGGGCAAGGTGATGGAGGGCATTGTCAAGGAGAGGCTAGGGAGGGACCTGGAAAAGTCGGGGTGCCTGGACAATAGACAGCATGGATTCATCCCGGGGAAATCGTGTCAGACAAACTTTGTAGAGTTCTATGACTGGGTGACGAGTGCCTTGGAGCTGGGTAGACCAGTGGACGTCCTCTTTCTTGACTTCAGTAAGGCATTTGACTCTGTTCCTCAAGGGGGCCTGTTGGATAAGCTGGGAGAAATGGGGGTGGGGAACCAGGTGATCAGATGGATAGGCAATTGGCTCCAGGACTGGACCCAGAGGGTCGTGTTTGGCAGGATAGTCTCATCTCCAAGGAGGGTCATGAGTGGGGTCCCACAGGGATTGGTCCTTGGGCCCCTCCTGTTCAATGCCTATGTCACTGACATAAGGATGGGTATCTGGAGTGAGATGAGTCTCTTTGTGGATGACTCAAAACTGGGGGCAGTGGTGGAAGGGGAGGATGGCCCTACCGGGGGACTTGGAGGCTCTGGAAAGGTGGTCTAGAAAGTGGAAGCTGAACTTCAATGCAGGGAAATGCAAGGTACTGCACCTGGGAGCCAGAAACCCAGGCCAAGTGTACACCTTCGGGGGAAATACTACAAGTCTCGATGGCTGAGAGTGATCTGGGGGTGGTGGTGGATGTCAAGATGAACAACTCGGAGACTTGTAGGAGGGCAGTGGCCAAGGCCAACAGGATGCTGGGATGCATCGCTATGGGGATCACCTCCAGACGGAGGGAAGTGATACTCCCTCTGTATAACTGCTTGGTGAGGCCGCACCTCGAGTATTGCATGCAGTTTTGGAAGCTACCCTTAAAGAGGGACATTGAACTCCTGGAGAGGGTCCAGAGAAGGGCAACCAAAATTATTTGGAGCTTGGGGGACAGGACCTATGGGGAGAGGCTCGAAGAGCTAAATATGTGTGCATTGGAAGAGAGAAGGGACCGGGGGGGGGGACATGATAGAGATCTTCACATACATGAAGGTGGTAAATAGGGGAGGAGCAGTCAGGGTGCTTTTAAGGAAGGTGGGGGTCAACTAGAGGGCATGGGTGGAAGCTGGAGGGGGGAGATTCAGGGGAAAAAGAAAGAGGTGCTACTTCACTGAGAGGGTGATGGAGCCATGGAATGCACTGCCTAGGGGGCTGGTAGAGGCAGATACGGTGGAGGGTTTTAAGAGGGGGTGGGACAGGTACAGGGGAAGGGTTCTGGAAGCAAAATCCAGTGCAGCGAGAATATCTGGGACTGGGAAGGGAGAAGCCAGAGAGGGCGAGGGGGGCAGCAAGGTCAGCTCCCAGGGTGGGGGCTGACCAAACGAGCAGACGTGAAAGACCATTAGGCCTATTCTGCTGGCAATTTAGCATGTTAGTATGTATGAATTGGATCTGTATCCACTGGAGACTAGGAGGGAGATGGGGGACATGACAGAGGCATTTAAGTACATGGAGGGGATCAATAAGTTAAGGAAGGGGAGCTTATTTAAGAGGAAAGTGGAGGTTAAAACTAGAGGGCATAGACTAAGATTGGAGGGAGGAAGATTTAGGGGCAATGTGAGGGGGCGTTACTTCACGGAGGGGGTGGTGGAGGCCTGGAATAAACTACCAGAGGAAGTGGTGAGGGCAGAAATGGTGGAGGGATTCAAGAGGGCATGGGATAGACAAAAGGGGTTGGCAAGTGGGGGGAAGAGGAGGTCCCGTGACATAGGTAATGAGCAAGGGGGGAGGGGAAGACTCGATAGGTCAGAGGGTCCTTTTCTGCTCCCTGATTTCTATGATTATTTCTATCCCATGCTTGTTTGAATCCCACCACAGTGTTTGCTCCCACCACCTCCTGGGGCAGGCTATTCTATGCATCCACCACCTTCTCAGCGAAAAAGAACTTCCTCCCATTTCCCCCTTATACATCCCCCCTCCAATATCATGTCATGACCCCTTGTCCTAGTACTCTTTTTAGACTGGAAAATGTTATCCCCTTTCACCTTATTTATGCCCTTGAGGTACTTGAATGTTTCAATCATGTCCCCTCCATTTCCTCCTCTGTTCCAGCATATACACATTGAGGTCTTTTAACCTCTCCTCATGTCTTATGTTGTAGTCCCTGCACCATCTTCGTTGCCCTCCTCTGCACCGTCTCCACCCTCTCTATGTCCTTACACAGGTGTGGCCTCTAGAACTGTACCCAGTACTCCAGATGTGGCCTCACCAGTGTTTTGTACAGTGGAACCAGTACCTCCCTCTTACGGCTTGTGGTAGCCCTTCCTGTACACCCCAACATCTCACTGGCCCTCCCCACCACTTTTTCTGCCTGCTTGGTGGCCTTCAGGTCATCCGTGATGGTGACCCCCATATCTCTTTCCTCCCTGGTGACTGTTGACAGCTCTCTCCATCTTGTAGCTCTCTCTTGGGTTTCTACTCCCCGCGTGCATGATCTTGCTCATCTTTGCATTAAATCTGAGCTGCCATACCTTCTACCATCTTTCCAGCTTCTCTGGGTCATTTCTCATTCTTACCACACCCTCTGTTGTGTCAGCTCTGTTGCAGATCTTGGTGTCACCTGCAAACAGGCAATCATTCCCCTCCAGCCCTTCTGCAATGTCACTAATGAAGACATTGAAGAGGACCGGCCCCAGAACAGATCTTACCCACCACCGACATGAGACTTACTGGCCTGTAGTTTCCCACCTCCTTTTTGCTGCTGCTCTTGTGAAGAGGGACCACATGTGCCCTTCTCCAATCCTTGGAGACTATGCCAGTATTTAGGGACTTAGTGAACAGGTCTGCCAGTGGGGCTGCCAGCTCCCTCTTTAGTTCTTTTAGGATCCTGGAATGTATGCCATCCAGACCCATGGCTTTGTCCACTTTAAGCCTTGTAAGCTATTTTAGCACCCTCTCCTCTGTAAAAAGACTAGTGTCCATCTCTCCCCCCATGCCTTTGTTGCCTAACCATGATCCCTGCCCCTCCCCTTCCATTGTGAAGACTGAGCAGAAATGTTTGTTGAGAACTGACGCCTTGTTTTGCTGTCCCTCTATGGTCTCTCCCTTGTCCCCTCTGAGTTTAGCAATTCCCCTCTGCACTTTCTTTCCTCACTAATGTACCTGTAGAATGTCTTGTCTACTTTCTTAACTGACTGAGCTAATCTTACCTCAGTTTGCACTTTTGTGCTCCTTACAGCTTTACCTGCCTGTCATAGATGATTCTGGTACTCCTCCCTTTCTTCCTTCCCTTGCGTCTTCTTATATTTTCTGAATGCCACCCGTTTGGCCCTTACCTTTTCTGCTACAGCCCTGGAGAACCAAAGTGGTTTTTGGTGTACATTTTTGGGATGAGCATTGAGTGCAGATGTCTGGAGGGGCAAGTACTGTACCATATCCAGTAGAAGCCTGCACTGTACCTGCCCACACTATACAGATTCCTGTGGATGTGTGCAGACTGTATTTGTTTGTAGCATTGAAAATGTTATTTTCTACTAACTACTCTTAGCTCCACAAGCCTTCTTCACCCTCCTGTATTATGCATAATCTTGCCTGCTCTTTACCTCCATTTTACTCTTTTACTAGCTACTACCTGTACTATCTTCCCTCCCCCCTACCTGCACTTTCTGCTAACTGCTTCCCCTGTACCTCCCTCTCCTCAGGTGGGACTGGCTCTCATGTTACATGACCTCTTCCACTTAGAAACATAGAAACATAGACGTTGACGGCAGATAAGGACCACTAGGCCCATCTAGTCTGCCCATTTACCTCTTGTCATTTAAATTTTGTCTGTAGTACCTAGTTAAATTGTTTAAACTATACTGTAGCTTCCAGTATACCAAACACCCAGAAATCTAATCAAGCTCACCTGAGGCTTATCCCACTCCATGCAACAAACCTATCTCTCAGGTTGCAAACTCCTCACTTGTAATCCACCTGCCTTCCCTCTATTCAGACATTTCTGTGCCTAAGAAGGTAACAACCCTGTTTCAATGGCACTTTGTGTGACACCATCCTAACAGCCAATACACCCATCACTCTCCTTTCTCCTTTATCCCATTACCTTCTGCCTGCCGGTATGGTGTACACAGGACTTTGCTTAGATCTCCTACACTGCTTGCTATTTCTCACTCTGGACACTGCTCTTCAAAGATCTGCTGTTCTAAGTACACATGATCTCAAGAATAACACTAGCTATCACATTTCCCCCATATCCCTTCAATTTCCCAGTCGCTGGACTTATTTCTAAAAGACACATATACACCCTTGGATTTTACTCTGCCCTTCTACATACCCCCAGTCTTGTAACAGCCACAACACTGTTAAACCCAATAATATACCTTCTTCTGTTACTCTCTGGGGATGTAGAAACAAACCCTGGCCCACCACTTACTACCCCCTCATCCCCTCAGATCTTGGTACACCACGAAGGCATTCGAATCATTCACCTACACACCCAAAATATGGCTCAGAAAATGCACGAATTAGAGGCATTTGCCTCATTACACAAACCCCATATTCTTGCACTCTCAGAGACCTGGCTCTCCCTTTCAAATAGTGACTCAGAAATCTCCCTTCCAAACTACGCCATCCTACAAAAGGACTGACCCTCCAAAAAGGGGGGTGGAGTAATGTTTTACGTCCACTCCAACCTAGGGGCTGAAATTCATGAACCTCTCTACTCCCTGGTGTCACAGTGTGAATGGCTGCTCATCAACATCTCAATGGGCCCCGAGAATGTAAAAATCTGCTGTGTCTACAACCCTCCCAGAGCAGGACAGAATGGCCTAACCGATTTTTCTCTTATGCTGAATCATCTCCCTCCATCTGAATTAATAGTATTATGCAACCTTAATTTGAACTGGCTAGACAATAAAGCACAGTACAAGTCTCTCCTAGAAGCATCCCAGCTGCATCAAATCCTGAGTACCCCTACCAGACTCAATTATAAATCTGGCAAACACTCCCTGATCAACTGGATTTTGGTAAAAAAAAGCCAGAAAGGATCCTTACCTCTGGCACTTTAAGCCATTTGGTTAGTGACCACTTGGCTATTTATTGATAGCGGCAAAACTGTGTCCCCCAAAACCCTCTACCCAGGCTCATCCCTTACAGGTGCTGCTCCAACTTTGATTCTTACTCTTTTCTAAATGATTTGGCTCTTATCAGCTGGTCTTTCCTGGATGCTGCCCCGATGTTAACACCAGACTGGATCTCTTTATCACTTCCTTCACTTCTGAGCTCAACAAACACGCCCCAATGCGTACGCGTAGAGTCACACCAAAGAAATCCCCCTGGCTTACCAGCAACATCTTTGCACTCATGTGGAAAAGGGATGCGCTCTGCACCAAGAACAAAAATTCTCAACTCACATCAGACTGGCAGGACTATAGCAGTCTGAGAAATGCGTGCAACAATTAAATTCTTAGTGCCAAATCCAAGTACCTAAAAAACCAACAGTTCACTAATTTGGATAACCCCCCAAAATTTTGGCAATCAGTAAACTCCATAATTGGCAATTGCTCCCAACCCCAAACCCCCACCATCGACCTTGATGGTTCCAGACACACTGACCCTAACACTATTACTATGATGTTTAACAACTTTTTCTGTAACTTGTCCAAATATGGATCCCAGGGTCCTCCAGCTGTTAACCCAGACACTGATAAAATCTACCCCCTCAAACCCCAATTTTATCTAAAAGGGGTAAGAGCTCAATAAGTTCTTAAAGGGGAACAGTCATCAACAGGATTTCTTAATGTCTGAAAGCCCATAAAAAGCTAATCTGATTGAGCTATTGTGTTGATCTGTGAATCTTTGCAGTCCAGAGTTATTCATGTGTAAATCGCCCTGTAATTAAGGGATGGGGGTAGCCATATGTTTTGGGCTCCTGACAGGAAATGATGTCACCGAGGGTCTAAGTTCTCCTTTGACTATATTTAATTCAAAAGGTTAAATAGAAAATAGACTGTTTTATTAAGTGTGTTTTAAGGTGTTATTACAACACTTCCTGCATCTATAACAATTGTTTTGTATGTGCATTGAAACTAGTGAGTTATCACCTTTACATTACAAACTGTTAGTTATAATAATCCATCTTCAGAATTGCTTTAATCACTAAGCTATACTGCCAGTGTCAGCTAATCATCAAAAACAACACATCTCAAGGCTGGCTGTGTGGTGCCAACAGGTATTGGTGCCCCATATCAGGATTTCTAAACCCTGGCTGTGTTCATGTCAGTACAGGTTTATAGCGCAGTGCCACTTAACAGCTGTGCTATACTGCCTCCTAATAATCCAATCGAATTCTGCCATTGTTACGGTAGAAAATCCAATTCCATCCAAAGTATTTAGTAAGAAACTGTTACGATTTTAACTTCATCAAAAGAGGTAAAATACTCTTTAATAGCAGTTGGCCTGGTGGCATAGAGGGCTGAGGCGCTGGCACCTTATCTCATGCTGCACCAGTGACCAGGGAGTTGGCTATGGAGGGGTTGGAGCGGGATTGAGACATGGCTGTCCCCTTCAAAGGGTGGATGCCCATAGGAGGTTGTAATCAACATCTGTCAATCAAGCATCACCACAGAAAGCTAGCTGGTGCATAGTTTCACTGTGGGTGGGCTGAACATTTTGCCCAACATGGTGGCTGCATTACTAGCACTCAAGATTTGCTACACACTGTTAAGACCAGTAAGATTTGAAATATTTGTAATATCTATCTAGTTAAACTTGACTTGAAAATGAAAAAAAAAAATCCATGTGGTTGATTCTGCCGCTCATACCCTTAGAGCGCATCTTACACTATGCAGCAATGCTGATGGAGCAAAACTTTCCAGAATGTCATTACCACTATAATGTAAAGAAAAAAGAAAAGCAAAAAGCAAAAGGGAGAGACAGTGTGTGTGTGTGTGTGTGTGTGTGTGTGTGTGTGTGTCTTTCTCTGACAGACGTACTGCACTAGCTGAACTGTGCTGAAAGGGAAAAAATACCACCATTAATGAAATAAAATAATGTATGTGTGTGCAGGCATTTGTGTGTGTGTAAAATACCAAATTTTACACACAGACTCAGTGTGCGATGCTCTTATGAACCCCTCGGGGTTAATGTTGCATCCCACACCTTGGGTTTGTGTAAAATTCTGGTTACACACACCCACCCATATATTATTCTATATTTTAAAAATGCATTTCAGGTTATGCATGTTTTTAACAATGTTGTCCATCTATGTGTTTTTGACATTAATAAATGAACATACGAACATACAAAATTTACCAGCAGATAAAAGCCTAGAAGTCTATCAAGTCTGCTCAAATGTGAAGCCAGCACCCCTTATTCTGCAGCTGCCCCTCCCTTTCAGCCTTCCCCTTCATTGACCCCCCCTTGTCCTGTCCCACCCCCTTTTGAAACAGTCTACTGTTCTACTGGATACCACTTCTGCAGGTAATGCATTCCACCCAGCCACCACCCTCTCTGTAAAAAAGTGTCTCCTCATCTCCTTCCTGAACCTTCCTCCCTCCAGTCTCATATCATGGCCCCTGGTGTCCCTCCCCTCCCTTACTTTGAACAGCCCCTCTGTACCTGTTTTGTTTATTCCTTTCATGTATTTAAAGGTTTCAATCATGTCACCCCTGTCCCTCCTCTCCTCCAGTGAGTACATGTTCAACTCCTTCCACCTCCTCTCATATGATAAGTCCCCCAGCCCCTTGATCATCTTTGTCGCCCTGCGCTGCACCCCCTCCAGTACCTTAATGTCCCTCTTCAGATACGGACGCCAGTACTGCACGCAGTACTCCAGGTGTGGTCTAACTAATGACCTATACAGTGGCAGAATCATCTCCTCCTCCTCGAGGATATACCTCTTGCAATACAACCCAGCATTTTGTTGGCCTTGCAGCTGCCTTCCTACATTGTGCCGAGTTGTTCATTGACCCTGTAATGAGCAACCCCAGATCCTTCTCCTCCTCTGTCTGGGCTAGCTGCACTCCTCCCAGCTGGTAACTCCTCCTGGGTTCTTCATCCCAAAATGCAGCACCTTGCACTTTTGGCATTAAACCCCAGTTGCCAGGTGTCTGACAAGGTTTCAAGCTTTGTCAGATCATCCTACAACCCCTGCCATCCCCCTAGGTCATCCACCACTGCTCCTACCTTGGTATCATCAGCAAACAGACTGATCTTGCTCTTGATGTCCAATGATATGTCTGCAGTGAATATCCCAAACAGCACTGGTTCCAACACTGAGCCCTGTGGAACACCGCTCATCACTACCCTTGGGTGTGAGAGCTCCCCACCCACCATCACCCTCTGTTGCCTTCCCTGAAGCCAGTTCCCTACCCATCTCACCAGCTTTGCACCCGCCCCTTTGCTTTCTAACTTACTTCCCAGCCTTCCATGTGGCACCGAGTCGAATGCCTTACTGAAGTCCAGATACAGGACATTCACTGCATGGTCCCTGTCCAGTTGCCTAGTTACCCAGTCATAGAATTCCACCAGGTTGGTTTGGCAGGATCTGCCACATATGAAGCCATGCTGTCTGCTGTCCTGTAGTCCTTTGGCCTTTGCCAGCTCCTTCAGTACCCTGGGGTGGATGCCATCTGGGCCTGGCGCCTTGTCCACCCTCAGTGCCTTCAAACCCTCCCGAACGCTGCCCTCCATAATTTCCCCATCTGTCACTCCCTCACCCCCTGTTTCTGCCATTCCTTCCCCCTTGGGTGTCACCCCCTCTTCTCCTTAGTAAATAATGAGCAGAAGTAATTGTTTAGTGCTTCTGCCTTATCGCACCCTGCTTCCACCCAACCCCACTCCTTCCTAATCCTTACTATGTGACCCTTACAGATCCTTTTTTCCCTGATGTAACTAAAGAAGTCCTTCTCCCCCTTCTTAATGCCTTGTGCCAGCCTGAGTTCTGTAAATGCCTTGGCTCCCCTTACTGCCCTCGTCACCTCCTTCAATTCCATCAAGTACTCCTCCCCCCTCCCTGTTTTCTGGTACCTTCTAAAGGCAGCTCCTTTCCTCCTTACCTTTTCCATGACCTCCTTTCTCAACCAGTTCAGTTTCCTAGCCTTAGCCTTCTTGCTCTGGGTCTTACAGCAGGTTTTGATTGCCTGCACTATCCCCAGCTCTAAGAGCTCCCACCTCTGGTTAGTGTCCATACTAGATTGAATTCCAGCCAGGTATCCTTTTACTACTTCCCCCATCCTCCCAAAAGTCAGCCCCCTGAAGTCCAGCACTCTTGTGCCAGATTCCACTCCTTCCTTGCCCATATCCAATGTGAGCCATACTGAGTGGTGATCACTCCCTGACAGTGGTTCCTCCACTGTAATTTCTCTCACAAAGTCCCCATTTTCCAGCACAAGGTCAAGGGTATTCCCTAACCTGGTTGGTTCACTGACCATTTGCAGCAGGAAGCTGTCCTGGAAGGCATCCAGGAGTACCTGCTCCCTTCTGTTTCTGGTTGTTGGGGTACTCCAGTCCACTCCTGGCATGTTGAAGTCTCCCACAATCACCACACTACCCTTCTCGCAGGTCCTCCTGATCTGTCCTGCTACTTCCCTAACTCCTCTGTCTGAGATAGCGGCCTGTACACCACTCCCATTCTAAGAATTCTATTCTTGGAATCCTGGATTTGCATCCAAAGTGACTCCATACTATCCTCCTCCCCTTCCTCCCTTACACACTTCAGTCCTTTCCTCATATATAGTGCCACACCCTCTCCTTTCCCAATCACCCTGTCCCTACGAAATAACCTGTACCCTGGTACAGACAAGTCCCAGTCATTGTATTGGGTGGCCCATGTTTCTGTGATAGCTGCAATGTCCACTTCTCCCTTTACCATGAGCACCTGTAACTCGGCAGTTTTCCTTCCAAGGCTCCTAGCATTAAGGGTAACCACCTTCGAACCCTCCCTCCCATCCTGCCCTCCTTACTAGCATCACCAATAGTACTTGCCATTTGCCCTTTGTCACTATTATGGGGTGAGCTCATATGGTTTCCCAACCTGTGATCTCTGCATGTCTCTTGCCCGATTGCCACCCCCTGCTCCTAGTTTAAATTCCCAACTTCCTCTATGTACTCCTCTATCCTCTGTTTCAACACTTTCTTTCCCTCCTCACTCAAATGTAGTCTGTCCTTGTCATAGAGACTGCTGTCCTCGCAGGTCCCTCCCCACCACCCCAATAGCCCATACCTTTTAGCACAACACCAGGTTCTTAGCCATCCGTTAAATTCCTCTATTCTCAGCTTTCTTGTTGTGCTTGCCTTGGGCACTGAAAGTATCTCTGAAAAAGTTACTGATCTTCCTGCCCCCTCACATAATTGTCCTAGTTCCTCAAACCTCCTCTGGACCATATCTACTGTCTTGTCAGCCAGGTCATTCGTCCCAAGATGTATAATTAAATGAGGCTTGTCCCTACCCCTTCTGGCATATTTCAGAACACATTGTCCCACCCTTTCTGCTGTCATTCCTGGCACGGCCTCCACCCAAATGCGACTATGCCTCTCCCCCTTGCTACCCCACCTGACTCCTCTTAAGCACTAAGATTCCACCCCCTTACTCCCTGCTTGCTTCCATTCATCTCCCTCGCTCATTTCCGGCTCCTCTTCTTCCTCCTGCACATTATTTCCCCCTTCTGACCCTGTTGCAATTCTCCCAGCAGAACTTCCACCTGCTTCGGTTTGGTCCAGGCATTTATCAATTACTCCTCTAATTTTATCATTTCCCTCCTTCTTTTTCTTCCTCTCTAGCAGTGCAAAACTATTTTCTGAAGACCCTTCACAAATGCCCACTCCCTCTCTCTGCACAGTAACCTGTTCTCTCCTTTCCACTCCATGACTTTTGCCACTTCTTCGCCTCCCCTCACAAGTCCCTATCTCCTCCTTCCATTTGTCTTTTGTCTCCTGACCTGGTTTCCCCGGCAATCATTCTTCCTGGCCTGGGCCCCTTTGTTTCTGCTTTCCTTCTTCTGACCCTCTCCCCACCACTGTTGGCTCAAATCGCCCTCCCTCATCTCCCCTCCTTCCTTCCTCCAGTATTGGGCTAAACCCACCCCCAGTCTGCCTTGCCTGTCTTAGTTCCTCCTGCAGACCCTCAATCTCCTTTCTAAGTTTCTCTATGTGGTTACACACTAAACATCCCCCACACTCCAGGCAATTTTCTAAAGATTGGTGCACTGCAGTTGTTGCAGCCTACCACCCTACCCATTGCTGTTGTTGCCCACCAGTGACCCCTCCACCCTTCCAGATGAAGGATACTAAGCACTCCCCCAAGTCTCCCCTCTCCCTCCTCTACCAGTGCAAAACATTATTTTCCTAATTTCCCTTACCCCCTTTGTTGTACACGTTTAGATAGATTGAGAAACTGCTTTTTTATATTCCTATCCACACCCAAAAAGAGACTTTAAGTAGCTATTGCACAACCTTCTTCAAACTCCTACTCCTACTTTCCACAATGGAACAGAAATGCAAAGAAGTAACAATGAAAGCTCTTTGATTTGCAGTTACGTCCCATCCACTGAGATAGCAGTCGCCTCTTCACTCACTGCTGTTCCTTTCCTGGATTTCTGCTTCTGCTATGACAGGTGCATATCCTTTGCCCATTTGAGGAAGTGATGTCAGAATCCCTGGTATAAAGGAAATCACAGACCGGGGCGGTTGGGGTGAGGGGTTGGGGGATGGGACCAGCCCTAATCTTCCAGAAACAATCAGGTAGCTGAGACCCCTGGTCAGACCATTAGCACCCTTCTCCCACTATGCACTAAACTTTGCAGCTAGTGACGCCGGCAAAAATGAATCACAATTCTACTCAAAGTCCCCAAAATAGGTTTGCTACCAAAAGAAACAGATCTCCAGTTCAAAAAGCTTCACCAACAACACATCAGAATAGGCTTGAAATTAGAAGATATAGGTTTCCAGTTCAAAGAAACAGCCCCAAATAAATCACACCAAATAGGTTTTAAATCAAAAGAAATAGGCCTCTATAAATGCAGCCTGCTATACAGTGAAACATCAAACAAATGAGCCCACTTATAGTCACCAAAACAGGTTTCAAAATTCCAACAGCCCCAAAACAATACCCTGCTAGACCCTTAAAAGTAGCAAGAAAGAAAAGAAATAACCTTCTACCAAGTAAAATCCACAAGAAACAATGTAAAAACAACAAGAAGAAGCTACTGTACTGGAACAGATCTGATCCTTTCCCCTTCTAGTTCCTTCACAGACTGAAAAAGAATGTAATGCTTATTCAGCAAGTGAAACCTTTCCCCAACTGCTCAGCAAAAGGAGGTTCAGACAACCTCTGCCAGACCCCAACTGCTTCTGCAGTTAACAGACCTCAAATACAATGTCCAACACACAGAAATGGCAGCTAAAAAAACTACTTTAAATCAACTTAGAAACTCACTCAGCAGCTAAAGGCCCCTTCTCTCTCTCTTTCCTCTAGCTGAAGTAATTGTGTCCTATTTTTTTCTTTTCAAGTCAAATCTGGATAGAAAGAGTATAATATTTTTAGAGTCTTAACACATACTCAAACCCCATTCTGATGGATGAATGAAGCTTGTTCACAGCTATACTGCCAGCTGATAATCAAAATCTACGCATTTCAGGACTGGCCCCATGATACCAGGACAGTAGGTACGTAGCCACATCTGCATCTTGTAGACCTGAGTTCACACCTGAAGTTGTAAGAGAGGGGACGGAAAAAGACCAGAATTGTTGCTGTGGCAGTCCCAGAAATCTGTACTGAGATGAACGCAGCCAGGGTTTAGAAATCCTGAAATGGGTTCCCAATACCTGTTGGCAACACAAAGCAGGCCTTGAGATGTATAGTTTTTGATGATCAGCTGCACTGGCAGTATAGCCTGAGATTAAAGCAATTCTGAAGATGGATTATTTTTACTAACATTTTGAAATGTAAAGGTGATAACTCACTAGTTTCAAAGCACATACAAAACAAATAGTATAAATGTAGAAAGTGTTCTAATAACACCTAAAAACACACTTAATAAAACAGCCAATTTCATATTTAACCTGTTGAATTAAATACAGTAAAAGAAGGATCTAGACCCTCAGCGACATCATATCCTGTCAGGAGCCCAAAACATATGGCTGCCAACAGCCCTTAATTACAGGGTGATTTACATATGAATAACTCTGGACTACAAAGATTCACAGATCAACACAATGGCACTATCAAATGAACTTTTTATGGGCTTTTAGACATTAAGAAATCCTGTTGATGACAGTTCCCCTTTAAACTTCTTGCTGTACTAAAACCAGACAAATCTGCTGGTCCTGATGGTCTATTACCTAAATCCCATCTCCAACATACCACCTCTCTCTTTCATCAGAAGCTAGATGCTGTTTACCGTGTTCGACATTTTTTAACTCCTGAGGCCAGAACCCGTATTGCACTGGCAAACCTAGTCCCATCATTAGATTATGGATCAGTTATAATTGATGCTGCCAGTAAAGCCACACTACAGCAAAAACACACTCTATACTACAAAATTTGTCTTAGGTTGCAGGTCCACTGTTGACCACTGTACAGCTCTCAGATCTCTTAATTGGTTCCCCCTAATATCAAATCCAGTCTAGCTATTGCAGCACTAGTAAAGAAAACTATGCATACTGGGACACCTGCCTATCTCAGTAGCCAAATTTCTCTTGTCAACCTTCCTTCCTCCTGCTCTGCAACCAAAGACAACATAATAATACCCAGGTTTTGCACAAATATGGGTCGGCACTCTTTTAGTTATCGTGTAGCTTCAGTTTGGAACTCCCTACCTCCTTCTGTCAAAATATCTTCCTCTTCCTACGCCTTTGCCAAGCTCCTAAAGTCACACTACTCCTCAGCCCAAGCCTGCTCTTGCTTCTGATAAGCTTCACTTCTCATGCTGTCCCACCTTGTAACATAGAAACATAGAATTTGACGGCAGATGAGGACCGCTTGGCCCACCTAGTCTGCCTATTTTCCTACCTAACAGATAAGCTGCAGATCCTAGTTAACCAACAGATTACTTCCTCCTACCCCCCGCTAGGACTGCCTTCTGTCTGTCCCATGCATTCTTGAATTCCCCCACTATATAGACCTAGAAATTTGATGGCAGATAAGGACCACTT
The DNA here is from genome assembly GCA_016271365.2 of Neoceratodus forsteri. Taxonomy (NCBI): domain Eukaryota; kingdom Metazoa; phylum Chordata; order Ceratodontiformes; family Ceratodontidae; genus Neoceratodus; species Neoceratodus forsteri. Next base: position 82,054,769 of record JADMNL010000022.1, read on the forward strand.
GGCCCACCTAGTCTTTAACCCTAGGAGGAAGTGTACAACAAGGGGGGCACAGCCTGAAACCAGTGGGGGGTAGATTCAGGAAAGAAATGAGGAGGCACTTTTTCTCTGAAATAGTTGTTAAGGGGTGGAATGAGTTGCCCAAGCAGGTGGTGGCAGCAAAGATGGTGGCTAGTTTCAAGGAGGGTGGGACAGGGTGAAGAAGGAGATTAGGATGGAAGGAGGCACTACTGGGAAGAAGTTGGGAGAGGGGAATTGGGATGGTGGGGGATGACTCTGGGAGGAGCAGGGGAGAAAGGGCAGTACCAGGAAACTAACTGAGCTGCACACTCGAGCAGACCTGATAAACCATTACAGCCTGTTTCTGCTGGCAAATTTGTATGTTCATATGTTCTCACACTGTACCTGTCCTTGAGGCTAAAAAAGCTTCAGTCGCCAGTGCTGTTTGTCCCTCACCTTTCACCCATGCTAAATCTATTGCACTTCAGGGAAGCCTATATTGCAACTGACCCATGCCACTCTGTGTCTGCAGATAAACACAGGATGTCAGTCTCAAGCGCCTTTATTATCTCACCTTCACCAGCATTAAATCATTACTGTGTAGTGGTCTGTTCCGTAATGTACCTGACCCACTGTGCCTGAGTGCTGCTATAGTTTTTATGCATAGATATCCTTACTATGTGAAGCCTCTCACTGCTTATGTCCTTTTGTTTTAGCGGAGGCAGGAGGAACTCCAAGATATGGTTGGACTGCCCGCTCGCCTTCTGCAGCCCATCCAGCACCTAAACTGCTATTGCCAGCTCCTTGAGGACATAATGAAGGAAGGAGACCCAGAGCAACAAGTAGATCTGCAGCATGTGCAGGCTGCTGCCAATGTTCTACGCCATCAGCTGCAGCGTGGCTATGACCTGCAGGCCCTGGATTGCATCAGCGGGTGTGATGTGAGTATAGAATGAGCAGGGGTTACAGGTTGTGTTGGAAAAGCTTCTCAAAACTACCCCCAAAAAAAACAAATTCCCTAGAGGACTAGTACGGGTTCATTTGTGCTTAAGGGGCTACAGGGAAGAAAGATGATAGGATAACTAGCCTGCGTCTTCCGGTTGGAGTTGTGGTTGAATGACAGAAAAATAGTAAATCCCACTAGGGAACACTTGCCAGAGTTACAAGAGTTTGGGCACTGGCTGGCAGTGTTATTCCCAGGACTGAATTGCAGGTCATCAAGATTGTATTTGTGAAATATTCCTATGCTACACTGATAGAAATGTGTGGAGCAGGAGGAAGAGAAGAGGTTTAGTCCCCTAAAGTAGATATCTAATATTAGAGGGGGTCAAGGGATTGTCTCTCCCCTGAAAACAATTGGGATATTTGAAGAACATTATACATTTAAAAAGCCCTACCATACCACTGACATTTTTTCTATCAGTTGTTTTGCTAAAATAAAGCATCCTTTTCTAATATCAAATATTTTAGTCCAGATCTGGACCTACATCTGAATGATAGATGTTAGTTTCCTTGCCTGATGGTTCCTGTGAATGAGGGATACAAACACTGTTACCCCCCCCCCCCGTGTTGGAATTATACGTTACAAGCTTAAGGAGTTCTGGGGGAACCTGTGCTCTATGTCTATATAAATACCTGTACAGACACACCCAGATGCATACTCCCATGTTCCCTTCTTTTCACACAGAGACATAGAATATGCTAGACAAAAGTTATTGAGGCCTATAGTATTCATCTTGCTAGTCAGGCAGCTGCAGTACTCAGCATTATGTAAACAACTGGAAACCTCTGAGAACCCTCCTGTCTTCAGTGAATTAAATGCAGTAGTATCAGTAACGTTTTTCAACACCAAAAACTGCTTTAACTTGAGTTTAAAAGATTCAATCCTTATACCATTTTCTTAGGCAGCTTGTGCCACAGGTTTACAACTTTCAGGGTTACAAAATGCTTCCTCACATTATCCCTAGCTATCCCGCTTTATGCATAGGGAATGCCTCTCGTTCTGCTGCCCTGAACATTTCATTTAACTTTACCAAAGAAAGGGGTATGATATTCAGCCATGGTATGCCGTTGGTACGGCGGCAACTTTACCATGACCAACACTACAATGATAACAGTGCCAGGTCACTGTAGTGTCAGCAAGGGGCCCCAGCACTGCTTTCTGGGGGTATTGGACCCCCTTCCCTAAGCAACTCTGACTCAGAGTTGATTAATTTAGTAACAGGGGGTGCAGGGGCAGAGCCCCTCGCATGAGGGGTTCGGGGGAAAAGCCTTCCGAAGACACCACAGTCTGAAGTGACTCCCTTTATGCTGACTGCAAATGTGGTCGACATAAAGGAGTCACTGTAATGTCAGTCGACAATGAAATTGTCGACTGACTGTCATGGATCCTTCAGCCATTCATCTGGCGGGACAGACGGGTATAAAAAAACTGTAGGTAAGAATATCCTCAGAAATGGAGGATAAACATAGAAACATAGAAACATAGACTTTGACGGCAGATAAGGACCGCTAGGCCCATCTAGTCTGCCCATTTCCCTACCTACAGGATAGGCCGCAGATCCTAGTTAACCAACAGCCTATATCTTCCTGCCCCTCACAAGAATTGCCTTATGTCTGTCCCATGCATTCTTGAATTCTCCCACAGTTTTAGACCCCACAACTTCCTCAGGAAGGCTGTTCCATGCATCCACTACCCTCTCTGTGAAATAATACTTCCTCACATTGCCCTGAACTGCCCTCCTTCTATCTTTTAAATTGTGTCCCCTTGTTCTTGCAAGTCTCTTTTCTGAAAGATGCTACCTCTTGGACTTTGTTGATTCCTTGAGGTACTTGAAAGTTTCTATCATGTCCCCTCTCCCTTCTTTCCTCAAGGGTATACATGTTAAGCTCCTTTAGTCTCTCCTCATACGGCTTCTCTTGCAGACCCTGCACCATTTTAGTTGACCTCCTCTGACTGCCTCTATCCTGTCTATGTCCTTGCGGAGATGGGGTCTCCAGAACTGGACACAGTATTCCAGATGGGGTCTCACCAACTGTCTGTACAGAGGGATAACAACTTCCTGTTTTCTGCTGCTGATGCCTCTCCCTATACATCCCAGTATACCCCCGCCCTCCCTACTGCCTTCTCACAATGCTTGCTAACCTTAGGTCATCTGATATGATTACCCCCAGGTCCCTTTCCTGTTTTGTTGTTGTTACTACCTCCCCACCCATTGTGTATTCTTCCCTGGGTTCTTGTTTCCCAGGCATTATTTTGCACTTTTTGCATTGAATCCTAGCTGCCATCGTCTGACCATTCCTCCAACCTTGCCAAGTCCCTTTTCATCCTTTCCACGCTCCTTGTGTATCAACCCTGTTGCAGATCTTGTGTCATCTGCAAAAGGCATACTTTTCCTTCCAGTCCCTCTGCAATGTCACTGATGAAGACATTAAAGGACTGGACCAATACTGAACCCTACGGTCCCCACTAGTACCCGCCCTTTCTTCAGAGTGGAATCCATTTACAAGTACCTTCTGTGTCCTGTTGTCCAGCCAATGTTTTATTTAGGCTACCACCCTGGGACCCACCCCAGGCTGGTTAATTTGACTAATAATCTTTGTGTGGGACTGTGTCAAATGCCTTGCTAAAGTCTAGGTAGGCCATGTCCACAGCCCCTCCTGGTCTACTACTTTGGTCACCCAGTCAAAGAAATCTATTAGATTCTTCTGACATGACCTTCCCGCTGTGAACCCATGCTGCCTTGGATCCTGTGCTCCACTGACCTCTAGGTACTCAACTATTCTTTCCTTCAGAAGTGACTCCATCACTTTCCCTACCACAGAGGTCAGACTGACAGGTCTGTAGTTTTCTGCCTCTGTCTTGGTCCCACTTTTGTGAAGGGGAATCACATCCGCCTTCCTCCAGTCCTCGGGTACCACGCCTTCCTCCATTCCTCGGGTACCACACCATCCTCCCATGATTTATTAAAAAGAGTAGCCAGTGGTTTCACTAGTTTCTTCCTTAATTCTTTTAGAATTCTGGGGTGAATTCCATCAGGACCCATTGCTTTGTCCACCTTCAGTTTTAGGAGTTCTTGCAGAACCCTTTCTTCTGTGAAAGGACTGGGATTGACCCCCTATCAAGAGTGCTTCTGTTAATTGGATTAGGCACTTCTCCCTCCTCTTTTGTGAATACTGAGCAGAAATATTCATTCAGTATTCCTGCTTTTTCACTGTCCCCCTCTGCCCACCCACCGTTCATTCTATTCAGCCTCACTATACCTCCCTTTGTCTTTCTACGCTCACTGATGTACCTATAAAAGGTTTTATCCCCCTTCTTAACTGAGTTGGCTATCTTTTCCTCAGTTTGGGCCTTTGCTATTCTGACTTCCCTCCCTGCTTCTTTCTGCCTTAACTGGTAGAGTTCTCTGTCCTGCTCCTTCTGTGTTTCCTTATACTTCCGGAATGCTATCTTTTTCTTCCTGACTTTCACAGCCACCTCTCTTGAGAACCACAGTGGCTTTTTCTTTCGTTTTGATTTGTTTATTTGCTTCACACAAAGGCTTGTTGCCTCTGTGATGGCAGTTTTGATAATTCCCCATTGTTGCTCCACACCTCCTTCTAGCCTGTTTGCTAGTGCTTTTCTGAGGCACTCTCCCATCTTGCCAAAGTCAGCCCTCCTAAAGTCCAGTACCCTCACTTTTTATAGCTTGACTCTGTAGCTGAGTTTAACGTGAACCACACTGTTTGATGGTCACTTGTCCCCAGATGGCAACCCACTTCTAGATCTGAGATCCTCTCACTGCCCCCGTTTGAGAGTATGAGGTCTAAGATTGCTCCCTCACGAGTGGGTTCTGAAACTAGCTGTCTAATGCCTGCCACCTGTAGGGCATCAAGAATGGCCCTGCTCTTGGATGTGGCTGCAGCAAATGTGCTCCAGTTAACATCTGGCATATTCAGGTCTCCCATCAACAGTATCTCCCCTTTCTCTGCCATTCTAAGAATGCCTTCCATCATATCCTTGTCCATTCCTTCCCCTGACATGGGGTCTGTACACAACCCCAGCGGATTGTGGTGCCCTTTCCAGTCTCCAAGGTGACCCACAGCCTCCTCTCCTCCCTGTTTACTCTTTTGTTCAGTTGCTTTTATCCTTCCTTACATAGAGAGCTACTCCTCCCCCTCTTCTCCCCTGCCTGTCTCTCCTGTAGGTTATGTACCCTGGTATGTTAACATCCCAGTCATGGTTCTCTGTGTACCATGTTTCTGTAACTGCTACAATATCCAGGCATCCCTCTTCCATCAAGGCCACCAGCTCAGGGAGCTTGTTGCCCAGACTACGGGCATTGGTACTCATTACCCTCCATTTCCTGATGGCCTTACCCCTTTTGCCCCATCCCTGTCCTTCTTGCCTTTGTCACTTTCTCCATTTACCCTGCCCTTCTCCCTATCGACACCTCCATGTTGGTGTTTGCCACACTTACTACCGTGATTGTTTGGGGGCTAGGATTTTCCTGTCCTTTCCAGTGCCTCCCCTTGGCTAGTTTAAAAGCTTGCCAATGAAGCATTTAAACCTATCACCTAGGATCCTGGTTCCCTCCTGGACAGATGCAGCCCATCATGCCAGTATAGGCTTGCATCACTCCAGGTGGACCCCAGTCCCCAATGAAGCCAAATCCCTGAGCTCCACACCAGTTTTTCAACCACTGATTGAATCCCATGGTACGGAACACCCTAGCCTCTCCTATGCCATAGATGGGTAGCACCTCCGAGAAGGTTACCGTGCGTGCTACTTGACTAAGGCCCCTCCCCAATTCTACAAACTCTTCCTGCACTTCTCTAATACCTTTCTTAGCCAGGTCATTTGTCCCTAGGTGGACAATGATATCCAGCTCCCTCCCTGTGCAGCTGCTCCAGCAATCCTGAGGATTCGCCCTGTCCCTCCAAGCCATGGCGCCAGGCAGGCACCTCCCTCTCTCCCTTCCTTGCCCAGTTCTACCTTCCTAACAATGGAGTCCCCACCAGGAGTTGTTTTCCTGCAGGGTCCCCTGCCACCCTCCTGTGGGTCTCCTTTGTGGAGGTTCCCAGCATCCTCCTTGGTCTCCACTGTAGGTGCCTCCATAGAGGAACCACACTTTTGCCAGAATGGCATAGAATTGTGGAGAGGTACAACTGGAGGGATGTGCCTCTGTTCCACCACCTCACCCTCCCTGAGCCCACTGTGGTCCAACCGCTCCTCTTTCTTGGCAACCTCTGAGGCAACGGCAGTGGCACTGGTGGTCCCTGGATGGAAGAGGAGGTCCCACAAATCCTGGCCAACTCAGCCTGGAGATGAGCAACCTCCTCCCTCAGCCCAGAGAGGTGCCTGCAGATGGGACAACACCGCATCCTCCAGAACTTCTCCCGGAAGACTGCTGCTCCACAGCCACTGCACTGCACCACTCCAATCATGTCTTATTTCTGTCCCCTTAACTGTTTGCAATCCTTACTCTTTCGTCTGTTTTTTTTTCCTCGCTCTCCTTACTTTCTGCCTATGTGCCCTTTAAGCTCCTGATTGTCCTGTTCTGAGACAAGAATATCCTATATTTTTCAGTAGACCACTTACTTGTTCAGAGGCAGACCTCCAGCAGCTAGAGGGGGCCGGAGATCTACTCTTGCCCTTCTAGGATGGTGGGTCCTTGGTGGTTCTGTGATCACTCACTTCCTGCCCCTAAACAGGAAGTTCCTGTTGTCAGTGCTGCAGGCCCTACTGGCAACCCCTCTCATCCCTGCGCTCCCTGTGGCACCTTCTGTACCACCACCATTCACCTCTTTCCATACCCTGCAGCAGCTCCAGCGTGGCCCAGGTGACCTGCAGGATCTCCTGTATGTGATGCTCCAGGGTCATCCAGCGTTGTCCACCTAGGACAAGGGAGCAGAATCAGTACATGTGACTGGCCAGACCTCCACAGCCCACCCAAAGTGCATGGCGTACAGCTGTGGCCTATGCCCCTGTGATGGCATGCGACCACCCACAGTGGGTGCGCCCACATGACCTGCCTACCCGGGCACCCGAAGCCATGCAAACCACTGCACACCTCCACCACACATGAACTGCATAGCACCATCGTGGCTGTCATGACTATGCAGTGTGATGGCAGTGGCACAGCCAGGCATCCAGTGCATGCACAGCCCACCTGCAATACCCACCCTTACGTGCAGACCCACAGGATGGTGTGGAGGGCACCATGGGATGTGCACGGCAGTAGGGGCCATATGCAGGGGGCCATGCCCCACCACCACACCTGCAACCCACCATGCACAGATGTAAGGGGAAACACAGCACTCACCTGCGTCCTGGTCAGCAGGGCACTGCTGACCCCCGGCACCGCCACTGTGTTCTGCCTGCAAGGCCACACTTCCATTACCAACCTGCCGTCCTTGCTTCTGGGCCAACCAAGCCCTATGGTGATCCTCTGGGCCTAAAGTGCAAACATGGAGACAGTCCCATCAGTACATGTCAGAACCATAGCCTCCCACCTTGCTGTGTGCATGCCTGCACAGCCAAGCCATGATGCGGTGTGCAGAGTGTACACGAAGCACCCCCTACACCAGCAACACAGGTACATGCCCCCCCGGCAGCATGGCCTGCTGACTACCGTGATACCAGGACAGACGGATAGTACTAGTGTTGTGAAGAAGCACCTACCTAGCCGTAGCACGGTGCCCCACCAGGCACACACCTGCAGTCACCATAGGCGGTCGGGGGTCACACCACTGGAGGGCCCCATAGTGGTGGCAACACTGCTCAGTGGCTCTGCTGCTCCCTGTGGCCTCCTCAAGGCCCTCTGCCACCTCCTGCCACACCACTGTCCGTGGCCTCAGGAGGGGTACCTGGCCAAAAAGGGCACCTGCATGGGGCTCCACAAGTGCCACCAGGTTAGCCAGTTCCACCGCTGTCCATGCTGGTGCTCTGGTGCGTGGCATGGTGCTGTCACTGGCGAGCACAAAATGGCACCCTGTAGTGCACGTGCCCCACATGCGGAGGCAGTGCGGTATTGTGCTGCCAGTCGCAATCGCTCTGGCATGAGACTACACAATAGGGGGGTAGCCATGCATACGCATGGCACCTAGAGGGCAAAGGTCAGCCGCAGGGTCAAGGGTCTGTCCACACACAGAGCACCACAGCGCCATTGGGAAGCCCTGCATGTAGCATGATAGGGTGCATGTGTGTGTCCCCATGCAGTGGCCTACTGCGTTGTGGCACCATGGCGCCCATGGCGCACCATGTCACGTGCACCCCTCCGGGCATATAGTGCATGAGCGCCACAGGCACAGTAGTGGCCATGCTCTGTACTGCCTCTGATGCACAGCACATCAGCAGCACCACTAGCGTCAGCATCAGCACTACATGCATGTGTGGTGTAGTGCTGATTGCGCACATCACAGTGGTGTGCCACAGCCTGAGCACGCCCAACATCACTGCACAAGGTGCAACAGCGCGATATTCAGCCAGCATATGCAAATCAGCTCATGAACCATTCCATGGCACATCCACTGCATTTGTATCCCATTACAGTTGCGCCTGCCCTCATTTGCATGCGTTGCGCTATAAAAATATGACCTGAGGCTGCATGGGCCATGTATCGGTATTGCAGTCCTTTGAGGTAGGCGGCATGCTGTTGGGACTTGGGGACAGTGGTCTGGGAGGGCTGTATGGGACTGCACAGTCCAAGGTAACACCTGTCCATCTCCCAGGCATGAGCATGACCGAGTGAGAGGATGAAGAGGAGCAGGGAAGGGTGTGAAGGAGGAGGTCCAACTTTACCAGGGCAGAATCCGATGCCCTGTTCGAGGCATACCTCAACAGGGAGCTGCTGCTTAGTGGACAGAGGGGAACACCACAGGCCTGTGCAGTGGCATGGGGTGAGGTGGCACATGCCATCAACCAGCAGGGCAGCCACCAGCGGTCCATGCAAGAAAAAGGTTGGCACCGACAGGAGGTGGATAAAAGATAAGTTGGCCGCCATCAGGGCGGTATGTGCTGCCACTGGTGGGGGCCAACAGGACATACTCCACCTGATGCCATGGGAGGAGCAGGTGGCCGACAGCAAGCAGCGTAGTGCCGTCAAGGGTGTTCCTTGCGGTGGCCTCCAGACAGTGGCAGCCCATCACTATATGGTAGATATACTGCGACTGGCATTATGCTAGGAGCTGTGTCATTGATGGCCTCCCCAAGGGTGCGAAATCTTGGTGTGATCTTTGACAGGGACCTGTCCATGGAGGCTCAAATATCCTCCGTGGTTCGTTCCTGTTTTTTCCATCTTAGAAATATCGCCAGGATTAAGCCCCTTGTTCTGGCTCTGGACCTCTCTACTTTGGTACATGCCTTAGTCACTTCTAGACTTGACTACTGTAATGCCCTCTATCTCGGGGTCTCTGGAACTTCTCTTCACAGACTGCAGCTAGTGCAAAATGCTGCTGCCCAGCTTTTGACCGGACAAAGTAAGTTTTGTCATATTACTCCGGTATTGCGTGAATCGCACTGGCTGCCTGTCAGGTGGAGAGTTTTGTTCAAGGTGGGCTTTCTCACCTATAAGACCCTACATGGACAGGGCCCTGGTTACCTTTCTGATCTCCTGGTACCGTCCACCTCTGTCCGGGATCTTCGCTCCTCTAGTGGTGGCCTCCTCAAAGTTCCGAGAGCGAGGTTGAAATTGGCAGGGCATCGATCATTTGGAGTTGCTGCTCCAGCTCTCTGGAACTCGTTGCCACTTGAAGTGAGAGAGGCCCCCACTATAGTGGCCTTCAAGAGTCGTCTGAAGACCTTTTTATTCATGCAGGCTTTTGGAGATTAAGTTTTATATGTATGATGATATTTCAATGTAATGTATATGGTACACGGTATTACATAGTGTATAGTTTTTGTGCGGCGCCCAGAGCCTTTGGGATTGGGCGTCTTTTTAAATAAAATTGACATTGACATTGACATAGATCTGATGCTGGCAGTGAGTGGGTGGAAGGGGGGGGCAGGCCCAGAGCCAGGCAGACCAACTAACGGTACTGTGTTCCTTTACAGCTCCTGAGCATCTGCATGGGGCAGAGGTGGTGGGTGTTTCTGCCAAGGGGGAGGCCCTGGACACGGTGGAGTGCCCATCCACCTCCACAGGCGTCCGAGGGACCGACCGTCTGCAGCCCTGCACATCTGTCTGGACTGATGCCAGTGGTGCGGGTGCAGACATGGTCCTGGCTGTGTCCCAGCATGACACTGTCCTCAGTGTCCAGTGTGTTGAGACACAGATTGGGGCCAGCTCTAGCACTGATGATGATGTGACGCACGTCCCAGACAGTGATGTATGTGGGACATAAGATGGTCCCATGGATGGCATCCACCCAGGCAGTTCCGCGGGTAGTGCTGGCGTGGCTGCCTGTACAACAGCTCATTCCCAGGCTGTGTCTGCAGGCTCCAGTGGGGCAGCACTGGCGTGTGGCCAGGGTGGTGGGGCTGTTGTTGCCACTGCGGCTGCACCAGTGGTGCCTGGCGATTGGCAGCCAGAGGGGCAGCAGCAGCAGCTGGCCAGTGTCGACGTGGGGACAGGTGCAGAGGGTGGTGGCAATGCACTGCGTGTGGATGTACCCCAGAATGGCAGCACTGTGTGGTGCCCACTGTCGAGGGATGCTGTGCAGCAGGGCCAGGAGCACCACGGGGGACAGCATGCTGGACATGCAGATGACCCCTTGGATGACTACAGTCATCTTCTCCAGGCCTCAGTGGATCAGCAGATGTGGCTCGTGGTGGCGGTGGATGCACTGTGTGCAGCGCTGTGCCAGGCAGAGGAGCAGCACAGCAACGACCATGCTCGGCTTCTGGCACAGTTGGCTCAACAGCGGGCAGATGTGACCCCTGCCATTGACAGGCAGACCACTGCAATGGCGACTGTCGTGGCTACACTGGCCAACCAGATGGGTGCCCAGCTGCCTCACACCCCACAGAGTGCTATGTCCACCCCCCGTTCCCGGCGTCGTGTGACCCCTGCTATGTCGACACCGGTTCGGCTGTGGGCATACCTAGCACTCCTGGTGCAAGCATGTTTGGTGGCCTACAGACCCCTGCATGGACACGGTTGTGTTCATGCAGCATCATCCCTGGAGGTCCTTCAGTGCCACCCCATGAGGCCACTGGTCAGCCTGGCATGGCTGGCAGGTCTCGATGGGGCGCCCAGGCATCCGTGGTGGCCGTTGTACTGTGCTGCATGACTGACCTGTCCCCCTCCACGTCCACTGCCCAGTGTGCACTGTGGAGTTCTTTGTGCGTTGCATGGGTGAAGTACCTAGCCCTGCACACACATGGTCCCTATGTACTCCCTCCCAGCTGCTGACCACTGTAGCGTGTGCATGATAATGCCTGTGTAGTGCTGTCTGCCACTGTGCAATGGTGCTCAGCGTCTGAGGCATGCACAGTGTCAGCCACTGGGCGTGGTAGTGTGTGGTCCTGTGTGGGTGTGGGGGTGCCTGTTGGGGTGGTCATGCCTGTTACCCTGTAGACATGGGTTGTGGTGTGTGTGCTTGTGTGCGCGTGTGCAGCCCTGCTCATTCCTGCCTTTGTGTGCGGTCCCCCACCCATTCCTACGCACTTGACGCCGTCCTCCCCTGGTGTCCACCCCTGCCTGTCTGTGGGCTGTGCACTTGCCCTTGGTGGTTGCACATGGCCCTATTGACCTACCTGTGTTGTCCAAAGTGCTCCTCTGTGATGGTGTCCTGGTGCTGCTGGGTCATCCAGGCCACCCAGGGGGTCCCTTTGCCCAGGGGGGTGGCTGCCCAACACCAGCTGGACCGGTGTCCTCTTTGTCTCCACCGCTGTCCCCCTCTTCTACCTCAATGGCTATCCCACAGTCGGTGGCCATGTTGTACAGGATACAGCAGGCCAGGAATAGCCCACAGGCCTTTGAGGCGCTGTATTGTAGGGCACTGCCTGACGTGTTCAGGCAACAGAACCGTGCCTTCAGCAGCCCGAACACCCATTTGATGACATTCCATGTTGTGGCTTGTGCCTCATTGTACTGTTGCTGCGCTGGGGTCGTGGGGTGCCAGTATTGTGTGAGCAGCCAGGGCCGTAGCGGGTAACGACTGTCACCTGTGTATAGAGGGGAGTAGTAAGCATGGTGATCTGTGACACTGTGCCATGGGCCATCATGGCCATTCCTCATGGCACCCCTGCCAATGCCCCACACCCCCCCACGTCTGCACCCATTGTCCAGCATGCTATGCATACTCACCTACCAGATGGCCAGTGAGGATGTCCCCACTCTCGAACCTATGGCACAGTGCGGACTGGTGCCAGATGAAGGCGTCATGTGCTTCTCCAGGGTGCATGGCAGTTGACACTCGGGTACCCCTTGCAGTTCATGTATGCTGCCCTTTCCGGGCCAGGTGGCATGTGGATGCCTACATGGGTGCAGTCCATGGCCCCGAGCATGCCAGGCAACTGTGCTACCCTGTGGAACTCCTGTATGTTTGCTGTACACTCCACCTGTGTGCTGGGGAAATGGATGTACTCCGCAGCATGTGGCTGCAGTGCGCTGAGCAATTGTGTGAGTAGGCATGACGCGGCCAACTGGGTTATGCCTGTTGTGTCCCCTGATGGTCTCTGGAAGGTGCCCGTGGCAAGCAGGCACATGACGACTGTGATCTTAGTCTCCACGGACAGCACATGGCTCCATCATGTGGGTGCCTGCATATCATCACTGCACAGCTCACAGAGCTGCCTCAGAATCGCCTGTTTCAGGTGGTACCGGCCCACAATCTCAGTGTCACTGTACTGTTCGAAGGTAGTGTGGGCACGGTACAGCCTGTTCTGGGCATACTGCCAACGGGCCCTTCTACGGCCAGCCTCCCTGATGCCTGCCTTCTCACACCCCTCATTACTACCTCCATCTGGAAGGTGGCACTGGCCACGTCCCTGGTTGGTGCCCCCCCGGGCGGCTGTCTACCTGGTCCCCCCGCTGTGTGTTGCTGGTGCTGCCCATGCATCGGGTACACATCTAGTTGTTCACCACTGTGTGCCCTGCCTCTTGCCACTGCTCTCCATCCTCTGTGGCGTGCTCAGGCCCTCTCACACACACACACACGCACACACACACAGGCACACACACACACACACACACACACACACACACAGACACACACTCCTTCTCTCACTCGCACACACCTCCAGTGGGCCCCGTCCACCTCCTGGCCACACCTGCCCCCTGCTTCCTGTCTTGCCTTTCTGCCACTCTGTCTCCATGCTCCCCAGCTATGACTCTTCTGTGGTGCATTCATCCTCCCCTCTCTTGCTCCCTTGTATTTTGGCTCATTTTCACTGTTGCACAACTTCCACTTGCTCCGCTACTACGCACATCGCCTACTGATGAATATCGCACTATGCACATTATTCCTGGTTCCGCCCCCTGCACTTGCGCATGCATTCATTTCTGTTGCGCTGTGGCTCATTTGTGAGTTTTGCTGTGCTGCCGCACCTGCTGAATATCGCACTATGGTGCATATCTGCTCTTGCGCGGGCTCATCCCTATTGCTCATGGTGCAACTGCTCTGAATATCCCACCCTGTAAGTATAATCTGTGGGTCCCACTAGCATATACAGTATGACAAAAATTATGGATGGCTAACACTCAAAAGAAGTGGAAAAAGCATTAGAGTGAGTGCCTGGAATATATCACTCCAAAGATCTAGAATAGCCACAGAGTCAAAAATCCAATCCCTCAGGGAGCAGAGATCAAAACCCTTAGCCACTCAAAACAGCAAGCAAACCAAAATTGTGTGGAGGTGGTCTAGAAGGTTTGAACCCCTGCCCTCTGGTCCAGGGGGGTTAACATTTTCCAAATCCTGTGGAATGCTGCAGGAGCAGAAAAACCTTTGTAGACAACCGAAGAGTGATTACAGTCTTGGCAGAAAATAAACCTTTTAGATGCTTTCCTCTCAGGAAGCAGGCTTCCAGCTACAGGGACCCTGAGCTCAAATAATAGGACAAACTCCTGACCTGGCAGGAGGGTAGAAATGGTTCTTGAATTGCGAAGTTTACTAGATTCAAAAATTGTGGTCATCTTGGTCACTCTGAAGCTGAGCAGAGAAAAACATCATATGACTGGAAAATTCTAGGAAGAAACCTAGGTGTGTTGGGGCAAATAGAAGAAAAAAGTAGACCCCTTTGAAGACCAACTGATGACATAAAACTAGCCACTGTCTCTGAAGGTGGATATTAGGGCCTGAGTGTTCTCTCTGGCAGTAAAAAGGCCAATCTGGAGGATTCTAAACTTCTGCATCAAAAGAAGATGCTTCAGTAGGAAGAGAGCATTCCCCAGAAGAACAGTCTAGTGGCTGAACTAATTTGCCAGAACCTTTAGATCTCCTGCTAGATAATGGCTAATAGAGAGAGAACATTCTGTTTGACCACTGAAATATGTTTTAGGCTTCCAGAAACATGCTTTGTTTATGTATGTGAGCAACACTGCACTGTCCGAGTGAATTTTCACCGCCTGGAACTGTTCTGTTCTCGAAATGAAGGAGAGCAAGAAGCGCTGCCCTTGTCTCCAAGAAACATTTACTAAACATTTTGTTTTGCAGACTTAAGACACCCCAGTCTGGGATCTGAAAGAGAACAGAATTCCAAACCGAGGGCTGACATGCATTACTAGAGTTTTGTACCAGATAATGTTTCTTCACAGATCTTTTAGAATCTCCCACCAGAGAGGTGCTGATGGGATGAGGAAGGAAACCAAAGGGCGACTGAAACTGTTCCAGTGCCAGACACCAAAAGGACATTAAACCCGAGTAGTTCCTGAAAAAGGGACCATTAGTCTCAGTGGGCTTAGCCGGTAAGCAAAATCTAAATAAATAAATAAATAAATAAAATAAGTGGGATTGGGCATACCAGGAAACAGAGGCAAGGCCACAAGACTTTCTTCATTGAGGTAGTCATTAGAACTAGGGCCTCAAAACAACAGAGAGGTGAATACCTCTTTGGGGGATCTCAAATAACAAATTTTAACTTTCAACTCCTGCCCAGTGGGCCTCGTCCACCAATGCCCCCAAGACCCTAAAGTAGTTTAAAACATGACGAAATGTTGAAATCTTTTAGCCAGCTTGGTTGGCTGTTTTTCCTCGTACAGCATCACCTTGTTCCATTACCTATTGCTGCCACCACTATCTCTGATGTAACATTGCCAACAAGCCCTCAGAGGGAGTGGCAGCAACAGTAAGCAGCAGCAGCACAGTCACACTTTCTGAGAGAGACCATAAGCTGAGAGAGAGAGGGAGAGAATTAAAAGTCTCTACTGTGATATATGAGTGTCATTCTTTTCCCGTAGGGAATCAGCAACATCAAAAACTCATAATGCAATCACTCTGACATCAGAAAGTCATAATACTGTGCTTCTGACACCAGATCGATGCTAAAATGAGATGGACTGTTTGGAGTGTTCCATTTATTACAAAAAGTACCAGGAAACCAGCAGTAATTAGGCTTGTCATTCGATCTCGGGATTCTGGTGACATCATAAACCATGCAAGCTTTGCTCTTTGGTTTATAGTCTCACCAGAATCCCTTGATGGGATTATAGCCTTGTTTCTGATGATTTCCTGTTATTCTATTTGTAATTAAAGCTGCCTGGAGCTCTCGGGGATCTTGTATAGGTGAAAGTAGCTGGGACGGAGCTGGGTATTTAAATTGAGAGATGCAATATTTGGGACCCAAGCCAATCTTTGGCTCAAGTCTATTGCAGGACTGGGGGAGGAGGAATGGCAGCACCTAGGTGCAGATTAAGGAAACTGATTTCAGCACAGCAGCTGCTGCATGAGGACTGCAATCATCCTGCATCAAAGAGTTCTTTGACTGTCAAACCCTTATGCTCCTTGACTGTTATCTGCTACTGATCTTTACATGGAGTGACTGTGATGTGACACCAAGAGGAAATTCTCTGGGATTCCTACATTTTATTGGGGGGGGGGGGCAGGACCCTTCACTGTGCCAGTCACCTTAAACAGTCTGATAAACTTCACCCACTGCTCTATTATTTGAGATTATTCTCCATAAAATGCCAGAGTGTAACTCTTGGCCGCTGTATGCTCATCTCTGCTGTGTTATCTCATGTTTCCCACTGCCACTTCAGGTGGGCCAAGCAGTCCTTATCTGCCATTAAAGTCTATGTTTCTATGGTAAGAAGAAGTAGGCTGCTAGTTAACTAGGATTTGTAGCTTATCCAATAGGTAGGGAAATGGGTAGACTAGGTGGGCCAAGCTGTCCTTACCTGCCCTCAAAGTCTATGTTTCTGTGCAGACCCCCTGTCACAACTCAAAATGGAAAGACTTATGAGAATGTATTCATTATAGGTAATGGTTTTAGGGTCCACTGGAATAAATGTATTATTAAGTGATACTTTGCAGTGGACTTTATCTTATCGCCTACAATTTAAAACAGAATTGCCCATACACTAATAATGCAAAGCATCATGGGAAGCACATGCAAATCCCCAAGGAAAAATTTAAACAGGCTCAACTTTAAGCAGAATTGCATGGTGCCAGAAGGCCTCACAGTGCAATCAGCAAAGGCTGAGAACAGCAGATACATGCACATGTTTCATCCTCATGAACTCATCAGTGTGCCAGATGTGTATCTCAGCCCAAGGTGAGGGAGCCAGGCCCATCCAGTCTGCCCATTTCTTTTTCTGCCTTATAAATGTGCCATCGGCCTTTGCTCTGTCAATGGTCTGTCTAGTCATACTCATCTGTATTGCTCCCTTATGCCTATCCCATGCCTGTTTGAAGCCCTGCACTGTACTCATATCTATCACTTCCTGAGGTAGACTGTTCCATGCATCCACCACCCTCTCTGCGAAAAAGAACTTCCTCACATTACCCCTTAATTGGCCTCCCCCTAATCTCATGCCATGTCCTCTTGTCCTGCTATTTTTGTTATACTGAAACATGTTAGACTCTTTCACCTTGTTAATGCCCTTAAGGTGTTTGAATGTTTCAATCATATCACCTCTCTCCCTCCTTTGCTGTAGGGTATACATATTGAGCTCTGTTAATCTGTCCTCATATGTTTCCTGATGCAGTCCCTGCACCATTTTGGTTGCCCTTCTCTGGACTGCTTCAATTTGGTTAATGTCCTTGTGAAGGTTTGGCCTCCAGTACTGCATGCAGTACTCCAGATGGGGCCTAACCAGTGTCTTGTAAAGAGGGATTATTTATTACCTCCCTCTTCTGACTTGTGATACCCCTACTAATACACCCTAACATCCCCCTAGCCTTACCTACTGCTTTAATGGTCTGCTTGGATGATTTCAGGTCATCCGTAATGATGATGCCCAAGTCTCTTTCTTCCTTTGTGACTGCCAGCAACTCCCCTCCCAGCCTATAAGTGGCTTCAGGGTTTCACTTCCCTATGTGCATGATCTTGCACTTCTTTGTATTAAATCCCAGTTGTCACTCTTCCGACCATTTTGCTAGTTTATTCAGATCTCTTCTCATTCTGCCCACCCCATCTGGATCATCTGCTCTGTTGCAGATCTTGGTGTCAGCTGCCAACAGACAAACTGTACCCTCCAGTCCATCTTCAATGTCATTGATGAAGATATTGAAGAGGACTGGCCCCAGGACTGATCCCTGAGGTACCCCACTTATGACTTGCATCTCTTTTGACTGTATACCATTCACCACCACACTCTGTTTTCTGCCTGTCAACCAGTTTGCCACCCAGGTGACCCACTTCTGACCTACCCTGAGCCTACCCAGCTTATTAATCAGTCTTCTATGTGGAACAGTGTTGAAAGCTTTGCTGAAGTTAACGTAGGAAACATCAACTGCTCCCCCTTGGCCCACCACTCTGGTTACCCAGTCAAAGAAATCTATGAGATTAGTTTGCCCGGACCTTCCTGTTGTAATCCCATGCTACCTTGGATCCTGTCCTCCTATGGACTGAAGGTGTTGCACTATCCTTTCCTTAAGGAGTGCCTCCATAATCTTGCTCACTACTGAGGTAAGACTAACTGGTCTGTAGTTCCCTGCCTCCTCCCTGCTACCACTCTTGTGGAGCAGGATCACATGAGCCCTTCTCCAGCCTTCTGGGACCTCTCCTGTTCCCAGAGACTTACTAAACAGTTCTGATAATGGCTCTGCTAGTTCCACCCTTAGCTCTTTTAGTACCCTGGGATATATGCCATCAGGTCCCATTGCCTTGTCCACCCTGAGCTTATCGAGTTTTTGTAGGACCCTTTCTTTTGTGAAGGGACTAGTGCTCACCTCCCTCCCCCCTGTGTCCATGGTGCTGAGCCGTGGGCCCTACCTTCTCTTTAGTAAATACTGAGCAGAAGTATCTATTTAGGATAGATGCTTTTACATGGTCCTCCTCCTCACACACACCCTTATCTCCTTTGATCTTAGCAATACCCCCTCTGGACTTTCTCATTTCATTAATGTATCTATAGAAAGTCTTGTCACCTTCTTTTACTGTCTGTGCTAGTGTTTCCTCGGTTTGGGCCTTTGCCTGCCTTACTGCCTTCCCTGCTTCCCTTAGGGAAGTTTGGTATGCCTCCCTATTTTCATCCTGCTGCATTCCCTTATATTTCCTGAAGGCCAGCCTTTTGGCTCTGACCATTTCTGCTACTGTTTTTGAGAACCAAAGTGGTTTCCTTCTTCTTTTGCACTTCCCTTTCTCTCTAAAACAATGGGATATTGCTTCAAGTATTGCATCCTTAATGCTTGCCCACTTTGCCTGTACCCCCTCACCTGTATTTCTTTTTGCCAGAGCTAGCTTAACTCTGTTGGCCATCTTATCAAAGTCAGCTCCTCTGTAGTCCCATATTTGTGCCTTGGAATGGGATGGTTTAGTTGTAGTGGCCAAACTGAACCACACCATGTGATGGTCACTGGCCCCCAGGTGACCTTCTACCAGGAAATCTGTGATCCTTTCCCTGTTAGTCAGTACTAGATCTAGAATAGCCCTGTCTCTTGTGGGTTGTTGTACCAGTTGTTTGATGCCTTCCACTGCAGGGAATCCGCCATGTGTCTAGTTCTGGCAGATGGTCCTGCTGGTATTGACCAATCTGCATCTATCATGTTGAAGTCTCCCATTATCTGAACCTCCCCTTTAGCCATCATGTTTTGTATATCTTCTAACAGTAATGTGTCTATATCCTCCCCCTGGTTTGGGGGCCTGTAGACAACCCCAGTTCTTATGGCTGTCCCATTTCCTGTTTCCAGATTGACCCACAGTTCTTCTGTCACCTTATGTGTATTCTGAATTTCTGTAGCTTTGATAATTTCATTGACATACAGGGCCACTCCACCCCCCCTTTTTTTTTACCTCGGTCTCTTTTGAACAGTACATAGCCAGGTACTGAAGTCTCCTAAGTGTGGTTACTGGTAAACCACATCTCACTAATTGCTACTATGTCCAGTTTAGCCTCTGTCATTATTGCCTGCTGGTCTTAGATTTTGTTTCCTAGACTGCAAGCATTTGTGTGCATGATTTTCCATTGGCCAGATTGCAGTGTGCTAGTTGTTGGGTGAGGTCTGGTGTTTCCCCTGTGCGTCATATGGGGAGCTGGACCTTTTTCCTTACCTGGTGAAGCAAATGAACTGCAACCATGCTGAACTCCTGTTTGACCACTAGCTTAGGAGGGAGGGGTGTTCTTCCCATTTGACGTATGGGTGCTGCACCCCTCTCCCCATTTGCTAATTTCAATATTCTGCAAAGACAACAGACTTCTGCCCCAATGCACTGACTCCCTCCTTAGTCAGATGCGGTCTATCAAATTTAAAGAACTTTCACTCCCAAAACTGTTACCAGTTCCTGACAAATTTGTGTCCTTTTTCCTGGCACCAGCCCATGAGCCACATGTTTAGCTCCCCTACCTCCCCTTCTCTGATCTTCCATCTATCTGACCCCCTCTCCCAGACTGGCAGGATCTCAAAGAAGGAAATGCCAGATGAAATGGATAATAGTTTGTCGCCCAACCTGGTCAGGTGTTTCTTGGTCTCCACAACTGACTGGCTGGTGAGATCATTAGCCCCTGACTGGAGATAGGTATCAACTCCTCGAATCATGGAGTCTCCTTTAATCAGAGGTTTTTTGGATTTCCTTTTGGTTTTTTTTGTTTTGGTTCCTGTTTTGGGTGAGTTTTGTTGTGCTAGCTCCTATGCTGCAGTTTCATCTGCCCCTTTGTTTGATTTCAGAGATAGAGGCAGATACCTGTTTGTAGTTTTCATATGGTTTGTGGAGGTAACATGTTGGACAGCACCAAGTGATGGGGCACCCGATTTGCCCCTCCTAACCACCTGCCAACCTCCTGGACTAACTATTCTCTGAGGTTGAGGTGCTTCTGTTAGATGTTGGGGAAAAGGCGTGTGGTTCTAATAATATATTTCCTCTTGAATATGAAATTTGAGGCATGCAATCTCTGCCCATGCTGCCTGGAGCTGAACCCTAAGATCTCCAATGGCCCAGCATGTAGGACAGTGTCCTAAATCCTGTAAAACTGCCCTTCTGAAAAGAGTTCTGCAGTACCTGCAGTTAATGATATCCATTCCAGATAAGATGCTGGGTTTATAACCTGGTCAGAGTAATTAGAAGGAAGAAAATGAAAGCAAAAGTTTGACTTTGTGTTTTGTTTGTTTGTTTTTGTATAACTTGTTATACAAGTTATATTACTATCTGAAAGGAAATTTAATAACAAAGGAAAAATTAACCCTTGGTTTAACAAGACAATTAAAAATCAGATTAAAGCAAAAATTAAACTTTTTAGGAAACTCTAGAATAGTTCTGTTCCATATAAAATTACTCTATTGCATAAATACCTGTTAAAAATTTAAAAAATTCTATTAAAATGGCAAAAAAATAAGCTGGAATTTAAGCTAGCTCACACAAAAGATTGTTATAAATATATTTTTGCTTATATAAATAGCAAAAAAGGTGTATCAAGGATCATTGGTCCCATTATAACCAATGGTTCTCCTTTATCTGATATAGAAACCTCGAATCTCTTTAACAAATACTTTTGTTCTGTCTTCTCCCAAAAATCATCTATTAGTACACCTAAAGTTCACCACGCAGGTTATCATAGGTTTTATTCAACTGACATTTTACAGGCTATTAAAAAATAAAAAATACTAGTCCTGACCCAGATGGTATTTATCCATGGTTTCTGATTGAAACTTCTATAAATATCTCTATACCGCTGTCAATTATCTTTAATAAATCCTTACAAGAAAGCAATGTACCAGATGATTGCCATTCAGCAATAGTTACCCCTATATTTAAAAAAGGCAATAGAGGTTCTGTGCAAAATTATTGTCCAATTAGCCTGACCTCAGTGGCTGGTAAACTAATGGAACGAGTAATGAAGTCTTTGACAGATCAAGATTGTAAAAAATTAGGAATTTACGATTCAAATCAGCATGGGTTTACTCCCAAGTATTCCTGAACCACTAACCTGATATCATTTTACAATAATATAAGTGTTCTACTAGATGTGGGTATCCCTTCTGACATAATTCTTTTGGACTTTAGTAGAGCTTTCAATAAAGTCTCACATGAAAAATTCATTACTAAAATGCACAATCTAGGTTTGTCACCTGATATTGTCAACTGGACTTTAAACTGGTTGACAAATCATTCTCAGAGAGTCAGAATCAATGACACCTTGTCTGATCTGGGTAGTGTGGCAAGTGGTGTGCTACAGGGGTTGGTCTTGGGACCAACACTGTTTAATCTCTTTATTAGTGATTTACAAACAGGGCCAAAAAATTTCATGATTAAATTTGCAGACAACACTAATTTGGGGGGCAAGGTTAATAATCAAGAAAACATTTCTGCATTAAAGGAGGATTTGGAAAAATTAACACTCTGAGCAAATGATAATCATATGCAGTTTAATCAAGACAAATGTTTAGTAGTACATTTCGGTGCAAACAATCCCAAAATGATATATTATATAAACAGACTATCACTTCACTCATCAAATTGTGAAAAAGACTTAGGTATATATGTTAATAATAAACTTATATGAAATGATCACTGTGTTAGAACTGCTTGCATGACCAATAGACTTCAGAGGCAAATAAAACGTAGTTTTATTAACCACACTGATCAATGCCTTATTCCTTTGTATATGGCATACATTAGACTGTATCTAGACTATAGCTCCCCTTTCTGGAATCCAAATAAAAAAAAAGATAAAGCAATTCTTGAACAGGTTCAAAGGAGAGTGACCAGAATTATTCCAAGATTAACAAATCTGGATTATCAGAACAGATTAAAAGCTACTGGTCTCTTCTCTCTTCAGACTAGAAGACTAAGAGGTGATATGCTTATGGTTTTTAATTTATTAAATTCACCAGATTTAATGGAAAAATGTGGTCTAACATTCTTCAAAAGGAGACATGTTCTGAGACTGCATAATAAACAGCTTGAGGTAAAAAATTATAAAACCAGCAAAAGGGGAAACTTTTTTCCAACAAGAGCTTCTTTTGTATGGAACATTTTGCCACAGGAATTAGTAGAGACACCTAGTGTCACCATCTTTAAAAACAAATTAGATGTCTGGTTTAGGGATAATAAATAAATAATGTCCTACATAGTGTGGGGAACAATCTCGATGGGCTTTGGCCTTCTTCTGTTCTTTCATACCAAGTAAGTAATACTAGTGCCCCTGTAAATGAGGTCACCGTGTGGATACCTCACTAATCTGCCCCATCCTGCTGTGCAACAGGAAATGTCACAACTGTGCTACCCTATAAAAGGAGTGTAGTGTAGGGTGGTTGGGGATGGGGGTGGGTGGCTGGGCCCTTCCCCTGCCGAAAAAGAAGAACCATGGACAAAAGAAACAAGGCAGTAAGAACAGAAACAATCAGCAACAAATGCAGTAACCCTGAAAGCTTATCCTAATGATAGATAAAACTGTAAAACCTGTAAAGCACCACCTGTAATAATTTCACAGAAGATATACCGTGTAAGAAACACTTTGCTGCAGAGAAAAATAAAGCAGTAACAGAAGATATACCTTGCAAATGACAATTTGAATCAGAAGATTTCAGCAGTAATCTGTTAGCACACATCTGTAGCACACCTTGCAATAATGCAGCAGAAGGTATACCCAGCAACAACAATTTGAATCAGAGAAAAATAAAGCAATAAAATGTTAGCAACAAACAGTAACAATCCATGTGAGTACAAAATAAAAATAACAACACACAGTAAATCTGCCTAGCCAAAAGAAGTCTTAATCCTTTACCCTGCTCTGGTACGGCTCCTTGCTCTGTCCTTTCAAGCAACCTAAAAGGAAAGAGCTCAGGTGAAGCTAGGTGCCTTGATGAATAAGAACATTTGTCAATGCTGAATGTTGCCTTAGCATGGTTTCTGTGGCAGGGGTGTATTGTATTAGTTGAATCACAACTGAAAGTTAATAAACAAATCCTCAGCTGCTGCAATGCTTTGAAGGTTTGCCAAAATGCTGATGACATTATAATAGCCTTGTCATGGCCGGAAACCAGGTACTGACTTTAAAGAGAAACAGTTTAATTCATACAGAGATATCTGACTTAAAAAAGTATAACTGAAAAACTCATTTTGAATAAATCAAATACTGTACATAATAGCCTGACTGAAAATATATAATTTATTTCCATTTGTGAGAGGGTAGGAGTTTCATAGCTCACTCGTAACTCTGTCACTAGTGTAGGCTCATAAGTTTGTTGTTTAAAATTTTTACACCAAATTTTCAACATAGCTGTCTTATGACCTCATTTCATGAACAATGGTGGAGAAAATTTTAAACTTTGGTCCGAAAGGTGATTTTACACAGCGACCACAAAATTACCTTGTGGGACAGATTTACCTAACGTCACTTGTATTGTTCATGAGGTGGTGTCCCAAAAAAGATATGTTGAAAATGTGGGGCAAAAATGTTGAAAGATGACCAAGTTATGCTACTAAGTTGAAAACGCCCTTTGAACTGCATAGAGCAGTGCTGGGCATCAGTCTCTGGTTGCCCCGCTTGCTTTGTGTCATTTCATTACATTATTCAAGAACTCTAATAGACTTTTGGAGTACTTAAAGCCCTCTGGACAAAAAGTTTATTGGATTCTCTGTTTTGTATTACCTGAATTTACAGGCTAAAAATAATTGTAAATATTTTGGTGTCTGACTGTAGCAGGGAGGAGAAAGCTGTGATACAAGAACGGTAGTCTCACAGAACAGTGCAGTAAATGTCTGATTTACCAAACCAGTCATTGTTGTGGCTAGTTTGAACTATATGGCTGACTGTAGCAAAAGGTTGAATGGAGGGGTGGTAAATGTTGCAACATATGATCTTAACATAGATAGAATGGGGAATAGCCTAAAGTAAACAGAGGGAGAAATAGAACAGTACAAAAAAAGTGAACCATAGATGCATTTCTGAAGCAGCTAACTGCTAGCCCTGGTTTAGAAATTCATCAATGGTTCTGTTTTTTGTGTTGTTCTATTTCCCCCTCTGTGTACTCTAGGCTGTTCCCCATTCCATCTATCTTGAGGACATGTGCTGCAGCATTTAACCCCCAACAACCTTTTGCTGTAATCACTCATAATTCATATTAGCCAGGTTCACAAGCCCCAAATGACTGGTTTGGTTAGTCACACATTTACTGCACTGACCTGGGCTATGATATTACTGCTCTTTGTCACAGCTGTCTCCTCTCAGCTACAGTCAGGAGACCAAAAGATTCACAATTCTTTAGCTGCATTAGTACAAGTGAAAAAAAAAAACCTCCCTTGATGTAGTGGTTAATTTGTACCAATCACTGAGGAAATGGCAGATTCTAGCTTGCTATTAACGTATAATAACTTGTCCCTCTACACCTCTCCACTGATAACTGAAAGATGAGTAGTCCCACAAAGATGACCAGTCAGTACACTAAATTGAGGACCCTGAAGAAATAGGAGTTTTGCTACCTTGAAGTACTGGGGAATTGCTACTTTACTTTTGAACCGTGTTCAACATTTGGTAATTAACTATTATTACTGGTTCTTTAGTTGGATCTCTCTTGTGAGGCAGAAGCTCATTTTCTCTGTGGGCAGGAACTTATTAATGCAAAAAGACCAATGAGGGACAGAGCAATTCTGAGATGAAGGATGTTCATGATGTGGAGCAGTTCAGAGGGATGTCAGAGTTGACCCCCATAAAGTGACAGTGTGCCTTTGTATTCTTTCCACTACTGCACTGATATTTGCATGCGTGTATTGGGGGGTGCCACCATCACTTTGTGTGTATGTAGATGGGACTGGAACAGTTAGTGTTTAGTAGTACCAGGGAGTCAAATATATTAGACTTAGTACTTACCAATTTGGGTAACTTCATTAGTAATGTGTTAATAAATAGCCCATTAGGGAACAGTGATCACTCCACTGTTTACTCTAACATCTCTGAGCCATGCATTGGAAATACACCAGGAACAACAGCTAAATTAAATTTTGGTAAAGCTGATTTTGTTGGCCTCAGAAGAGAGTTTACTTGTTGGGACTGAGAAAGAGAATTATGTGGTATGTGGACATGTGGGACTCACTGTTAGCTAGGATAAAATAGCTTGTTAAAAAAAATATATACCAAATAAACTTAAACATGATAGTTCCAAGAGGAATAAGTCTGCTTGGATGAATAGATCTATCAAAAAAATGTTAAATAGAAAAACCAGACTGTTTAAAAAATATAAAAGTCATAGTACACCTTTCAACTATAAATTATACAGGGAATGTCTCAAACAGATTAAACAAAAAATCAGGAGAGCAAAAGCACATTTTGAATTAACACTTGCAGATAAAGTTAAATATTGAAAACAATCATTTTATTCATATGTAAACAGCAAGAGGAAAGGAAATAATACAAAAGGACCCTTTATAAATACTGTGGGACAGGTAGCTACCACTGAAGAGATGGCAGACATTCAAAACAGATATTTCTGTTCAGTTTTTTACACCGGTAACCAAAATACATATTGTGGGAAATTCAGTTCAAGTCCTGGACAAATTATTACCAAGGTCAAAGATATACATGACAGGTTATTAAAATTAGATGTTACTAAATCTCCAGGTCCCGATAATGTGCACCCCAGGGTATTAAGGGAAATGGCAGCTGTTATAGCCCCCCCCCACTTACTTATGTTCTCCAGACCTCACTAGATCAAGGCAAGGTACCTCAGGATTGGAAAATAGCTACAGTGGTTCCTATTTAAAAAAAAGGGTCTAGGTCCAAACCAGAAAATTTCAGAACAGTGAGTTTGACTTCACTAATGGGTAATGTTTTGGAAGGGGTAATTAAAGATTTAGTTATAATGCATCTGGAGGTTAATGGTTTGGTGGACCAATCACAACATGGGTTCACCAAATCCAGGTCTTGCCAGATAAATTTGCTAGCTTTTTATGAAAATGTCAACAGGGAATTGGACATAGGAAACTCAGTTGATGTGGTATATATGGATTTCACGAAGGCATTCGACAAACTGCTTCATATAGAATTATTAAAACTGTTGGAGAAAATAAATCTGAATCCTAATATTTGTAACTGGGTGTCAGCATGGTTGCAAGGGAGACAACAAAGGGTATCCATTAAGGGTATATTTTCAAATTGGTCTCCTATTACTAGTGGCATACCCCAGGGTTCTGTATTGGGACCCAGTTTATTCAACATATATATAGCCTCCCTACAAGCAAATAATCCAAGGATTTGGTTATATAAGTTAGCCAACAACTGTAGGGTGGGGGCAGTTGTGAACGCTGATGAAGAAGCAATAGAATTACAGAGCACCATAGATAGCATTTCTGATTGGACCACTATCAATAAGTTGGTTTTGAACACTAGTAAATGCAAAATAATGCATATGGGCAAATCAAATAAATATAATAGTTGCAAACTTGCTAATTCACCACTTACAGTTACTAATGAAGAAAGAGACCTGGGTATTACAATTGGTTCCGATTTTAAGTTTAGCACCCATTGTAGACCTCAGATTAAAAAAAAGCAAACCAAAACTTAAATTGTATTTTAAGATATATTGCAAGCAGGGATGCAAATGTATTAATCCCACTCTATGTAGCTCTGGTAAGACCTCATTTGGAGTACACCATTCAGGTGTGGTCCCCTCAAAATTGGGAGAGTCTGTCTGAGGAGATTTACTAAAACTATACACGGGTTGAAAACAAAATCATATCAGGACAGATTGGCTTCCCTTAATCTATTTTCTTTGTGTTATAGGAGGCTTAGGGGGGATATGTGCTTATTGTAAAAGGTAACTGGTGATGCTAACTGTCGAACTGAAATAGGAATTTTTCCAAGGACAGACGAGCATGGTAGTAGAAGGCATAATAAACAGCTGATCCAATCTACATGGAAGCACAACATAAGGAGGCACTGGTATAGCCAGAGGGTGGTTACGCCATGGAATGCATTACCAGGGACCATAGTTAATAGTGGGAGCATCAAACAGTTTAAGGACAATTTAGATTTGCATTTTGGGGAAATAACAAACAAGTTCTGAATGTAGTAATAAAAAGGCAAGTTTTAAGGATGTGAGTCTATTTGCTTGAATACATCTATGAAATCTATGTTGGTGGGGGGGGGCATATCCTTAAAAATGTACTGTGGGAAACAAGAAGCACAATATGGGGCCCAGCATTATATTTTACATACAGTGCAGAAGCTCAGAACACTGTGGACATGTATGATGTTCACAAAGTTTTGTCTCACTTGCACTTTTCCTTCTAATCACCAACAGAATTGATTACTTATGCGGTTGTGTTTTAAAATAGTAGTGCAAGATCAGGGAAGTGTCCCACCCACCACCACCTCAGTCTGGCATAGAGCTCCAGTGGGACGAAATGATGGGGCATCTCTAGGCAAGTGGGACAGATGAGAGGTACAGGGTGCCATCACAGCTCCTCTGCTCTGCAGTCTGCCGTGCCGCACTGCCCACGATGAACCACTCAGCCAGTCTCCAATCTTTCAGTCTCATCCTCTACTCCATAATTTGCTTGCAGTGGGTGTGGACATCAGAGTTATAAAAGCATTTCTCATTGCCAAACATTGGCTGCTTGTTAAACAATTTGTTTTTTGCAATTCTGACCCCAGATTTTGAAGATACTTGTTTTAGGATTTGTCTTATAGACATGGCATGTGCCATTCATAGTATATTTGTGTGAAAGCACATCTCATCCAGGATTTTAAAAATGACACATTTCATACTTCTGAGGTCTCCATACTGCAGAACTCCCTAAGTGATCATTCCCTGGTAATGTGCACCTGGTCTAATAAGTTTACAAAGCATACTTCCCAGCCCACCAGAACTCGCTCATTGAGATCTGGGCTGCTGGAATACTTCAGACAGCACCTAAGGTGAATCAACTGGTTCCTGCTCGACAATGCCAATGATAGTAACCAAGCTCTTGATTATTTTTGCTGTATCTTTGCAAATGTCTGTGATATCTTCACCCCCTACAAATCCAAAAAATTAAGAGGAAAAAGTAACCCCTGGCTTACAGGCCACCTAATCAACTTCATGCGACTCAGGGACAACCTGCAGCATAGGGACAAGGACTCTGGGAATATGGCTGACCACGTTGCTTACAAGGCATCTAGGAATAAATGCACGAGACTGGTCAGGTTGACCAAGGCCTCTTACTATAAAGATCTTCTAAACAGAACTTGGGGACGCAACTTCTGGTTCCGGTAATGCCTGACAAAGGACATCAATTGGGAAGCACCTGCCTAAATCTGATTAAAAAGAGCACATTTGGTAAATTAAACGTATAGATTCATCCTAGTTAGAAGGTGAAAGTGTGCTCTAAACTTCTACGGCTCTGATGGCTGAACATTCTCGCAATCGTTTCTTACCAATTGCCGAGATGAACGATCCAGATGATCAGCAGTCCAATGACGGCGAGGCCCCGTCAAGGCCTACCCCATGCTCGGAGAAAAAAAAACCTGAAAACTAAGGGTCAAGAAAAGAATCCTGAACTGAACGCTGAGACCATCCTACAAGCAATCACTGAATTTTGTAGAGAGGTCTGCGAATCCCTGAAAGACCTTAGGAATGAGATTACTCACCTCCAGACCCAAGCGGCGGAGGATGACCAGCAAATCTCCCTTAACACTTCCAAAACAGAAGAAATAGAAGATACAGTCCATGCCATAGCAACTGAGCAGCTAGCGATCTAGTCCCAACAGGAGGACACCGAGTACAGGAACAGAAGATGAAATCTGAGAATATTTAGTCTCCTGGAGGGCAAGGAGGGGAACGATCCCCGGGCTTTCGAGGACTACTTCCTCTGCCTAACCCTATCACTGGATCCTGATTTTCAAATTGATGTTGAGCGGGCTCACCGAGCGTTGGGTCCCAAACCATCGCATCCAGATGCTAGACCACATTCCTTTCTAATTCACCTACTTAGCTTTCAAATAAAGGAAACAATATTGAGCAAAGCTTGGCAAAAAGGGAAAGTGATGTGGGGCCAGTCCAGGCTGCTTGTCGATAATGACTACACACCCTATACACAGAGGCTACGTAGAGACTATAGTACACTATTCCCCTCCCTGCGATCACAGAAAATTCTGTTTAAAACAACATATCCAGCCAAATTGATAGTTCAAATACCCTACAGTCCTCAGAGTTACTCCACAGCAATGGAAGCAGCAACAGACCTTTTGGCTAGGGGCATCATCTCTGAAAAAATTATGGAGGTATTCAGACAGTGTCACAAGCAGCAGGCCCTACACGACCGTGGGAACACTTCTCAGCAGTCGCTTCCAATCGCAATGCTTCTTAATCATCTACAGCAATTTCGAAACCCATCCAGTGGCAATTGAGACTCTGTGAGGTAGGGTAACCATTTTAGAGGTTAATTGAGTGTGTCAGGAGTGCACCCGGATGCTGGGGGAGTTTAATTGTGGGGGAGGGGGAGCATTAGCTAGAGAGGAATGAGTGCCTACAAACACAGTCTAGGTAACACATAACAATTTACTCTCCAATTTGACCCTGTTGCCATTTAGACTTTTGCAGTCTTCCTGATGGTGGGGAAATTCCCTTACTAGGGAGTATTGCACCTTAAATCACTAGGCTCCTTCTCATTCTGTTACGCTGCGCGGTGCTCCTCATACTTCTCCCCACAACCCTTGGCTATTGGAAATGGCATCTCAGACATTCACTGCCCTGATGGTGGCTCCCCTTGGTGTCTCACTCCATGGTAGCAACCTGATTCTACACCCTAGAACAGGAACTAGTTTTGACTAATCTAAGGATTAAATCGAAGAGCCTCTTTGAACTACAATGAACTGTTTGCCTCTTATGCCCCTTTTTATTTTGATGGACTGAGATGGTTGGGTACTGCTCGGCTGAGCGGGGGTGGAGGGGGAAAGCCGGGTATGTATCAAGTCAAAGATCAAGGAACTAGCTGAGTGAAACTCTGTCTGGGCCCTCTCATTTTATATAGCCTGACACGTGACTCACTGTCGGGGCTTTATGGCCCTTCTGCTTTGCTTCTCCTCAATCCCTTTTTCTTGCTGGCCCATCCAACAGATCCAATACCTGTACAAGCTCGGGGCTAATTCCCCTTAAGTGACACAATATCAAAAGGGCTCTCCCTAATTCTTAAAACCCAACAGGTCCCAGAGGACCTGGGGATGTCCTTATCTCCTACCAGCCGACTCGTGCAAAATGAGAACTTTAGGGCTGGGACCTCAAAATGAGAGATTGTCTATTAATCTTCTAGAGCCTTTGATTTCCTAATGTTATTTATCTTCAATCCTCTCTACTGAGCCCATCTACTTAAGAACAGGGCAGAATGCTCCCAATACTATAGATTTCACCACCCACCCTGGTATCATTGGAACCACCCTGGAGTGATATTGTAATCACTCCCTTAGGGGCTCTTTTACTGACCCGGAGTATTGTCTTATTTGAGATCAGGATAGGAACCCCTTATCATTCTCCTTTTTCATTTGAAATAGGAGATAAGATGATTCAGGAGGAACTCATTGTGAGCACTTCCCAATTGGAGGTCAAACTGTACATAGGCTTGTTCGACTACCAAATGGTGGACATAGGTCTCACCTTTGATGGTGTTAAACCACAGTTACTGTATATTGCTGTCTTTGTTCCATTTTGTTATAGACAGCTTAAGTTTTATGACCTGATTAGTGGTCATAAAGTTTACTATGTTTGTTTCTATGTTAAACCACTTCAGATTGCATTATCTATATCAGATATTGGGGAAGGGGGGTTAAAAAAACACACATACAGGAAAAGTGAATTATATTTGCAGGCTTTATTTAAACATTTATATAACACAATTGAATGTATGGCTTCTTTTCAAATATTTATCCTGAAGAGTTGCGGGGCGTGGTCTGGACGAAATTCCTTATCTTCACTCTGGTGGGTAAGAAAAAAAAGAAAAATTATTAATAAACATAAAAAATGGGAGCATTAAACCCAATAAAAATCACATCCCATAACATTAATGGGTTACATGACCCGCTAAAAAGAGCGAGGCTCATGCAGCATCTTTCTAGACACCCCTCTGATTTGATATTTTTGCCAGAAACCCACCTTTCTGATTCAGAACACACCAAACTAAACTGGGGGGGAGATATCAGGTTGTGGTCTCGTCGCATCCCAGGGAAGAAAGCGGGGTATGGCAATATTAATCCCAAGGAGCACTTCTTTCGAGATTCAACAAACACACATCGATACTCAGGTTCGCTATGTAATTATAAAAGGGCTACTATATGGAAAACAAGTCACACTGGCCAGTGTTTATTTTCCCCCTTAACCTAACTTGCCAGGTTATTAGATATCCTCCAGGGCCAGTTAATTCTGGGAGGTGACCTGAACTTGACCCTGGTCCCACATATTGACAGTTCAAACCCACAAAAACACAGGAACAATGCAACTACTAGACAATTTAAAAGTGCCATAGAGCATTTGGGTTTTGTAGATGTATGGAGGCAGTTATTCCC
This sequence comes from Neoceratodus forsteri, assembly GCA_016271365.2. Classification (NCBI taxonomy): domain Eukaryota; kingdom Metazoa; phylum Chordata; order Ceratodontiformes; family Ceratodontidae; genus Neoceratodus; species Neoceratodus forsteri. Next base: position 82,086,763 of record JADMNL010000022.1, read on the forward strand.
CTCTAGCTCAGGATTCACCTACTACTCCCCAAGATTTAAATCAATTCCAGGTTAGACTACATTAGCACTACATGTGATCACTTATCTATGGTTCAGAACATTAGTATTAGCCCCAAGATACTCTCCGACCACCACCAATTGATCCTAACCCTGGACGTGGGAAGAGAGAGGAATATCACTCTCTGGAGACTCAACCTGTCAATTCTGACAGATAAGGGATTTCTAGAGAGCCTTTCCACTAGACTTTTCCTTTCCTTTTCTTTTTAGAAAATACAAATCCTGACATTCCAATGGCTATACAGTGGGACACGATGAAAGCCACCATTCATGGCGAAAAAATAGCCTACTCTTCTTGAAAGTTCAAAGAAAGAGAACATGAATATCAAAGACTTTCAACACAACTGATAAATTATCAGTTGCTATATAGAGAAGGCGATGCTGATCTTCGGAAATTGATCAACAACGCAAAAGCAGCCCTACAACAGATTATGGACAATAAGGTCCAGCAGTCCCTCTATTATCTACGACAATCAGTCCACGAGGAGGGTCCCAAGGCCATCAAGAATTTACCTGTAAATTACGTACGTGGAAGGGGTCATCTACAATATTAATACTCAGGAATCTAACATCTGGTAAAATATATCGTTCGGTAGAACACATCCAACAGCCCTTCATCGAGTATTACTCCAGACTTTATTCCCCTCCTTCATCATTTCCCCAAAGTGAATCAGCACAATTCTTTAAATGGGCAAACCTCCCTACACTTTCATCACTTCAAATTAAAAAAAAATGGAATCTCCTGTCTCAATACTTGAGATTGAGGAGTGCATCAAAAAACTTAATTCGGGCTGCTGCCCTGGACCCGATGGTTATACCATGGAATGGTACAAAAAATTTAACAAAGAATTATCCCCTAAACTACAAATCTTATTCAACGATATATTTCCTGGGGTGGTCTGTCCCCTCCATCCTGGGACTACGCTACCATCACCCCTATACTTAAGCCAAATAAAGACCCCTCAGATCCAGGGTCCTATTGTCCTATATCTGTTCTTAGTGTTGACTATAACATTTATATGGTCATATTAGCCTCCAGACTTCAATCAATATTACCTCATATCATACACCCAGATCAATCTGGATTTATTAAAAGCAGGAATACTTCCGATAATATCCATAGAGCCCTGATATTACAGGAATACGTGTGAGCTAGTCAAATCCCGTCAGTATTTCTCAGCTTAGACTCTGAAAAAGCATTTGATCGGGTTTTTATGGGACACCCTTAGAAGTTTCCAATTTCCTCCCCAGTTTATTGCATGTTTAGTTAATTTATACAAATCCCCACGAGCCTACATTCGAGTTAGCGGTTCCTTGTCTTCCCCCCTCCCAATGGGAAGAGGCACTAGACAGGGATGCCCCTTATCCCCATTCCTCTTTGCCTTATTTTTAGAACCCTTGGCATCCCTCCTCCGAAACTCTCTTCTGGTCAAGGGAATCCCCATAGGCCAACAAGAATACAAAATCAGTCTGTTCACTGATGATGTATTGTTAACCCTGTTAACCCCCTCCAATCTATCCCGGGTGCCTGGAAGATCCTAACCCTTTCTGAAAAAAATATCAGACTTTAAACTTAATGTAAATAAAACTGAAATCCTATCATTTACTATTCCCCATCTCAGTCAATGAAAAAAGACTTTCCATTTAAGTGGCATTTAATCAAGATGAAATATCTAGGTCTTCATCTCCCAACAGACCTTGGAGTCCTTGAATTCAGTCATTATGAACCCCTCACAACACAGATCCAGGCTGATCTGGATAGGTGGGATATAGCTTTCCTTTCCTTTCATCAATGAATCTCTGTTATATGCACTAACATCCTTCCCTGAATCTTATATTTGTTTCAAACCATTCCTTTCTTCTCCTCGAAATATTACTTTAAATCTTGGAATACAATGATATTGCACTTTCTATGGGGAAAAAACAAACCAAGAGTTAGACTCTCCATCCTAAAACTTTCCCTTTCCCAGGGTGGGTTGAACCTCCCAGACTTAATCTTGTAAGCCCAAGCCGCTTTTCTTAGAACATTGGTATTGTGGTTGTCTGACTCCTATACTTCTCCATGGAAAACTATAGAATTTCATTTAAATGGTCTCTTTGATATAAAAATGATTTTGTTTTCTTCTGAAGGGAGCTCTCTTAACCTCTCAGCCTTAACAGGAATTACATCACAACTATATAAGATATGAAAAAGACTGAGGGGTTTGGGTGTCCTTTTGACAGTATACGAATACTGCAAAGTGATATCTCAGGACTAATTTTTTATCCCAATATATATGGGCCACACCTTCTCTCAATGGAGATTTATAGGTCTGACCCACGTGTTCCAGTTCCTTTCAAATGAAGGTATCACTCCAATTGACAAGCACCAACTCCAATACCTCCTTAATATCTCTGATAGATTTTGTTATTTCCAAATACGAAATCATACACTTCATAACAAAAATATCCAGCCTGCCCTTCCATACCCAATGCCAGATTTATTAAAGCTCTTTATAGAGGCAATAAAGGGTAACTTGGGATCCCACATAATAGGCCTTATATACAGGGACCTGAGAAGCAGACTCCTATTATCTACGGCTTCCATTCTAGATGGATGAAATAGGGATCTAGAAACATAGACTACCATGACAGCTTGGTCTCGATTTTCTTTGACTGAATTAAAATCTGTGACATCCCCCCATTGGAGGTATTTCGCATGGAAATGTCATTCCTGATTTTTTTGGGCCCCTGCGGTCCTGCAAAAGTATCTCCCTGAAGAGTATGGAAGGTGTTGGAGAAATTGTGGATGTACAGTGGCCACTTTGGGCCATATATTTTGGCTATGTCCCTGTATCATGCCATTCTGGATTTCATTTCAAAATGAGCTCTCTAAATTATTCTCTGAGTTAATTGAAATTACAGCTGAACAGTTTCTATTGGGGATTTTCTCGGATCACGCCCCCTAATGGGGTCGTACAATATTACCAATCTGCTTTATTGCTACTAAGAAAACAATTACTAGACGCTGGATGACATCTCTAATTCCAACAATACAAGATTGGAAACAAATAATGCCTGACATATATAAAGCTGAGGCCTTTAATATGGAACAATGGGGGGTGTTAGCTTATACAATGAAATGGCAGAAATGGATACAATACATATCATTATCTGAATCAGACTTTTGTCCTTGAATGTTGTTTCTAAAAGTGTTGATTAGATTTGACTACCATCATCATCCTGGTGTTACCTAGGTGTCATATTCACTGGGGAAAAGATCAACTTATCTCGAGATAGACACTAGCATTATTTTTGTTGTAAAAAATGTTTCTAATAACATATTATTAACTCTGTTATTTAACAACAAAGGAAACAGAAGCCTTTCTAGATCTATTTTCCCTGTGCAATTTTAAATGTTATATGCTATGTACTCTCCTATATGTATGTGTGTAAATGGTTCAATAAAAAGAAATTAAAAAAAAAAGAACTTGGGGATGCAAAAAGGAATTCTGGAACTCAGTGAAATCCCTTACAGGCAGGATCTCCAAGGCACCTCCCGACCATATAGTCACCTCATCAGGAGCACTCCAGGAACATAGTGACATGACAAATGCATTTTAACACCGCTTTCACAGACCTAAGTGCTGTGCTCCCCAGGGACTACCTCTCCACCCCCACTGACCAGAGAGCTCCCCCACTCAAGCCCAATGCATACTACACCAAGTGGTTCACTGGCTTTCTACTTCAGACACCTATCCAGGGCTGAGACCCTAAGGTACATCAAATGGGTATTGGGCAAGACCAGGATGGGAAGTGGCTCTATCGACATGAAGTTAGCTGCCCTAACCTTAAACGAATTAGCTGAACCACTTACAAAAATCTTTAACACATTCCTAAGAATGGGCATATTCCCAAATAAATGGAAGGCAGCATGCATAACACCAGTTCACAAAAGCAGAGATAGAACAAACCTCTCAAACTATCAGCCCATCTCCATTTTACTGCCACTTTCCAAAGCATTGGAATGGGTGGTATCTGATCAACTCACAGAATACTTGGAGAAATACAATCTACTGGGCGCACAGCAGCATGGCTTTCATAAACTTCACTCCACCCAAACCGCCCTGGTAGACTACACCACACAGATCTATGAGGCAATAGACAATGGATGGGCTGTGGGGTCTATAGTCATAGACCTCACCAAGGTATTCGACACTGTCAACCACCAACTCCTACTATAATCTCTCCTATCCATTGGCCTCTCAACAAATACTGTTACCTGGTTTGAAAGCTACCTTTCACACAGAACACAACGTGTGAAGATCTGTAACACACTCTCTGAGCCTAGGGAACTCAGCCTTGGGGTCCCCCAAGGTTCAATACTGGGGCCGCTTTTATTTAGCCTATTTATAAACTCCCTACCATCTGCCTGCCCCGCACACATGGTGCTGTATGCTGATGATGTGGTTATTTCAGCAACTGGTAGAGATATTTCCTCAATCACCTCTAATCTGCAGGACTATTTCCAAATGATGGAATATTGGTTTCTCAGCATAAACCTTTTCTCAACTACAAAAAATGAAGTGTATACTCTTTACGGTGCCTCAGAACAAGAAAAAGCATGGCCCTTTACAAATAAAGAGACAAAAAGGTGAGTTGCTGGAGCAGGTCGGCACCTTCAAATATCTTGGTGTATACCTTGATGACATGCTCACCTTCTCAGCACATATTGAACAGATCATCAAAACAGCTAACATAAAATTGGGTGTTCTATACCAACATAGACACTGTATGCCTCCGGAAGCACTGAAACTGATCACTTGCAGCTCTGTGCTATCTGCCATAGATTATGGGCTGGTAATCTATGGTGCAGGTTTGGAAACCGCTCCTAAGAGGATCACTACCCTCCTTAACAAAGCTTGTCGACTGGTCCTCGAGGCAGACTATCTGTCACATACACGTACATTGTATGCAGAGGCCGGATCCACCTCCAACTCAGGATCAAATACCAGGCCTGCTTCTTGGGTAAAAAATCATTGCTTGGCCTTATGCCTGAGTCCACTACAAGATTATTCAAAAACACTCAACTAACCATAAATACCAGAAGTGTGACCAAAGGGGTGTTCCTAGTGCCCTTTAAGCACACTACACTCACACAACAATCCCTTTTCTACTAGGGTCCTAGATGGCTTAATAACCGCCCTACTGAACTCCTTGGCTGTAGCAAAATTAGTCAGTTCAAATCTGGACTCCGCACTTTCCTAGCATGTGTGGCTAGTTGCAATTGTTAGCCATAACCCTGTCATCAATGGTCTCTCCACCTCTCTCTCTACTATCTTCGCTTACCTCCCTCCTTCACCCACCCTTACCTACCTCCTCTCTCCCCGCCACACTCGACAGTGCCACCCTGGCTGCAATTCCCTCTACCATAAAGTCCTAACCTGGGATCTGTCACTGACCCCAAGTTTTCACAAGTGTAATTCCACACTATTATAGTATTGTTGCTGCTGCCCTCTGCACTTTCACTTTTTGTAACCAGTCATTTTCTTTATGTACCACTAACTCTTAATCTTTACGTTTTTGTGTTTAATTGTAACCATTTGTTTCTTCCTCTGTATATTGGTCACTTGACCTTGCACTTTGTCTCTGTATTTTGTTATCTGACTTGGAACCTTTGTAAATGAGCCTATGGTTCAAAGGTATTTAATCCAAATCTAAATAAATAAATAAACACTAACATCTTGGCACCTGAGAAAAAGGAGTTTGGAATGGTACTGCTGGACTGCTTTTACGAGCTGTTCTGAAGAGGTTATATTTTGGAAAACTGCCTACTGCTAAATATATGTGATTGTGTTTGTCACTGTAAAATGAAATACCAATAAAAATGTAACTGAAAAAATATTGTGTATTGTACAAAGTCACTATTGCTGTAAAACTGAGTTTCAGTGAACTACCCATTTCAGCACATTACTTCAATATTTCAAAGAAGATGACTTTCCTGCCACTTAACTACTAAGCACATTTGTAAACTGGTCTCACATATGTAAGCTGTAGACTCTTAACATCCCTGCATTACCTCACCTTTGTCTTCACATTTCTACATCAAAGAATGAGATACCAGCACCCATATTCCACCATTACTACAAACAGAATTATTTATAAACTGAGGCTATAACTCTGCTTCCTAACCACCACTACAACAGTAAGAAAATGCACCAAAGCCTATGTACAGTAAAAGATTTCTATTGAAGAGCTCCCACATACTCTGGGCTCGTACAGTATTTAACAACTAAATAGGTTACCTAGGTTTTCCAAAGCTCTGTATAGACCAAGGTCCATTATAGCTCGTTTGTGTGATTATTATCCCAATATGTTATTTTTAATTAGATAAGCATACAGCTGTGTCTTGAAGCTGAGCATACTACCACTAGCCATTACGTCTAATGGAAGCTCATTCCAGATTTTTGTTACCCTTATAGTAAACCAGTGTTTCCTTTTAGTAGTGTTGAATCTATCAACTTCAGTTGTGAATGGATGAGATCTTGTGTTATAATTCTTTTCTTTTAACTTTAATCCCAAGAGTTCCCACAGCTGGATGTCCATAAGGGCTCTATAAGGAAAACACATATCACCCCTCAAACGTCTAAATTCCAGAGAATACAGCCCAAGGGCATTCAACCTTGACTGATAATTCCAGTCCCCAAGCCTCCCTGATACCACGTGTTGCTCTTCTCTGCACCCGCTCCAGGGCTTGAATCTCCACCTTACCACCCAGAGACCAGAACTGGGCACAATATTCCAGATGTGGTTGAACCAGGAATGTATAAATTGGCAGCAAAACATCCTTATTCATACAATTAATGTGTTTGTTAACACAGTGTAGTATACTACTAGCTTTTTTAATTATATGATTACACTGTGATTTAAAGCTGAGATCTTTCGTGATCCTGACATCCAGGTCTCTTTCATCTTCAACAATGTTTAGCTTCCACCCCCCCCAATATGTAATCTTCCTGCCTATTCATCTTCCTGAAATGCATCACACTGCACTTTTCCACATTGAATGATAATTTCTTGTCATTAGCCTAATTTTCTAGGTCTGTTAGTGTTTGTTGCAGGGTGTCTGCATCCTCAGGAGTATCCACAATGTGCCCTATTTTAGTGTCATCAGCAAATTTAGATAGCCATACTCCTGTATGGTATTCATGGAGGAGATGTAAACATTAAATAAACATGGCCCCAGTACCAATCCCTGCAGTACCCCATTAGTCACATCAGCCCTCTCTGAATAGGTCCCTTTAACACTGACTTTTTGCTTCCTGTTGGAGAGCCATGCTTCTATCCAATGTGATACTTTGCCCGTAATTCCATGTTCTATCAAAGCGTCAACAAGTTCCCCATGGGGTACTTTATCAAAAGTCTTGGAGAAATCTAAGAAGATGACATCTACTAAATGCCTATCATCCAAGGCTTTACTGATCCTACCATTGAACTCCAAAAAATTGGTCTGACATGACTTGCCCTGGGTGAATTCATGCTGGGTACAGTCAAGGGCATTAGTTACCTTAAGGTGGTTAATTATGTGATCTTTAATAATACCTTCCAAGATCTTCCCAAATACAGCTGTCAAGCTAGTGGGTCTATAGTTTTCCAGCTTTTGCTTGGTACTCTTTTTTTTTTTTTTTACTTTTTATTTATAGCATTTATGAATTACAGCAGTTAGTGTATTCATACAACACTGTCAAAAGAAGACAATCATATAGACCTAAGAACTGGTCTATCAAAGACAGCAAAGACATTAAAGTCCAGGAAGATAATTATGTAGAATAGTCCACTCTCACTTTCTCGTTGTCTAGGAAGGGCGTCAATCAAAATTTCCTGCCCCTCGTAGGATAAAAAGGTATGAAGGAGGCTGTAATTCTCACAGTAGAGCCCCTAAGAAAGGAAAATAGAAGGTCTGGGCTCAATTACTTTAAATCGCACCCCTATCCTCAAGCACATACCAGATGGCTGGTAGAGAAACAGGTTATTCTAAGTACATTTAACAAAGGTCACAAATTGAGTGGAGCTAATCACACTCTAGTATGATAAATGATTCATGCATTGTGGCATACAGAATATTATTAGAGTTACAACAACATGGCAGAGAAAATATCAGGTGCATTCTAATACAGCATTAATGATTCAATTCAAACCACTATTTCATAACTGTATAAGGTTATAATAACCATTAAATCAGGGGATGTTACGTATCAGTCATTAGAGTCTGAGTTGGAATCCTCCACATTTCCTTTCTCTTGACAGGAGTGCTGTTCCTCTAATAGACGTGAGGCAAATGCAGCAGCGGCCTCAGGATCTGTAAAAACATGGGACTTATTTTCAGACTGAACATGCAGACAAGCAGGGAATTGAAATTGGGCAGAGATACCATTAGCAAGCAGGAGTTTTTTTGGTTTCTTGCACGGCTTTTTTCCTTGTTTGTGTTTGTGATGAGATGTTCAGGAACAACGCAACTGTATTGCCTTCCCAGGTTAGGTCTCCTCACTGTCTGGCAGCCTGAAGCAGGGAAATACTGGCCTCCGGGCTCGATAACATTATAATGGCAGTAAGTGGTCGCTCTTTGGTGCTGTTTCTAGGCTGAGGTCAGATCGGGATGGCAAAGGCCTTTACGATGGTAGTGCCTGAGTCAGGAGGCAATAGTGCCAGATCTTGAAAAATCATCTGTTGTGTCACCATCAAAAGTTCTGTTCTGCCTGCCAGCCTGGGAGGGAATCCAACAATGCGGATATTTGCCTGCCACTGGGAATTTTCCAAAGACTCCACCTTGGAGCGGAGAAACTGCAAATCTCAGACAAAAGTGGCATCTCTGTCTTGCTGACAGTTGGACTCCATTGAATCTCTAGGAGTTGTGCCGTATTTGTCTGCACTTTGCTCTCAAGGTCCGCGAAGTGAGTTTCTACAGCCGACAGCCTCCGATTAGTGTCTTCCCCAGTAGCCTGTATTTTTTCCAGCATAGCCACTATCTGTGGCTGTGGGGTTTCTGTAGACCTCGTGTTGACTAATGCCATAGGCCCACCTGCAGTAGTTTTTAAGCTGGTCGTTGAGGATATATAAGCGTCAAGATTGCATGCTGCTTGCCTATCCTTTTTCAGTCCCATAATTGCTGTCCTGAGACAATCAGCAATCAAACACTCCTTGTTGAATGGGATTTAAAGCAGTTTGAATGGTAAAAATAATATCTAATAAGCGTTACGATCTGCTGCGTTAGGAAAAGATGTCTGCCATGTTGAAAGCTCCACAGTGCCCCCCCCCCCAGTTTAGTACTCTTTTTATGGATTGGTACCACTACCGCTTGCCTCAGGCCTCCAAAACCATCCCTTTATCCAGCAATTTCTGGTAGATGGATGTTATTGGGCCTGCTAATGCCTCTGCCAGTTCCTTTATTATTCTAGGATGTAATCCATCTGAGCCTTGTGACTTGTTTTGGTCAATGTTGCGGAGTCTCTTTAACACATCCTCTTCCCTAATATGGGGACTTCTATCAGTAGCCTGAGCTAGATGATCTAACTTAGGGTAGGTCTTTTTATTGAAAACTGAGGCAAAAAAGCCATTATATTGCTCAGCCATCGCTACGTTATCTGTAATCATACAACCATCTAGGCCTTTTATTGGCCCACTAGATTTGCTATCCCCCTTCTGTTTATTGTTATAAGTGTAGAAGGTTTTATAGTTATCTTGGACCCTTCGGGCAAGCATAAGCTCATGTTTTTGTTTGGCTTTTCTAATGCTGAGTTTTGATTTCCTTAAGAGGGTTTTGTAGGTATCCCAACATTTACTATCACCACTCTTCTAAGCATTTGTGAAAGCTTTATTTGTATTTTTAATTAGTTTCCTGACTCCCGATGTCATTCACTGTGGCCATGATTTACCTGGCCCTTCATATTTATGTACTACCGGGATGTGTGCTTGCAAAAGGGAAGTAACTTTGTTTAACATGAGTTCCCACATGTAAACCAATGACTGGTTTTCAAATTCCTTTTCCCAGTCTCATATAGCCAGGTCGCGTCTCATGGCATCAAAGTTGCCTTTATTATAATTATATACTATCGTACTTCCTATGTCCTTACTCAACCTACCTATATATCTGAACTAAATATGGCATGGTCACTGGACCCTAGAGGGGGGGCTGAGTATTGCAATCATAGATATTATCTACTAAATTGCTGAGGACAAGATCTAAAATGTGATTGCCCCTGGTGTTTGATGTAGAAAACTGTTGCATACCTGCCAAAATAAAGGCTTCTAAGAAGTGTGATTCTACTGCATTTCTTGCTTGTAAGGGGTCCCATTTTATACTGGGAAGATTAAAATCCCCTAGTAATATACAACTATTAGTAACAGACAGTTTGCTAATAAAATCTAACAATTGTATATCATTCTGCTGTGAGTTGGAGGGGGGTCTATAAATAAGGCCTAAGTTGATATTGGCAGCATGTGTGGGGGGGGGGGATCATAACCCATAATATCTTGTTGCCATCCCAGTGGGTAGTGTCTACAGATTCAGAGACTATAGTGTCAATAACATAAAGGGCCACGCCTCCCCCCCTCTTGATAGTGTCCTGTCTCTATGATATAATGTATAGCCCAGTATGTTTTTATCCCAGGGATCCTCTTCTCTCCACCAGGTTTCCGTAATGGCACAAATATGTATACCAAAACTATGAAGGGTGTAGAGTAATTCTTCAGTTTTATTATTTAAACTTCTGACATTAATCACCATAAAGTTCCAAGTTGCAGGATCTACCAAGTTGGCGTTACCAGACATAGTTCTGGAATCCCCCATTCCCCCTGCTGGTAGTTTTAAACCCCTGTCAATGGCCTGGTGTAGCCTGTGAGTAAAAATGTATTTCCCCTGCCTGTTCAGATGCAGTCCATCCTGTGCAAAAAGTATTTGGTCCCTGAATATGTCCCCATGTTCTAGATATGTGTGTCATTCCCTATGGCACCATCTTTTTAACCATCCATTTAGGGCTTACATATCTCTGGTTCTAGTCTGGATAGCTCTGGGTACTGGGAGCAAACTGGATACAATAAGGCCACTACCATTCACTATCAGGTCCCTACTGACCTGTTCAGAGTCCCTCTGGATGTCAGTTAGATTTCTTTTCCCAGCCTCATTGACCCCTGCATGGATTAGGGCTAAGGGTTTTGTGGTATGGTTCTGTATTGAGGGAGGAGTTGCCTTATATCCTTAAGACCAGCCCCCGGTAACACACTAACTATGGTGTTATAATTGCATTGCTTACATATCACATGGTTTGCATAGCGCAACACAGAGCCCCCTATTACTAGGATATCCCGGGGCTCAGATGTGTAATCAGGCACAGGCATCTGATTCTTGCTACAAACATGATTAGTTGGATCTGAATTTGACAGGTGAATGGAGCTATCCTGTGTTAGCCCCCCTTGGGCAATAAAATTGCCATCGTGCTCACTTAGGTTAATGTCCGGGTGCAGGGCACTATATCTATTCGGGTTAGGATATTTGAGGATCCTCCTATATTCTTCCTACCTTGTTTATTATATTTATTTACCATACACCAGTCTTCCTCTCCATCTCCCTTATCTAATGTAGATTTAGTTAACTTTTCAGGTTCGGCTATATCCTCGGCCACTTTGTCAATATATTGCTCCAAATTACTTATATCAAGTTGAGTCTGTACCCTTTGCTGTAGTACAATGATTTCTGCCCTTAGTACCTCCAGAAGAACACATTTATCACACTCGTATCCATTTATTTCCTTCCCCTTAGCATACATACTACATTGCACACACTGCTTCATTCTGGGTATTTACCTAGTATATTTATTTCAACTGGTAGGCTCAGGTAACCCAGCTGTCACAGAGGACACAGCGGACATGTGCAGATGTGCGTGTCTCTGCACACGCCTTTGTGCGTGGCGATGCGTGCCCTGCTTACGGCAGGGGCGATCTATATGCAGTACCTGACCCAGAAGTGGTAAATGGGGTTGCAGTCACTCACAACTAAAGTTATATTTTAAAATGCACAATTGAGTTAAATCCCTGCCTTGCTGTAACATAACCGTGTAACTTACACCTTCAGTATCATATGAATGGAAATGCACACAGGTTCTTTTCACTGCAGCATTACATTTTTTTAGAATCCCTTTACTCTTATCATAAATTACATTTCTGAAGTCTCATCATCCTACCATACTTATACCTTCTCACCATGGATGAGCCACACCAGGCCAAACCATACCAAGCCTCTATACCAGCCAGAGATCGAGTCATGGAAGAAGAGCAGCTGGTGGGATCTGGAGGCTGGCAGGACAAAAGCACCGGTGGTGGAGACAGAAGGTAGGGCCAGCCTTAGTCATTCTGGGGCCTTGTGCAAGCCCCCTCTGTCAGGCCCCTCTGCTTCATTCCCTGTAGCCCCCCACACCACATCCAATGTTTATACCTCTCCTGCACCACAGTTCTGTACCATATCATATTAAGATATGTACCCACTTCCAGTCTCATGTCTTGCCCTCTTGTTGCTTTAGAGCAGCTTATCTTTTGTAAGATGCTGCTCTCCTGTACTGTATTTATCTCCTTGAGATACTTGAAGGTCTCTATCATATTTCCCCTCTCCCTCCTCTCTGCAACAGGCAAGCAACAGTCTCTGAGTTTTTCTGATTTTTCTATGAAGGTCAACCAACCCAGGACAAATAGTTCTCAGTGCAGCATGTTTAATAATAATTGTTAATGGGGTAATCATTATACATCTACACAGAATTATTATAAGAAATAAAAATAACTTTTTTATAGTAAAATATATGTAGATAGACTATTTAAATGTATCTTGAGAATCTGTGTATTTTACTATAAAAAAATATTTTCCTTTTTCATTATTAATATTGAGTATAGATGTATAATGATAAACTATTTTCATCATCCCGGGTCTGGTCAATGTCATAGAAAAAACAGAAAAACTCAGAGACTTGCTTGCCAGTTGCCTTGCAAAATGGTACTGTACAAGAAATCAGAAAAACTCAGAGAGACTGTACTTGCTTGCCCCTTTTTTGGAGATGCAAAAATGGTACATTTTCATTGTCATTTAGCCGTGTGATGTGACTGCTAGACTTAGCTGCATACCTGACCGACATGATCAGTCCCTTCATGTTCAAACCTACTTGTTTGTCCGGGTTGTCCCACTCTTCCTATAAAACTTCAGCTGCTTTCAGTTCCCCACCTGTCCATTGAATTTTACACTGAACAAGCTGGGGGCGGGGGAGGGCAGGCAGCTATAGGAGTACCAGAGTCAGATTTGAACCTGTAACTGTAGGGGTGAAATGCTAGCCATATAAATCAGTGTATTAGCCACCTATATCATTTAGTCTTATTTGTCTAACAGAAAGCCTGACTCACTGCTTGGAAAAGGTGACTGAATATTGATGAAGAGCAAAAAGTGAAGTCATTGGCATTTAGATCCAGGCTTTCCTTATAACGATTTACATAAAGGTCTGAGAGAGTGTGTATAAATGGTTTACAGGATGTGGACAAACATTTGCAGTTGTAAGACAGCTATTTCTTTTTAAACTTGTTTCCATACTCTTTTTGACAAAATTGTGGGGTCGGGGGAGCAAGCCTCGCTGAAAGCAGCAATTTCTGGGTAGAAAAACTAGAGACCTAATGCTTTATTATACAGGGACTTGAAAGTATTTAAATATGGAGGGATTTTCATCAGTAACCTAGGCTGGCAGTATAGCCTAGAGGTTAGAGGCATGAGGTGTGAATGAGCTTGATACATCCAGCAGACTAGACCTGAGTTTGATTCTCACAACCTCCACTTGCATACTGTGTGACTCTAAACAAGTCACTTAACCACCCAGCACTCCCAGGTCGCCCCTGAAAACAGGCACTCATGCCTAGTGGGCCTTACTTGGTTACCAAATACTAAAATAAAAAAGGTTTTGTGACAGGACATCACCTATATTCACAGTCCGTGACTCCCAGTCCTGACTTCTGTAAGATCACCAAACTGGCGGAGAGGGGTGAGGCTAGCTGCCATTTCTTTCCTTCACTCATCCAGTCACAAGCCAAGATGCAGGACAAGAGAAGTAAGTACGGTACTACCATAATTTCAGTTACAACAAAGGGGACAGGACAGGACACCTGCTCTGATTTGAAAGACTTCTCACTGACTGCCTGCCCCCCTCCCTTCTGCCCAGGTCCAACTGCTCTTTTGCTGAGCTAGAAAAAAAAATACTTATTATGTATGATATCTTGAATGGAAAGTTGGAGGTGTGAGAGATCTGGGCACTTAATTTAATTGGACTTTAATTTCTCATTGCAACAGTGTGACGCTGGTCCGATTCAGCTCTTTAGAATTTTTGCAACAACAAGTTGAAGGTGTGTAATGGGGGCACTTAATTTGTCGGACACTAATTGGCACAAATTTAGATTCCAGTAGGGGAAAGTAGATGAACAAAGGGACAGGATGCCACTCGACTGAGTGCCCGATTAAGGGATTAAGTGCCTTATCTAGCCAGCTTTCATTATCTCAACTAATAGATTAACACCACAGTACTGATCCGTGACAGTGACATCGGGGGGATTCTTTGGGGAATGCAGGTTCTGTGCCAGAGAGGGGGAGAGGACTGGGGGCCTCATCAGTAACCTAGGCTAGACATCTAATAAAAAATAAAGTTAACAAAGCAGTTGCCGGTTGGGGGCCCCATGCAGTCACATGTCTTGCAGGATTGTAAGGTCAGGACTGATGGGAAGTGCGCCAAACTTAGGAAAGGGGATGCAGCTGGAGAAAGGGCCGATGCTGTCTCCTTGATGTCCTGTTTGACCCCCTCTGGATACCACCTGACCCACACATAGTTCCTCCGGACAGGTAGGCCCGGCTCTGCCACAGACTTGGTGTCCAAGTTGCCATTAGCCCTGTCCTTCACCTCCTCTGAATTGGAGTTCTCCTCCTCCTCACCATGGATGAGCCACACCAGGCTGATCTGGACTGAGCCACGGTACCTGCCAGAGACCAAGTCGTGTGTGGCAGAACTGCATTCTGCCAGTCTGATAACCATGGTGAAGGGATGTCTTTCCTATCTTCTTCTTTTTCCTACTGAAATCTGTTGTGCAACAGTATCTTCCTATGCTATACTTTACCCATTTTCCGCCCCTGGCATAGGTTGGCCACCTATGTCAGTCTTTTCAATTTTCTCACTAATTTTTTTTCCTACTAGTTTTATTTCTAATTTCCATATTTCCACCCCTCACCAAGAACTCCCCAAAATAATGGAGCAGGATAAGGCCAGCTGGCAGGAATGAAATAGGGTGCATTTATGGCATTTAATGCCAAAAGATACAAAGTGCCTTTAGGTATATAAGGTGCTGGTTGAATAAAGTGCATTTTTTGAAATAAAGTGCATTTTGTACCATATTATGAGTTTAAAGTGTTGCAGTGTTTAATTAAGTTAATGCTTATGCCATTTTTATGTATATGGTGCAGGAATGTTTAAAAATGTTAAAAATGGCAGTTAAATACAAATAAAACGTCATTATGTTTATGTTGCTTGGATTATTTTGTTGCCGCTCTGTTGTTATGTAGAATGTTATGCCAAAGAAATCCTGCATCGAAGCAGGAGCTGTTTGAACAGAGCGGCAAACTTTTCCTTTACTTTTTCTGCTACTCGGTATTTATGTAAATAATTACTGATGCCCCTGTATTGTTAGGACTCCCAGTTGCTGGCTTTGTATAAAAATATGCTGTAGAATGGTGCCAGCTAGCCGTGGAGGAGTCTGTCGCATGTGTACTGCCAGTCTAGACTGCTAGAGAGGCAGGCTTACCAAATCTATACAGAGCGCCAAAGCAGAGCAGTTAGACAATGATTGTCTAGCAGTCTGCCGCTGTGCTACAACAGAGAAAACAAATTATTTAAAGGGACAGGAACATCCCTACATATGTGGAAATTCTATACAGTTGAAGTAGCCCTCAAAATAAGGAGGGGGCTGCAAGATAAACTAAACACAATAAAGAAATTAAATACAATTTTTTATTCTTTGGTAACCGGGTAGGCCCAGTAGGCACAAGTGCCTATTTTCAGGGGCGACCTGGAAGCACTGGGCAGTTAAGTGACTTGTTCAGAGTCACATAGTATGCAAGTGGAGGTTGTGAGAATCAAACTCATGTCTGGTCTGCTGGATGTACCAAGCTCATTCACACCTCGTACCTCTAACCTCTAGGCTGTACTGCCAATAAATTAAAGAATAAAGATACACTGCAGGTCTCTAGAGGAGCCCTATTATGTATAGAGCCCTGGGATATAAATTAAAGGGCTAGTGTTCATGGTATAACAATACAGCACATGTATAAATGAAATAAATGTTTGCACTGTTTGCATACATAGAAAATAAGGTGCTGACCTGTTAGCAAGACCTCAGGAAAGGGATTTCTTACAGGGGGACTTCCCATAAATAAAACCTCTTTATGTAATAGAGGAGAAGTTTCCCCATTTGGGGACCATTCTAGAACTAATTGGATGTTATGGGAGGGACTTTCCCATAAGTGGGAGGGATAAATAAGCCCTTCTCAGAGTCAGATTAGCTGCATAGCCAGTCTCACTTACCTGAAGAAAGGTAAGCAGAAGGACCTGTGCCTGAACAGGAATTTTATCTTTAACAGCAGGAAAGCTGATGAATTGTTTTGAGATACCTGATGTAAGGTGAAATAGCCTTGAGCTATTGTTTATTTTCTTGTTCTGTTTGAACTGCTTTATTTCTACTTTTTTTTCTACTTTTGTATAAAATAAAACACACTGTGGGTGTGTTCTACCCAACTACTGTGTCCACTGTTATCTTTATACCCACGTACCTGCAAACTGGTAGAAGAGCAGCTGGTGAGATCCTGGGCCTGGGGGCTGGCAGGAGGAAGGTGCTGATGGTGGAGACAGGTGGTGCACCAAACTTGGGGAAGGGGATGCACAAGATGAGTTGGTTGGATCCAGGGCCTGGGGGCTGGCAGGACGAAGGTGCTGGTGATGGAGACAGGAGGTGCACCAAACTCTGGAAATGGGATGCAGATGGGGAAAGGGCTGATGCAGTCTCTGCGGGATCTGAGATTAAGTTGTGGGACAAGAACAGCTGGTGGGATCAGGAGGCTGGTAGGACAAAGGCAGTGGAGATGGGAGGTGCACTGAACTTGGGGAAGGTGTTGCAGATGAAGAAAGGTCTGATGCTGTATGCAAATGAGCTGTATGCAAATGAAAGAACTGAAGCACTCTCTCTCATTGGAGCACTTCATTTTTTTCAACTATACACCGTTTCCAGCTGTGAAATTCTGACCACCATCACTCTATGCTTGGGTGGTCATTGATCTGTCAGGGGTGAGCCTATTGCAGCTTACTCTGCATTGGGCTATTCCCTGACACATCTCTCAAATGGCGTTGTGTCACAGAAACATAAAATAGGATCCAAAGATTAACAAGGACAACACTGTCAGAGTCATTTTTGTTTCAAATATGGACCCATTGATCCTACAAAATACTGTTGAACCAACCACAAAATGCCCAAGCAACTTAAAGAAAAGGGATGGAGATGTAGATCCCCTTGGGGAAACCATGGAATCTAATTGCTGGGTAACAGTTGAATTCACGTAAATAAAAAAGGATGTAGAGCTATGAATTTTGCCATTCACCTGCATAATAGGTTCAGTGTTTTGGAGATGAACCAGGCATCATCTACTGCAGTCAGCACCTAGGTGAACTCAGAATCATGAAAGGATTGTAACCCTTCCACCCCCTCAATAGCATCACCATGTGAGATCATACCCCCCCCCCCGCTAAAGACTCCTCAGAAAAAGACAGTATAATTGACATGAAGATAGTATTAGACACAAAGGTCGAGGAAGTTATAATACTGTAGACAGGTTACTGGAAGATACTAGTCCTTCACATCCTAGTAAGAATGATCCTGGTTTTAATCCACCAGACAGCAATGAAAAGGATTTGCCAGACAGTGTTGTTCCTAGGCAGGTATATGTACTAGGAGACTCCATGGTCAGATGTTTAGACAAAATCATCTGCGGGGATGGCAAAGAAAATAGGATATGTTGTAGCTTTCGAGGAGTAGACATTGTTGATATACATAACATATTCACGAATAAACTGAAGGACTCAGGCCAAACCCATTGGTCATTATTCATGCTAGTACTAACAGTATAAATAACGAGCATTTGTCGATGCCGAATGTTGCTTGCTTATATGTGCTGTTTAGGTATTTGGAAGTGAAAGTATCATGCCTAAGAACTGTCATGTGCCCCCCCAAGACATCCACTGTGTCTGTCTGTTCAGTATTCATAGAAGAGGGGGCCACAGCAGTTGCAAAGATGTGAAGAGGTGGACAATAGTCCATTCACAGGCAGAAGAATCCTACAGAAGGTGAGTAAATTGAAGGTGGACAAAGCGATGGGACCAGATGGCATACACCCAAGGATATTAAAAGAACTGTGAAGGGAGATAGCAGTACCTCTGGCAGCCATGTTTACTGAGTCATTCAATAGAGGGGTGGTACCAGAGAATTGGAAGAGGGCACATGTGGTCCCTCTATACAAATCCAGCAGTAGGGAGGAGGCGGAGAACAATAGGCCGGTCAGCCTCACCTCAGTAATGGGGAAGATCATGGAGACATTGCTTAAAGAAAGGATAGTGGGGCATCTAGAAGCCTTCAGAGCCCAGGACCATAGGCAACATGGATTCACAGTGGGGAGGTCATGTCAGACAAATCTGGTTGATTTCTTTGACTGGGTGACAAAGGAAGTAAATCGGGGTGAGCCAGTGGACAACGCTTACCTTGATGTAAGCAAAGCCTTTGACACCATCTCACATAGGAGGCTGATGAACTAGCTGAGTAGGTTGGGCATGGGAGAAAGGATGGTAAACTGGGTTAGAAACTGGCTAACAGACAAGAGGCAGAGAGTGGTGGTAAATGGGGTGCAGTCTGGGGAGAGGGGGTGACCAGTGGGATCCTGGGGCCAGTCCTGTTCAATGTCTTCATTAGTGACATTGCAGAAGGGCTGAAGGGAAATGTCTGCCTGTTTGCAGATGACACCAAGATCTGTAACACAGTGGATACCCCAGAGGGGGTAAAGAAATTGAGAAGGGACCTGGGGAAGCTTGGAAAATGGTCTGAGGACGGGCAACTGAAGTTTAATTCAAAAAAGTGCAAAATGATGTACCTGGGACACAGAAACCCTGGGTAAAGGTACAGGATGGGGAGGGAGTTGCTGACAGTCACAAAGAAGGAAAGGAACTTGGGGGTTCTTATTTCAGATTACCTGAAAATGTCAAAGTGGTAAGGCAGCTAGGAGGGCCAGTGACATGCTGGAGTACATAGGCAGGGGTATCACCAGCATAAGGAGGGAGGTAGTGATGCCATTATATAAAACCATGGTCAGGCTTCACATGGAGTACTGTGTGCAGTTCTGGAAGTCGCACCTACGTAAGGAAATTAACAGGCTGGAGATGGTCCAGAGAAGGGTGAATAAAATGGTACAGAGCTTGCAACACAAGACTTATGAGGAGAAATTAAGGGACCTCAATATGTACTCACTGGAAGAAAGGAGGGAAAGAGGGGATATGATAGAAACATTCAAGTAACTCAAGGGTGTAAGTATAACTACTGAGAAGCAGGAGACAGCTGCTATAGACACATGTGCCAGCTTCTGTGTGATATTCTTTTGTTCTCATAAATCTGTAATCTCCAGTATTTCAGTAACCACATGACCACACTGCCTTCTTTAGGCAATTTTATGCTGGTTAATGCCTGGTGTCATATGGCAGACAGAGGGCTCACCAGATTGTGTTGCCATTTGAAAAACTTCAGAGTGTTATTCTACTGGTAAGGATTTTGGAAAGCTGGTGAAGGTCTCACTATTTTTATTATGATTTTATCTCATGTCTGTCCCCTTTGGTCCCCCCATCCCCACACCCCAACAGTAATCAGTGGCCACAGCTGCAGCCTTCTTCTTGCCAAGATGGTGGGTGAGCAGCTGCCTTCACAATCTGTGAAGTCTGACGTCTTTCAGTGCCATTTATTGGTCATCTTCCAACACAGGCGAGGCACTGCCAGCCCCAAACTAACTCAGGACAAGCAGGTTTCAAAGTGGGAAGAAATGGAGTGTGCAAGAATCAAGTACTCGTTCAGATGTGGCATCGATTTTAAGATCAGCATACTGGTGTGGACACTGCAAATAGAACCTCAGCTCTTTAAGCAGCCTTATGGAGAGTAAAGGCTTCTCAAACCACTGGGGTTCTGTTTATTGTACTGTATGTGAGTTGCATCTAATTTAATAATTTACTGTACCTTACATCTAGATGTATGGTAGGCTCAACTTTAAATAAACACTGTACCTGAATGAACACATGATGCCATAGAAACAGAATTTGTCAGCAGAAAAGGACCACTCAGCCCACCCAGTCTGCCCAAGTGTTCTCTACCTACTTGTAACTCCTGCCTGTATATGTATATGTTACTGCATATCTTATTCTGCCTGTGTCCATCAGGACCTCCTTGTGAATGAGCTTGCTTAATGGATTTTTCCTGCAATGAACTTGAACCTACTCCACTTCCATAGCCCTATTGATCTCCGTTGACCACCTCCTTCCCCTTTTTCTAATATACCCCTAAGTTTATCCCATGCATGCTTCATGCCCCCTACCATTTTAGCTTCTACCACTTCTCCTGGCAGTCTGTTCAAGGTGTCTACTACACTTTCAGTAAAGAAATATTTCTTCACATCTATCCTGAATGCTCCCCAAGCTTCACTGTATGTCCCTTGGTTTGGATGCTCATCCTCATTTGAAGAAAACTCCCCAACTGTACCCTCTTTGCCCCTGTTAAGTACTTTATAGGTGATAATGTTATCTCTCGCCCTACTCTCTTCCAGAGTGTACATGTTGAGATTCTTCAGCCTTTCCTTATAGGGATTCCTGTGGAAATTCTGAACCATTTTAGTCGCCCTCCTCTGGAAAACCTCCACCTTATGTCCTTTCTGATGTGTGGACTCTAAAACTGGACACCGTACTCCAGCTGGGGGTATACCAGGGAGTGATACAATGGCAGCACAACATCCCTCCTCCTACTGGAGATGCCACTCCTTATGCACCACAGAATCCAATTTGCCCTGCCCATAGCCTTGTCACACTGTACTGCCACCTTGAGGTCCTCTGATATAATAACCTCAACCTCAAGGACCTTTTCATGTCTAGTGAGTATCAGCACTTTCCCCCATCCTATACTCAGCATCATGGTTCTGATGCCCTAGGTATATGATTTTACACTTGTTGGCATTGAACCCCAAGTAAGTAAGAAAATGGAAGTGATTTGAATGAATTACAGACTTTTAAGTAGCTTTTTGGGGTGTGTGCGTGCGTGCGTGTGTGTGTGTGTGTGTGTGTGTGTGTGTGTGTGTCTGGGAGGGGGCTTTGCTACTATAACTATTTGCTTTTGATTTGGTATAATGAGCGAACAGACTAACCCTTCTCCCCACTCCGTGTGCTGTATTGGAGATAAAGAGCCCAAATAGCACTGGGCCAAGCACTGATCCCTGCGGCACCCTGATTGTCACTGGTCTGGGTGCTGAGAGCTACGCCACCACCACCACCAACCTTTGCACCCTCCCCTGTAACCAGTTCTCTATCCATTTAGTCAGACCACCTTCCACCCGTACCCCTCCTTCTCCTTCCTCTTCTCCTCCTTGGCCTGTGTCCCTCTTCCCAGTAGTCCGCACCCTTTCTCCTCCTTATTCTTACCAGGTGGTGGTGCCTTCTGTATTACACTCAGACCACTCTGCACACCCACTTCCAGGGTATGCCTCTACCTTTACCTATATCTAGGGTGGTGAGCTCATTAGGCTCCCCTGTCCGGTCCTTTCTACCAACCTCAGTCTTTTAGCCCCCCCCCTTTTATTTTAAATCCACCTTAGTAGAGATATAACCCTCTAATCCTGCCCTTTTTTTTTGTACATATTTTCTCCTCAGGCTACGGTCGGCTTGGTCATTCCAACCGACCCCCCCAGCCCTGCCTCCGACATCAGGCCGACCTGCTCACCTCCACATATTACCCCCCCATGGCGGGGTGGTGAGGAGCTTCCCAGCTCGACCCACCAGAGCAGGATCCAGTTGAGGAGGCGCTGTTTGGGGCGGGCAGTGGGAGTCGGAAGCTCATGCTGCTCGACCATAGACCATTTTCCTCTTTTCTCCCCTTTGTGGAGTGCGGGTGTGCAATAACATTTATGCACAGTGTGCCAACATCTGCCACACTCCGCTCCCTTTACTACACCGCTCTAGTAGCACCCCCAGTCATCACCAGGGGCCGCTACAGAGCAGTTGGTCCCTGGATCCCACTCCCGGATAGGAGAGCAGTCCTTCAGATGCTCAATCCTATCCCTCCCCTACCGACCCCTGGTGGCTCGGACTAGCATCCGAACCTGGGTCGCCAGCAAGACACGAGGTGTGGCATCCAGCGCCTCAATCCTCAGCGTCAGTGGGCCAGCAGTAATGCGGTCTTTAATACACCCCGCCCCTTCTTGCTCCAGTGTACCCTATCCCCTGTGTACAAGTCACTATTTCCCCCAGACCCTACCCCAGTTAGTCATTAACCCATAATATTTGGTGTGGCACCAATCCCTCAGCCACCTGTTGAACTCCTCAAGCTTATCCTTCCTCCCCATGCTTGCACATGGTACCGGCAGTACCTCCAAGAATGTCACTGACTTCCCCACCTCCTCACACTGCCTGCCCAACTACTCGAACCTCCCCCTCACTACTTCTGCAGTGTCCCCCGTCAAGTCATTTGTACCCACATGCAACAGTAAATGAGGTTTCTTCCTCCCCCTCACTGCATGCTTGAGCAGTGCCTGACCTGCCCCTCCTGCAGTCAATCTGGGGACAGCTTCAACCCAAATAAGGCTGTGCCTTTCCCCTGTTCTGCCCCATCTCACCCATATCAGTATAGAATCCCCCAGGATGAGTACCCCCCTTCCATTACCCCCTTCCCTTCTAATGCCCCTTCCACCACCCCAGTATTCATTCTTCCCTGCCCCTTACCCTCACCAGCTGCACCCTCTGTGACTTCTGTATCTGTACCCCCTACTTCCACCTCACCCCTTTTCTCTGCCTTATTCCTCCCATCCCCCTTGAACCCCTTCCCAGCCTGATTACTTCCTACTGATATCCTCCTGTCGACCTCCCCTCCTCCCCTGCTGATTTCCAACCCCTCTCCTATCCCCGATGTTGTCAGTTTAGAGCCCCATTCCCTTCTACCTCGATAGTGATGCCCCTTCCATCCTTGCCCCTTCCCGTAGCCTTCTCTCCTCCAGTCACCACCCCCTCCTTCCTTACTAGCCCTCCTTCTACCTTTTCATCCTTGCTATCTCTTCTCCTACCTGTTGTCATCCCTCTGATGCCCCGCTTGTCCTCCCCTCCAGTGTGTTCCTGCTCCCCCTCTCTCTCCCATAGCAGAGGTTCACATCTATTCCTAGTTGATACCCCTCCTACATCTCTTCTCCCTATCGGTTCCCCCCTCTTACTTGTTCCCCTCCGTACCACCCCATGTCTCACCCCTGGTCCCTCCCTACCCTCAGCCATCTCCTCTGCTCTGGTACTCCTCGTGGCCTCTCCCCCATCAGGAGGCCCCTCACCTCAGGCACCCTTCCCTTCTCCTGTCTTTTCTGTTAGTGCCTCTGATACTGGGCTCAATTTCACTCCCTAGTAGTTCTTCCTGCGTCTGCCTTTACCATCCCCTATTTCCCTGCAGGATGCCTACCATACTCATCTGCCCTGCCACTTAGACTCCTCCCTAACCTCCACAGTTCCTCCCTCAAACTGACCAGTCATCTACAGGCCATACACCACCCCCATCCTCCAAGCCCAGTCCAGGATCATGGTGGACCCACACCCTGTACAACCCACCACCCTTCCAAAGATGCCCACCCTTTTGACATGTGGCACCTGCCCCATTTTGGCCCCCATCTTATGTTACGGGCTCTTACTCCCAGGTTCTGTACCCTACTACAACTGTTAGGCCCCTATTTACCAAATTCCTGTCCGCCCCCCACACTAGTCCCCCTACTGCCCCCTTACTGATCAGGTTAATTCAGTCTCAAATCTCATCCATTAGATACTGTATTACTGTGGCAATCCTAAAGCCTCCTTTTCTGTTTTTCACCCCTCAGCTGCCATACCTTTTGTTCTCAGCTCTCATATAGTTTCACTTAGCCCAGTTGGAAATCCTGTTGCACTCCAAGTATTACTCAGCTCAGTTAGAGAAATAATCAGAACAAATAAGTATGTATTATTACAGCAATCATGACAGTATAGCTCAGTACTTAGCTCAGTTAAAGAAATAAACAAAACAACTATATCTGTATTATTACAGCAATCCTAAAAGTATCCAATCATTGCTTTGTCTCCACTCCAGAGACCCTGCTGTAATGCAGGACCACAGAGGACCCTGGGCAAGAGGGTGGGCAACTCTAAAGTCCCAGCAGAGCTCTGTTGAACTCGCTCACTCCCCAGTCTCTCACTCACTCGTTCTGTTTCTTGCGGCACTGCAGGCTGCCCTTTTGTACTGGGCTCCTGCTTGTGTTGGCACCTTTTTCTGACCATAAAGAAATCTGCAGCAGTCCTGACAGAGCTCCGTTGAGCTCACTTACTCCCCCTCTCTCACTCGCTCATTCTGTTTCTCCCAGTGCTGCATGCTGCCCTTTTGTACTGGGCTCTTGCCTGCATTGGTGCCTTTTTCTGCCCATAAAGAAGTTCACAGCTGTCCCAACAGAGCTCCATTGAAGTCGCTCACTCACCCCTCTCTCACTCGCTCATTCTGTTTCTCTCGGAGCTGCAGGCTGCTTTTTTGTACTTGGGCCCCTGCCTGCATTGATGCCTTTTTTTGCCCACAAAGAAATCCACAGCAGTCCCGATAGAGCTCCGTTGAGCTCGCTCACTCCCTCTCCCTTACTCACTCGTCCTGTTTCTCCCAGCGCTGCAGGCTGCCCTTTTGTACTTGGCTCCTACCTGCATTGGCACCTTTTTCTGCCCACAAAGAAATCTGCAGCAGTCCTGACAGAGCTCAGTTGAGCTCACCCATTCCTCCTCTCTCACTCACTTGATCTTAATCTGTCCCAAACACTGATTTCCCAAAGCGACCGCACTATTCTGCCCTGGAAGTGCAAAAACATATTTTGGCCAGGATGTGAAGAATAACAGCTGTACTATTCATAAGGAGGTGTGAAAAAATGCCAGTGTTGAAAATTTGACTTAAAAATATTACAAATTTGCAAAGTTACAAGGGTGCATGGAAACTGTGCAATGATTGTAACACAGTTATTTTATGGACTTTCATCACAAAATTTTCAATATAGGCATTTTAGGACCTCTGCTCATGAACAGTGTCACTGTGATTTTCTTAATGTGTCCCAAACACTGATTTCCCACAGTGACTGCGCTATTCTGCACCGGAAGTGTGAAAACACATTTCAGCCAGGATGTGAAAAATAACAGCTGTGCTGTTCATAAGGAGAGACACTGAACTGGAAGGTGTCTACCTCCGTGCCCAATGAGGAATGAACTGTCTTGGGAGTGAGGACATCTGCTTACTCCTGGGCTCAAATCCTGAGTGAGGAAGAGGAGGATGAAGACTGTATCTTCATGTTGAGGGTCCCCATAAGTCTTCTTAAGCTCTTGCCTCAAAGGAGTCAGACAGAGAGAGAGAGAGAGAAAGAGAGAGAAGAAGAAGGCTCCTGTAACCTGCCCACAGAAATGGTCAGGGACAAGTTCTTTTGATCTTTAAGTATGCGGCACTGGCTCAATCAGGACTATCCACCCCCAAGCCGAGCCATGGGCTGCACACTTGTGAAGAGTAGCAAGGAGGAGAGATTGGTACGGAGGAGGGCTGACGTCATTTATGGGAAGTCCTTTCGTACCTTTCCTCGTAGAGTCTGGGAGGAAATTGAACAGAACAGGAAGTCCTGGTTGTTTGAAAAGGCAAGCAAGAATTTGTACTCTGGTGCAGCAGAATGTGTCAGCGACAGAGTCATAAGTGAGTGACTTAAATTCTGGAAATTAGGCAGAACTCTGCCTATGGACACTGTGTGAACTGTGGACAATGCAGGGAATGAGACATTCCTCAACATCAACTTTGAATGCCCAGATGGTGTCATAGTTCTTGCACCTCACCCCGAGTGGTACTACCCTTAATGGTGCCACTCCCTGTGAATATTCCCAGTATGCCCAGAGGGAAGCGAGCAGTGGCAGCTTGGTGTCTGTCATCCAGCAGCAGCAGTATCCAAGGAGGAAAATGTAGCTCTACTGGTATTCCAGGATTCTTCAGGTGCATCCAGATTCGTCAACCCAGCAGTGTTTTCCCATTTCCTTCACCTGGCCTTTCAGATGACATCAGTCCAGCTGTTTTCCTGTTTCTTCACCTGGTTTTCCAGAGCATATCAACCCAGCTGTATCCGAAGATGCCATCTGCAGGGACAGGGTCCTCAGCTTGGAGAGTAAGGTGATCCTTTGTTTTCGGTCTTCAAGGAACTGCTAAGGCCAAATTTTCTATTTTTTAATTGACTTTGCACAACACACCTTACACTGGTAGACTGACCACAAACTGTTTGAATTGTTGTCAAAGACTCTCTCCATGGATTGCAGTGCTTTTCAGGCCCTGCCATGTTCCAGGACTGTTCTTCAGTGGGCTCTGGCCCAGGAGAAATTCCTTTATGGACATTGTCCTTGGGAAACAACATTCTGTCACTAGTATGGACAATTTAGGACATTACAACCCCCCCCCAAATGTGTTGTATAAATTTCTATTTTCCATTTTTTACTTTTGTACTTTTCTAGAAACATATTTTTTTGGATTCTCTAGTGTTCAGGTGGAGGTTTAACACTGTGTGGTATGCAGGATATGTTTTGGTTTTCTCCTCTTGCAGGTGTTCCTGAAGAAGAAAAGAAGAGAAGAAAAGAAGAGGATGCTGGAGCTCAGCCAAGTTCTTCTTTTTTCCTAGAGATTTAGGATTGGTTGTGGTTAACAGGGTGTTAACATGCTTTTCTTTTCACAGGAGTGAGAATGTGGGGAAAGTCTGGAAAATGTAATGCATTTCAATGTGTTGTTTCCTTGTTGCTTTTGTTTGCAGGTGCCCTGGGAGCCTGGGAGGAGGTTCCCAGAGGGGCAACCTGTTCAGATAGATTTTCCCTAGAGGGCTAGGGGGATACACAGGCTGTGATCTTGACCTGCAGCAGGGGCCTCAGTTTTGGTCTATTAGGGCATGCTTCAGGCAGTTTCTTGAAGCCACTGAATATCCATAGATAGATCATAGGATAGGGGCTGAAGTTCCATCAGCTAGCCTCTGGGCCTTTTGTGTTGCCTGCCTGTGCCTGGTGCATAGTAACAGAGAAGTAGTGCTCCCTCCCCATAGGTAACACAGAGGGTAGGATGGTCTGGTGCTGGGTAGAAAAATGACTCTGGACAGTCATTTACCTGGCTAGTAGTGAGTGTAACCCCCCCCAGTCCCCTGGGGTTACTAGGATCCCATCAGTGTCAATGCTAGGTAGGGAAGGCAGCTGGTGAATAACTAGTTAAACAGATTTTCACCTGATCCCTCTCTGTTTACTTGGTCTCAGCTGAGAGGAGAGAGGTGATGTCATTTAGAACTCTCACAGCAGAATAAGCCTCAGTAGCTAGCTGTGAGTGGGGCATTTTAAAACCTTCAGTTAGTTGTTGGTTGGAGATCAGAGTGAACAGTTGGAGGTGTGAATTTTTGCAGTGTGGGCTCTGAGGAGAGCCTATTTTTCTCACCCAAGTGCTGAGAATCATCTGCCTGCCTTGTAGAAGTGGTGGAACCATCTAGCAGGAGTTCCTGATTTTCTTCTCATCCCCAATGAGATGAGGGGGACTGCAGAATGGATCTGAGGGGCAATCCCCTTCTTTGATCATGGACGATTGAAGCTGCCTTTTGTTTGACAACCATGAATAATCTGACTTTGGGTATCTCAGGAGAAATGTACCTGCATGTTTTCTTTTGAGGTGTACTCTGATAAAGAGAAATATACACCAAGTTCTGTTCTGTTTGAGACTGTTCTTATCCTTTCTTAAGTTGGCTGACAATCATGGAGTCCCCCATGAGACTTGGCACATTGTTCAGGACTTTAATTTACACTCAGAAGTAGTGTGTTTCTAATGCTGAATGTGAAAATATTTTCAAGATGCTTAGTTCTACTGTTTGCTAAATGTTGAGGTGTAAATCTGAAAGAATGGCTGTGTATGGACTGAGGCAGCAAAATGTGGGCAATCCCCCATCTGGAGTGACCAGTTCAGCACTACAGGTTCCATAAGGACACCTGTTTATTCAGGACAAGTTGGCCAGTGCCTAAAGAGAAAGTTTACCCCCTGTTGTGGGTTTGTGCTAATTTTGAGCAACGTCATGGTCAGTTACCATATTGCCAAAGGTTTAAATCTTATGCCATTTGGGAACTGTTCAAAGCTATGGCCAGTGCCATTAGAAGAAATGTGTGTGCTCAGTGGAGGCTTTGCCGCTGAAGAGAGTTCAAGGTCCTATGCAATATGGGATGTTTAGAATTTCTGTCTGCTACAGACCTTTGGTTGTTCTGCATTGCCTTGTGCCACGATGTGTAAACCCTTTGGGGTCCTCCTTTGCTTTTGTGCACCATTCTTTGGAATAAAGCCACACTCTAGAAACCCAACCTGGTTTGGACATTCTTGTTACTGCTTCCTGTGTGGAATTACTGGGTACCCCAGAAGAGGTTCAGACCTAGCATAGCCCTGGGCAAAAGTTCTCTCCTCAAGACCTGGGTTTAGTAATGGTTATTTGTCTGAATGCTATGTTTTATAACCCAACCCCCTCTCTTTCCCCTAGACAGAAACATATGGGAGGTGTGCTTACTAGTTAAACAAGTGCCCAGTGGGGGGTTACATAGGGATATGTAACAAATTAAAAGAACTAGGGGGAGAAGTATGCCTTTCTGAAATCTTACCAGTATCTAGATATGGCTATAGTGGAAACAAAAAAATCAACCAGGTTAATGAATGGCTGTGAAAGTGGACTCTGAGTAAAGGAATACCATGTTTAAAGCACTGGGACATTTACAAAAACAACTACAGCTACTACAATTGGGATGGCTTACACCTGAGCAGAAGGGGCAACCAAATCCTGGGTAATGCAGTAGAAACACACATTGATAATACTTTAAACTACAACATAAGGGGGAGAGGGGGAACTCCATTTATTCATCATGTATACCTAACAAAAAATAAATCCTCAAAATAACTGCAAGGTGATATTTATGAATGTTAGAAGCCTCAATATGGTCAAGGTCTCTGAACTAGAGATGTTAATGAGGTTTGTTCAGAGTATGTGCTCTACGTGCTGTAGTTTGGACCCGGGCCCGACTTCCCTGATAAAGGGTTGTCATGATATTAAGGGCCCTGTCCTAGCACAGGTAGTCTGGTGCTCCTTGGATATGGGTGAGTTTCCTAGCTCCCTGAAGGAGGCAGTGGTGATGCCCCTCCTGAAGAAAGCTTCCTTGGACCCTGACTGCCATGCTAACTACAGGCTGATCTCTAATCTTCCCTTTCTAGGGAAGATTATTGAGAAAGTAGTAGCTGTACAATTTGAAAACCATTCAACCATCCATGACATCTATGAACCACTACAGTCTGGTTTTCAAAAGAGGCATAGCATGAGGCAGCGCTGATTTGGGTGCTCAATGATCTCCTGATGGCTAGAGATCAGAAGAGCTGTTCCATCTTGGTTCTTCTTGATCTCTCTTCAGCCTTTGACACTGTGGACCATGGGGTACTTCTCAAACACCTGGAGTTCATATGTGGCTTGTCAGGTACAGTCCTCAGTTGGTTTAGATCATTCCTCACTGACAGAACTCAGAGGAGTGGTGTCAGGGATTAATTCTTCCCACTCAGTCTCTCTGTCATGTGGGGTTCCCCAGGGCTCAGTGTTGCCCCCCATGTTGTTCGCAGTGTATATGTTGCCCCTCAGAGACATTGTAAGAAGGTATGGGCTGAGGTTTCATTGCTATGCAGATGATACCCAGCTCTGCCTATCTTTTTGCACCTGACCAGGATAGAGCTTTCTCAGTCTTTAATAGCTGCCTTACTGAAATCTAGTGCTGGATGAATTCAAGCTGGCTGAAGTTGAATTCAGAGAAGACTGATGTAATGGTTGTGGACCCAGATCACAGGGTTGAGAGGACAGAAGCTGGTTTACCCTCAGGTTTAGTTCTGGGGGAGTCCAGCTCCCTACCTCTGAACAGGTGCGGAACTTGGGGATGATTTTTGACAATGAGCTGACATAGCATTCGCAGGTGTCAGCAGCTGTCAAACTTTCCTTTTATCATCTTAGGAACATCGCCAGGATTAAGCACCTTGTTCTGCTCATCGATCTGCCTACATTGATCCATGCTTTTGTGACCTCGTGTCTTGATTATTTCACTTCTCTTTATCTAGGGCTTCCTGGGGTTGATATTCACCACTTGCAGCTGGTGCAGAATGCTGTGGCCCAGTTACTGATGGTTACATCTCATGCCTGTCATATCTCTCCAGTTCTGCGTGGTCTGCACTGGCTGCCAATACAGTGGCAGATCACCTTTAAAGTTGGTCTTTTGACTTACAAAGCCCTACATGGACAGGGCCTGGACTACTTGAAAGAGCTTCTGGTTCCCTACTGCCCTAAGCGATCTCTCCGCTTGGCAGATAAGGGGTTGCTAGATATTTCCAAGGGTATCTTTAAAATCTTCAGGAGCTCATGCTTTTATGTATGCTGCCCCTACCCTCTGGAATTCTCTACCCCATCCGCTTCATCAGTGTGTGTCCATGGATGAATTTAAAAAGGTCTTGAAGACCTATTTATGGTCTAAGATTTATTTTAATTATTGTGATTTATGAACTCAGATTGATGTTAGATTGATGTTTTATTTGTTTTATCTGTAATTATTGTGAGGTGCCTTGAATTTGTGAAAGGCGTGGTATAAATAAAGTTTTATTATTATTATTATTATTATTAATGTCACGAAATCAGCTTGATTTAGTGGCAATATCAGAGGCATGGTGGGATGATGAAAGTGCATGGGTTAAATAGATCACTGGATGTAACCTCTTTTATAAAAACAGGATGGGGAAAAGAGGTGGTGGCGTGTGTATATACATAAAAATGGTATCATATGCTAACAGCTTTTTGTAGAAAACAACTAAAGCCTAACAGATGGTGTGTGGATTCAAATCCAGTTAATCAATAATCGAAAAATCATTCTGAGGAACTGTTACAGACCACTTAATTCCTCTAAGGAATACATAGAATCTTCAATCAAAGAAGTAACTGTGGCATCTGAAATGGGGGACAGAATTGTAGTTAGGGACTTCAGTTTTCCAGGTATTTCATGGGATGCATTAACAGGGACCACTGGACAAGAATGTACCTTTTTAAGTAATGTAATTGCACTTGGTCTTAACCAATTAGTGACAAATCCGACAAGAGGAAATCATACATTGGATTTCATTTGAACCAATATTGAAACACATCTAACTGAAGTAGAAATATCTTGCTCAATAGGGGGCAGTGATTATAATGTGTATCCAGGAAAAACAATAAAGACTACATAATGGATTATAACAATGCAGATTTTAATGAGATTAGGATATATTTGGAAAGCATTGACTGGAGTCAGGAAATGAGAAACTGTTCAGTGGAAACATGTTGGTTAATTACTAATGAATAACATCAAAACAAGTGTACATATGTATGTACTAATAAGAGAGATCGGCAACAACAAAGGCAAAATTCCTCCATGGCTCACTAAATCTGTCAAATAACAAATGGCAGCTAAAAAGGGCATTTTCAAAATTAAAAAGTTTAATTGTACTCAAGCACATATTAAATATAAAACTGAATTGGGCAAACTAAAACAATTAATTAAGTTAGAGAAAAGTAAAGTCAAAGTTAAAATATCCCATACTAAGGATAAACATAAATCATTCTATTCTGATATTTCAACCCAAAAGACATATCAGACATACCAGTTGCAGCAACGAAACCTATAAATCCCATTACCTTTACTAGAGAGGAGGTGATGGCCTCCATTAAGCACCTGAAACCAAACTCAACCCTAGGATCAGACAATATCAGTCCTAGGTTGTTATTAGAAACTATTGATGTATGCTCTCTCCTTCCTGGACTATAATTTTCAATAAATCCATGGAAACTGGATTACTACCTAAAGATTGGAAAACATCGATCGTCATTCCTATTCACAAAAAGGGTCCAAAAAAACAGATCAATAATTATAACTTAATCAGTTTGACGTCTGTCTGTGGTAAAGAATTCGAAAGACTGGTCAAAGGTAAAACAGAAGCTGAAATAAAAAAACAGGGTATTGTTGGCATATATCAGTATGGGTTCACTACAAACTGTTCCTGTTTGACTAATTTGATAACATTTTACATCTCAGTTAGTTGTAGTATTGACAATAGCAAGCCAGTGGATGTCATATTACTTGATTTTGGCAAGGCCTTTGACAAAGTGCCACATCAAGAACTGATAGTAAAATTATTCAGACTAAGTCTAAACCCCATGATCATTAAATGGGTCAGAAATTGCCTAGATTACAGGACACAGAGGGTTATGATTAGAGGCAGTCTATCTAGGTCGGGGGAGGTTACAAGTGGGGTCCCACAGGGTTCAGTGCTGGGACCAATAGCTTTTAACTTTTTCATTAGTGACAACAATGAAAACATAAAAGATACCATCATAAAATTCGCAGATGACACCAAATTGGGCAGTGAAGTGGATTCAGTAGAAAAACATCTAACAATTTGCAGGGATTTAAAGAAAATCGAACATTGGTGTATGAAAAACAAATGACACTAAATCATGATAAATGTGTTACACTCCAATTTGGTGTAAAAAATCTTAAATATGTATACCACCTAAACAATTAAATGCTAAAATCCTCTGTCAAGGAATGTGATTTAGGTATAATAGTCAATAATAAACTAACATCTAGGAATCAATGCAAAAAAAATTGCCCAGACTGTGAATTCATTACTAAACAGAGTCAAAAGTACCTTCATAAAAAAGCCAATCATTCATTATCCCCCTGTTCAGAACATATATGAGACCAAATCTGGACTTAGGTTCCCCTTTTTGAAGTGCCCACAACATTAGAGACATAAAATTATTGGAGCTGGTTCAGCGAAGAATAACTAAGCTAATATCATCTTTAAGAAATCTGCCCTATGAAATGAGGTGACAAAGGATGGACTTGGCTAGTCTAGAGGACAGAAGGTCTTGGGGTGACCTGCTGCAGCTATGCAAGATCTTAAATAATAATGAATTAGCAGAACAATACGAATTTTAATATGTGGCAAGGAATATCAACCTTCAAAGCCATACTAAGCAGCTCCATATTCAAAGGTCTAGCACATGTAAGAGAGATTGTTTTTTCACTATTAGAGCTGCAAAGGCCTGTAATTTAGTACCGCAGGAGGTGGTTGACTCAAAAAACTTCTTAAATTTTAAAAACAAATTAGACAAACATCTGAATTGGGCTGGAACACATATAAATATAGACTTTGACGGCAGATAAGGACTGCTTGGCCCATCTAGTCTGCCCATTTCCCTACCTACAGGATAGGCCACAGATCCTAGTTAACCAACAGCCTATTTCTTCCTACCCCCCACAAGAATTGCCTTATGTCTGCCCCATGCATTCTTGAATTATTCCACAGTTTTAGACCCCACAACCTCCTCAGGAAGGCTGTTCCATGCATCCACTACCCTCTCTGTGAAATAATACTTCCTCACATTGCCCTTGAACTGCTCCCCTCTATCTTTAAATTGTGTCCCCTTGTTCTTGCACGTCTCTTTTTCTGAAAGATGCTACCCTCTTGGACTTTGTTGATTTCACTGAGGTACTTAAAAGTTTCTATCATGTCCCCTCTCCCTTCTTTCCTCAAGGGTATACATATTAAGCTCCTTAGTCTCTCCTCATATGGCTTCTCTTGCAGACCCTGCACCATTTTAGTTGCCCTCCTCTGGACTGCCTCTATCCTGTCTATGTCCTTGCGGAGATGGGGTCTCCAGAACTGGACACAGTATTCCAGCTGGGGTCTCACCAACTGTCTGTGGAGAGGGATAACAACTTCTTGTTTTCTGCTGCTGATGCCTCTCCCTATGCATCCCAGTATACCCCCAGCCCTCCCTACTGCCTTCTCACATTGCTTGCTAACCTTAAGGTCATCTGATATGATTACCCCCAGGTCCCTTTCCTTTTTCGTTGTTGTTACTACCTCCCTCCCCATTGTGTATTCTTCCCTGGTTCTTGTTTCCAGGTGCATTATTTGCACTTTCTTTGCATTGAATCCTAGTTGCCATACTTCTGACCATTCCTCCAACCTTGCCAAGTCCCTTCTCATCCTTTCCACACCTCCTTGTGTATCAACCTTGTTGCAGATCTTTGTGTCATCTGCAAAGAGGCATACTTTTCCTTCCAGTCCCTCTGCAATGTCACTTATGAAGACATTAAAAAGGACTGGATCCAATACTGAACTCTGTGGTACCCCACTAGTAACCCCTGTTTCTTCAGAGTGGACTCCATGTACAATTACCTTCTGTTTCCTGTTGTCCAGCCAATGTTTTACCCAGGCTACCACCCTGGGACCCACTCCCAGGCTGGTTAATTTGACTATTAATCTTTTGTGTGGGACTGTGTCAAATGCCTTGCTAAAGTCTAGGTAGACCATGTCCACAGCCCCTCCCTGGTCTATTACTTTAGTCACCCAGTCAAAGAAATCTATTAGATTCATCTGACATGACCTTCCCGCTGTGAACCCATGCTGCCTTGGGTCCTGTGCCCCACTGGCCTCTAGGTACTCAACTATTCTTTTCTTCAGAAGTGACTCCATCACTTTCCCTACCACAGAGTTCAGACTGACAGGTCCGTAGTTTCCTGCCTCTGTCTTGGTCCCACTTTTGTGAAGGGGAATCACATCCGCCTTCCTCCAGTCCTCGGGTACCACATCATCCTCCCATGATTTATTAAAAAGAGTTGCCAGTGGTTTCTCTAGTTCTCCCCTTAATTCTTTTAGAATTATGGGTGAATTCCATCAGGCCCCATTGCTTTGTCCACCTTCAGTTTTAGGAGTTCTTGCAGAACCCTTTCTTCTGTGAAAGGAGTGG
Source organism: Neoceratodus forsteri (assembly GCA_016271365.2). Lineage (NCBI taxonomy): Eukaryota > Metazoa > Chordata > Ceratodontiformes > Ceratodontidae > Neoceratodus > Neoceratodus forsteri. The sequence continues at coordinate 82,122,071 of JADMNL010000022.1, forward strand.
GATCAACCCCCCTATCAAGAGTGCTTCTGTTAATTGGATTAGGCACTTCCACCTCCTCTTTTTGAATACTGAGCAGAAATATTCGTTCAGTATCCCTGCTTTTTCACTGTCCCCCTCTGCCCACCCACCGTTCATTCTATTCAGCCTCACTATCCCTCCCTGTGTCTTTCTATGCTTGCTGATGTACCTATAAAAGGGTTTATCCCCCTTCTTAACTGAGTTGGCTATCTTTTCCTCAGTTTGAGCCTTTGCTATTCTGACTTCCCTCCCTGCTTCCTTCTACCTTAACTGGTACAGCTCTCTGTGCTGCTCCTTCTGTGTTTCCTTATACTTCCTAAATGCTATCTTTTTCTTCCTGACTTTCACAGCCACCTCTTTTGAGAACCATAGTGGCTTTTTCTTTCATTTTGATTTGTTTATTTGCTTCACACAAAGGCTTGTTGCCTCAGTGATGGCAGTTTTGATGATTCCCCATTGTTGCTCCACACCTTCTTCTAGCCTGTTTACTAGTGCTTTTCTGAGGCACTCTCCCATCTTGCCAAAGTCAGCCCTCCTGAAGTCCAGTACCCTCACTTTTGTATGGCTTGACTCATAGCTGAGTTTAACATGAACCACACTGTTTGATGGTCACTTTTTCCCAGATGGCAACCCACTTTTAGATTTGAGATCCTCTCAGTGCCCCGTTTGAGAGTACGAGGTCTAAGATTGCTCCCTCATGAGTGGGTTCTGAAACTAGTTGTCTGAGGCCTGCCACCTGTAGGGCATCAAGAATGGCCCTGCTCTTGGATGTGGCTGCAGCAAATGTGCTCCAGTTAACATCTGGCATATTCAGGTCTCCCATCAACAGTATCTCCCCTTTCTCTGCCATTCTAAGAATGCCTTCTATCATATCCTTGTCCATTCCTTCCCCCTGACATGGGGGTCTGTACACAACCCCTGTGCGGATTGTGGTGCCCTTTCCAGTCTCCAGGTGACCCACAGTGCCTCCTCTCCTCCCTGTTTACTCTTTTGTTCAGTTGCTTTTATCCCTTCCTTTGCATAGAGAGCTACTCCTCCCCTCTTCTCCCCTGCATGTCTCTCTCCTGTAGGTTATGTACCCTGGTATGTTTACATCCCAGTCATGGTTCTCTGTGTACCATGTTTCTGTGACTGCTACGATATCCAGGCATCCCTTTTCCATCAAGGCCACCAGCTCAGAGAGCTTGTTGCCCAGACTACGGGTATTGGTAGTCATTACCCTCCATTTCCTGATGGCCTTACTCCTTTTTGCCCCAGCCCTGTCCTTCTTGCCTTTGTCACTTTCTCCATTTACCCCTGCCCTTCTCCCTATCGACACCTCTATGTTGGTGTTTACCGCACTTACTACCGTGATTTTTTTGGGGGGCAGGCTAGGATTTCCCTGCTCCTTTCCAGTGCCTCCCCCCATGGCTAGTTTAAATGCTTGCCAATGAAGCATTTAAACCTATCACCTAGGACCCTGGTTCCCCTCCTGGACAGATGCAGCCCATCATGCCAGTATAGGCATGCATCACTCCAGGTGGACCCCCAAACCCAATGAAGCCAAATCCCTGAGCTCCACACCAGTTTTTCAACCATAATAACTAATACACCCACTAGGAGTGGAAGACACTCTCGATGGGCTTTTAGCCTTCTTAAATTACAGAGTAAACTGAGTAAGTGGAGGTAATCAAACCCAGGTTTGCTGGGTGTATCAAGTGCATTTAAAACTCTCTGCTCTAACCTCTAGGCTTATACTGACATCAATTCCTCTGGTGCTGTCTATAACAATGTGAGAGAGGCACAATAAATAGACAATATGGTGCACACAATCAATTTTTTCCTGACATTCAAAATTATCATCATTATCGTCAAATTATCATTAATCATAATAATCATTTTTGATTTTAATCATTTTTGATAATCATTTTTGATAATCATAATAATCATTATTAATCATTTTTGATAATCATAATAATCATTTTTGATAATTTGATCATCATTATTATCAAATTATCATTATCACCAAATTATCATGGAGGCACTGCTTAAAGAAACAACAGTGGGACACTTGGAATCCAGTGGCGCTCAGGATCTGAGGCAATATGGATTTACAGCAGGGAGGTCATGTCAAACAAATCTGATAGATTTTTTGACTAGGTGACGGAGATAAATCAGGGGGGAGCGGTGGACATCGCCTACCTCGATTTCAGCAAGGTCTTCAATACTGTCCCATATGAAAGGCTGGTTAAAAGATGAGTAGTCTGGGCATGGGCCACAAGGTTGTAAACTGGGCAAGGAACTGGTTAATGGACATGAGGCTGAAAAATGGTAAATGGAATCCAATCCGGGGAGAGGGGGTGACCAGTGGGGTATCAATGTCTTCATTAGGGACATAGTGAAAGGACTGGAGGGAAAGATCTGCCTGTTTGCAGATGACGCCAAGATCTGCAACAGGGTGGATGCTCCAGATGGGGTGGGAAAATGAGGAGGGACCTGGGGAAGCTTGAAAAATGGCCCAAGGTGTCGCAGCTGGGGTTCAGTTCAAAGAAGTGTAAAATAATGCACCTGAGATGAGGGAACCCTGGCAAGAGCTACAAGATGGGGGGGCTGCTGATGATCACCAAGGAAGAAAGGGATCTGGGGGTTATCATTTCAGACACCTAAAGGTGTCTAAGCAGAGTACAAAGGCTGCAGAGTGGGCTAGTGGAATGCTGGGGTGCAGAGGCAGAGATATCACTAAGCAGAAGGATGGAAGTTGTGATGCCATTGTATAAAACATTAGTAAGGCCTCACTTAGAGTACTGTGTACTTTTCTGGAGGCTGCATTTGCGTAAGGACAGTGACAGGGTGGAGGCAGTCCAGAGAAAGGTGATAAAGATGGTACAGGGCTTGTACCAGAAAACATATGAGGAGAGATTAAAGGACCTCGATATTTATTTATTTAAAAGTTGGTAGCCAGGAAAGGCACCTTGATCCGGGGCTCACTTCCAGGTGTGACCCAGGGGTAGGGGACAAAAAGGAGAAAAACATACAAAACAGTAAACCAAAGGTATAAATACATGTCAAATATACGTCATACACAGCAATGAATAGGCTAGAATATTATATAGGCAGGTAATAAACTTCAAAAATATATACAAGAAAATTGTACACGTATATTACAAATAATGTATATACAGAGGCAGCAGATCAGGTAAGGTATGGTCTGAGTTTGTGAAGGTAGGGCTAGGGAGAGGGGGGACTGGGAGGAGGATGGGTATAGGAATGGTAAAGGCTAAGGGGGAGAAGCAGGAGCATGGGGGGTAGGTGTAACTCAGAGATAGGATTTAAGGGTGGGGAATGTGGGGGAGTGACGTGTGTCCCAGTCGAGTTTGTTCCAGAGGAAAAGGAGATGGTAGGAGAAGGCAGCTTTGCCAGAGCTAGTGTGTGGGTGGGGAAGGGAGAAAGTCTGAGCATCCCTAGTTCGGAGGAAGTATGAAGAGGAGTTGATTGGGGAGAGGCAGGAGTTAAGGTAGGAGTGGAGGGTACTGAACCAGAATTTAGAAATGAAGGAGAGAATATGAATATGGAGCCTATCAGGCAAGACAAGGCAAATTTTATTTAAAAAGATGCCCAATTCCGGAGCCTCTGGGTGCCATACATAAAGCCAACATCATATCATTCATAAATAAAATAATAATAAAACTACAATATAGATAGGAAAACAGCCAATAAAACACAGAGAGATTGTAATAGGTCAGTCTAGACAATATTTACAATACTGAGTTGGGAAAGGCCTACTCAAACAAGATGGCCTTGAGGCGCACCTTAAAAACCTCCACTGAAGGGGCCTCCCTTACTGATGGAGAAAACGAATTCCACAGGACAGGGCCAGCAATGCTAAAAGCTCTATCACCGGCTGTTTTTAACCTCATCCTGGAAATCACTAGGCGGTCCCTCTAGGAGGAATGGAGGGTGTGCACTGATGCAGCAGGTGAGAGAGGCAGAAGGGAGAGGGAGGAGTAAAAAGTTCAATGGTGAGTGGGTGGAGATGGCAAAATGACAGAAAGAGTTTAGAAAGGTGTTAAGACTGGTGAGGAACATAGCAAGAGTGGATCAGTAAACAATGTAAGCGTAGTAGAAAACTGGTAAGATGGTCTTGGTGACCAGGTTACAGTGGGTGGACAGGGGAAGGCAGTCCTTGTGGCAATATAGGGCTCCTAGCTTAGGATGCAGTTTGGAACAAATGGAGTCGATATAGGTGGTGAAGTCTAGGTTGCTGTCAAGCCAAACATTGAGGTACCTGAAAGCCTTGACTGAGTCGAGTTTTGAGCCATCCAGGGTGGCAAAAGTAAGGGCGTTTAATGATTTGGACAATTTTTGTCTGGATCCAATATGTACTCACTGGAGGAGAGGAAGGATCGGGGTGACATGATAGAAACATTCAAGTACCTTAAAGGCATAAACAAGGTACAGGGAGGCGACATTTTGATAAAAGAGGAGTACAAGAACGAGGGGGCAGGTTAAGGGTATATCATGAAAAAGTTTTTCTTCATGTAGAGGGTGGTGGACGCATGGAATGGTCTGCCACAGGAGGTGGTGCGAGCAAGCACAGTGGAGGAATTTAAACATGCATGGGATAGACATAAGGGAACCCTAGAAGGGGGAAAGTGAGGAGAAAGACATTGATCTAGTAGGGTAAGAGGCCACAAACAAGGAAAGGGCTTACGGACAGACAGAATGGGCCTAGCAGTATTTATCTGCTGATAATTTCTAGGTTTCTATAGGTCATTGTTTGGACCCCATTAAATGTGTAGTGTATGGTTCTGGTCACCAGACTATAGAAAAAAATAAGAGATATGCTGAAAAGAGTTCCCAAGAGGGCAACAGAAACTGCAGATGGTGCCATCTTGTTACAGTGACAAAGATATGTCCCGGAAAATGGTTAGATATTTAAGGGATATGTAATGACCAGCCTAAAAATATACAAATTATCTTCAAGCATAAGGGACCAAGGTCATAACTTACAAGTGACAGAGCCACAAGTAAGTTGCAAAATACCTGCCCCATCACATGTGATGATAAACTGCTAATTTTGTGTATGGTAATTGCATACTTGAATTACTGTATATATTAGTTTGTAAGTTATAACTTTTAAATTTGCTGTTTGCGTAAAGGCTAATTTTTTTTTCTTTGATTGTTATTGTTTCTTCAGCGCTGTACAGGACTATTGTGATGCCATCAACATTGTAAAAGCTGCATTCTGATTGGCTCAGTATTCAATTATGATGTACCAAACTTTAAAATTAGCAATTGTGACTTACCCTACAGCAAATATCATGATATTATGAGGTTATACAAAATGATGTACTTTGTTATTTTGCTATTTTATCACCACTGGTGTTCTGCATTACAAGATTTCAGTGCATGCCCCATTATACAGTGAGGCCAAGAGTCCTTATACTCATGGGAAAGTGCATTAAAATCTGGTAAATCACACCCTGGAGTGGCTTACTGCACTTACAAAATGACTCATTAGTATTGTAATTATAATAAAGAAAGGTTATTTACAATTATAGTTCTACTACAGTTCACATCCACACTTGTGCAATTATCTGGGCTTTGTATAGTCACTGGAAATGACGTCAGCTGGGCTTCTCCCACCAGCCAGTGACATCCTCTGCCTCCAAAATGGTGCAGGGACTGCATCAGAAAACATATGAGGACAGATTAATGGAACTCAATATGTATACCCTAGAGCAAGGGAGGGAGAGAGGTGATATGATCGAAACATTCAAACACCTTAAGGGTATTAACAAGGTAAAAGAGTCTAACATGTTTCAATATAAGAAAAATAGCAGGACAAGAGGACACAGCATGAGATTAGAGGAAGACTGATTAAGGGGTAATGTGAGGAAGTTCTTTTTCACAGAAAGGGTGGTGGATGCATGGAACGGCCTACCTCAGGAAGTGGTGGATATGAATACAGTGCAGGGCTTCAAACAGGCATGGGATAGGCATAAGGGAGCAATACAGATGAGTATGAATAGATAGGCCATTGACAGAGCAAAGGCTGATGGCACATTTATAAGGTAGAAAAAGAAATGGGCAGACTGAATGAGGCTTGCGGTCCTTATCTTCCGCCAACTTCTATGTTTCTATATTTCTATGTTTCTGATGTCAGCTCTTCCTGCTACAGGAGTCAGATGGGTCATGTGGATATGAACTGAATACCTGTAGTGGGAAAGGAAAGGAATTAAGTTTTTTATAGCATCTTTCACTCAACTATACTCATAATGCCAATTTAAATTTAAAACAGGAATGACTGAGTTACAAGAATACTGCCTGTAGTGTCAGAAAATTTCTTCCTGCTGGAGTTGATTATTTTGAGAAAAACAACTAATACGAAGATTTTTGTCAAATTGCAAGAGCTACTGGAAAGTACTACTGTCCCTGTCACACCAGCATAAAAGACTGATCAGTTACAGCAGTGGGACTCTCATGTCATGTCACCAGCATTATGTGCTAATGTCATGAGCTGTCTCTGTCACTAGTAAGACTGCATATAACCCATTTGTTATGACTTTCCAGTGACAATGCGAAGCACTACAGAAACAGAACTAAATATAGAAACACAGAAACATAGACAATGATGGCAGAAAAAGACCAGAGTTCCATCCAGTCTGCCCAAGATCCCTATAATCCCTGGAACCTACTGTTCCTCCAGGGTACTAACCCTTCCCGTCCTCTCTCTATTCTGCTCCTTGGTCATGTTGTCCCCAGTAACCAATATTCCCTTCATTGTGTCCCAGCCCTGCTTGAATCCCCTGACTGTTTTCGCATCCACCACTTCAGCCAACAGACTGTTCCAAGGTTCCACCACCCTGTCTGTAAAGTAATATTTCCTCACATCTCTCCTGAACCTACCTCCTGTTAATTTCCATTCGTGTCCATGTGACAGTGAATTGGTATTCAGGTTAAATAGTTCCCTGCAGTTCCAAACTGTGCCTGAATACTATATTTTAAAAAGTTTTGCTGAATGCTGGAAAATCATGTAAAGTACCTTGCCCAGTGTCATACAGTAAGTTATGATGGCAGTGGGATTTTTTTTTTAACCAGGTATAGCACACTAAGCTGAAAGCTTTTTTACAGGAGCAACCTGGGAGCACACAGAGGTTAAGTGACTTGCTCAGGGTCACACAGTATGCAAGTGGAAGCTGTGGGATTCAAACTCTGGTCTGGTCTGCTGGATATCACCGGATTTGCAGCTCAGAGTCTTAGACCACTGCGCTATACTGCACTCCTGGGTTTAAACCTGGGTCTTCAGCTTCAAAGCTGTGCATTCTTTTTTTTAATTATTTAGTATCCTGCATTGTATTTTAGCAATAAACATACAGGTATGCAACAAAGAAGACAATGCAGGGGCAAAAACAAAACAAAAATGTAACTTATACAGGGCCATAACCTATCTCCAATAGGAATTCATTCATAGAAGTTACTATAGAAGAGCGCATCATGCAGCGTGGTTGGTGAGAGCAGGAGAATACAGAAGTATGCAGGCTATACAGCACAAGCTGAGTCCAAGTCAGTGATTCATTACTCATCTTCTTGGGGAAAGTGTAAAGTTTGCCCCATTTTTTTAAATCAAAGACTTTCCACCTGTTGTTCATACTTGCTACTTTCTCTATTTTCAGGTTGTACAATAGTTCTTGATGCCATGCAGCACAATACAGCTGTGCATTCTAACCTCCAGGCTTCACATCCTCTCATGGGGCACTATGTACAAAGGTACAGAGTGCCTCTGCTCCACGTATATGAGGCATGGAGACACTCCACACCCATTGCACCCTCCGCACGGTATTCACTAAGGGAGGGACATGCAGCTCCAACACACCCGATCCCCCAAGTCCCTGGACCACACCACATAGGAGGCGGGCAAGGGGCATGCCAGCACTATGGGCCATGCACAATGGCCCATAGTGCTGGCCACAGGGGTGCAAAGGAGGGCACAGAGTACACTAGGGAGAACCCTGCTGTAAGACCTCTATGCATCCTATGCATCCCATGCATCCCATGCACACATCCTGTCTCCACCTGGATGGGGCGGATAGCCCACAGTACCACTGGGACCACTACAGCCAGACCCCCTATGGCCACCCAGTGCCAGCTGCCTCAGCACACATTGGAATGCAGCCCCAACCAGGTGCCCCCCCAGCCAACACACACAACACAGGGGCACCAGCCCAAGGATGTTGCCTCCCGAATAGCACCACTGACTCCACCAGGCATATGGCAGGATACAGTGCCTCTCCGGCACTGCCAACAGATCCCCATCCCATCCCTGCACCTGTATCTGGTGCTGCATTGTGGGAGGGCCAGCACTTCACCCACTCTCACCTCCACAGCCACCGGCTGATGGTCATCCACAGGGCGCACTGCCAACACCCACCCTGCTGCACAGGGGATCCACTCAGTGACCCAGTCTAGGCATTCAATTGATGCCCTGCTGGGCCACGTGACTCTGTCCTCAGCCACCCCATGGAGTGCTGCATGCTGGGGGGGGCATGACTGCAGACAGATTGTAGTCGTTGGTGAATACCGTCGGCACGCACCTGTCTGCAGTTGTGGAGCTACATGGGTGGGATGCATGCCTCTGGCACATAATTCCCACCCGATCATGCACAGGCACCAACGTTTGCAAACAGTGAGACTACTGGTGCCCTGGAACACCAGTGTGCTTGAGTTTTCTCAGTATTGAGCGAGATAGGTTCATCAGGTGCAGTCAGCTGGAACTTGATATACATCTGAGGAGGTTATTAGCTACTAACTACTCCAGTTCTGCCTTCTGATTGACTGAATAACTCATAATTAAAGGAACAGTACAATTTATGAGGCCTCTTGCTTCCTGTTGCTAGATTGACCTGAAGGAGCAGGGGCAGCTGATCCACCACGATGACTTCACAGTCTGGTATGGCAGAAAGAAGTATGTGCGCCATGTCTTCCTCCTGGACCAGCTCATACTCCTCACAAAGCTAAAGCAGACAGAGGGCAAGACAGACACGTATATCTACAAACATTCATTCAAGGTAGGTGTCTATTAAAAGCCAATAAGAACAACCTTGTGTCAAAGAATTAAGAGAGGGAGGAAAGGAGTTGCGAAGACAGACTAGATGGGAAGGATGCATGTAGTTAGTAACTGGAATGAGCTACTAGGCTGCCTTATTACAACATACTGGCCCTGCAGATGGTTAATACCTTAAAGCACTAGTGTACTGGTATACACAAATAGATGGATGCAGTGGATAGCTACTGAACAGCATAACAAGGGAACTGCCACATTTATAAGCAAGGTATTTACATATTTTAAGATCTACTGACACCTTCAGTAGAACTTTAACAAACCATAATATTTAAACACAGTTCAGCTTGTATTTTACATTACTTCTGTATTTCTTCTCCCAATTATTTATTACTGAGACCATTTGCATGAAAACAGGATCTTTGGCCCTGAAGAGTTCATCTGTTCCTTCTACTTTCTCCCTAATTGAGGTCATAATATTCTGCTGGTGACATCACAGTTACTCCCATGGCAACAGGTTGTGATGTCACAATAGAGGATTATGACTTGAAGTAAGGAATAAGTTACAGAGGCAGATGAACTTGGGATAACAATAGTGTATTCATGCAAATTTCCTCGGTAGTACGTAATGGAGAGGAGAAATGTATAGAATATATATGGAATACAAGCTGAACTGTACCTAAATATTACATTTATCAAAGTTACTTTTGAGGAGTCAGCAGCTCTCTAATTTTCAGTCTGAAAAAAAAAGACCAGAACAGCTCTCTGTTTCAAGTGGCAGCAGGTGGCAAAGAGGGATGGGGTCAACAATCTGATGGTATCTGATAATTGTAGAGGAGTTGGACATAGTATAACACTTTATAAATTTATAAAGAAACCATTAGTACTTACTCGCCAGAAGGTCCTGGCCAGGATGTCAAGTGAACAGAGTCATGCTGTGAGGCACAGAGCAGGACAGAGGCTGTTCTCAGTCTTGCTCCGCACCCAATACATGGCCAGGGTGATATGTGGTTGCCTTGTGATTTCATCTTCTGCCATGAGCCTTCCATTACTCAGTAAAAAAAAAAGTTCACCATAGTGAATTTTTTTCTTCTAGAGATTATATTAGTGAGTCTTACAAAATTGCATCATTTCAGGCCTAAGTTATTGCCACAGAGATGGGACTTTAAAATGTTAAAATTCAAACTCTGCAGTGTGGTCCTATGGCAGATTTATAGCTGAAGTCCAGAAGACAGTGGTGACTACCTATCTAGTCTATGCTAAGTATTCTTACTCAGTGTAAATGTAATACAGAATTAAAGAGCTAGTAGTACTAAAAAAGTCAAGTAGAATAGTTTAGTAGTTTTTTTAAAAGTACAGTAGTCCCGTATCACTTTTTATTTCTGAAGTGCTTTTTCTTTTTTCATGTTCTCATTAGATTATTGTCTACCTAACATTATTGGGTATGATGTGAAAAGCAGTACTTTATCTAGAAGCAGACATACCTAGTTCTGTCCCTCCCACAACATCATCAGCAGATGACTCTGAACATTGCTAAATCACCCCAATCATGCAGCAGGAGGAGATCATCTCTTATTGGTTACTAGTGATGCCACAGTCAGTGAGGTCACAATGTTGCTGACATATAGAGAGGAAGAACAAAATACTCACCATGGTAATGATGTTTTTTTTTTTTTTGATGGGTTCAGCAGTGAGCCAATACAAATTCTGCATTATCTCTACTCAGAGATGTTGCCTGGGAGGTTAGAATGGTGATGGTATAATGAGAACTATATCTAAATGCTGCTGTGTGCTGTTGCTCCTTCTAGTGTTTGAATGTCAGGTTTGTGCTGAAAAACAGGCGGGAGAAGTGCTAACTAGTCTAAAATATTAAGGTTTAAAGCAGCAGTGCAATGAAAAATGTGTTTCCAAAAAATCTAGTTTCAGTTATAATTAAGAAAAATATTAGCATACCTGTCAAATGTACATAGATACATAGACAGTGTTGGCAGATAAGGGCCTGTGGCCCACCCAATCTGCCCATTTGAGCTTGTAAGTTCAGTTTATATTTTGCTAGAAGTCTGTTGCCCCTTACCCCTGGCCTCCAGAATTCCTTTATGTCTATCCCATGCATTCTTAAATCCAGTGATTGTTTCAGCCCCCACCACTTCCTCTGGCAGGGTGTTCTACTTGTCCACCACCCATTCTCGGGTACTTGTCCTGTTGCCTCCGATGCTGCGTAGCATGGGTCTTTTCTTATTTTTTCAAACCTAATCCTTTCCAGATCTGCAATGCTATTTCTATGGAAAATGTAGTGGACATCTTTTTTCTTGAGAAAAAATTAAATTAAAACATTTATAAAATACTCAAATTTTGGTTGAATTAGAACATTGCACCACCAAATAAAACTGGAAGATGCCTGGAATCGTTTATAGTGATGTAACACCCTTGTTCTCAGGGGTTACTAGAATCCCATTAGAATCAGTGGGAGGCAGGGAGAGGCAGCTAGTGAAATGCCAGTTAAATGGATTTCACACTGTCATTCTCTGGTTTCAGTCTCAGCTGAGCTGGAGAATGATGTACTCATGAAACTGTCACAGCAGCATAAGCCACACTCAAGATAGCTGCAGGGAGTTAGCTTTGGAATGTTCAGTTAGAGTGAGAGAGTCTGAGAGTGGAGTTCCAGGGGAAGGCTGCAGCCTGCAGCAGCTCCTCAGTTTTAGCTCTGACAGAGAGCTACCACTGTGTTTTGGGTAGTTTGTTCTCACCCTAGAAGAAGAACATAGAAGACAGAGATTGAAGTGGTGGAAACTGATTTGAGTGGGTTTTCCTTTGCCCCATCCCAGGAGGGATGGGATGATCTCCAGGATTCAGGGGCAATCCCCTCACCCAGTCTGGACTGTATTGAAGCTGCCTGAGATTCAACTGCTCTGTGAGTACCTGTGACTTTCTTTTGGAAAAGCCCTGGGGCACCTGCATTCCTTGTGGTGAATTTTCTCAGTCAAAGGGGTCCTGTCACTTAGACTGTTTTCTGTTTAAAAGTTTCTGCTAAAGTTGGGGTCTAGTGAAGAGACAGTACCAATTACAGAACTTTAAACTTTCTGACACCTCAGAGGTGTGTAATGTAGTATGTTAAGTGTGAAAGACATTTCAAAATAGCATCTACAAGTTTTCTGTGAGCGTTTTATTAACCAGATGAATGTCCGCGTATAAATTTGGAAGCAAAAGGTGGGAGAACCCCCATCTCGAGCAACCAGTTTACCTCTCTGGGTTCAGTTTGGGCACCTGTGTTTTCTATCAGTGCATTTGGCCAGTGCCTGAAGAAAATAGTTTATCCAGATGTGAGTTGTATTCTTTTTTTTTTATCATATAATATTTTATTAAGATTTTTCAACTTTTACATATTGCTTGCATAGTACACAGAATCAAATATACAGTGAGACTCAATCCCTGACAAACAAAAGCGAGACAGCTAATAATACTACCACCTTAAGGGATACAACCAAAATACAAGATAGCACTAAACTATCTCAGTACTTATCAGAGTCCAAGTCTCAACTGGCCTTCAGGAAGGCATACATTATGCATAAAGCAGACTGGTTACAATACATTTTGATTAAACATAAAAATTTGTAAGGGTAAGAATTCAAATAGAACATTGCATTGCAGCACAGGTCTCTCATTTGCTTGATAAATATGTACCAAATAGATTCACATGGTTAGTTTACACCCAGTAATCCCCCAATAAAATATTTAAGTTGTCAGAAGGTCAGGATTGTAAAGGGAAAAGAAAAAGAAAAAGAGCTAAAAATAAAAGGAGACATTTGGCGCACTACTCTAGGGTCGGCTTGCTATAAGGTAATAGGTGAATTTTGTAGTGGGGTAGTAGGCACTCTACAAATGTGGGAATGTAGGTAAGCATCCCATTTCGAGTGGTGGTCAGCGAGTTTACTTCTGGCTACTGCTGTGAGCCTCTCAAAGATGGCTAGCCTAGCCATGACTGCCCGCCATTGGGAGTGTGAGGAAGGTAAAGATTGCCTCCATCTCACCAGGATGGCTCTCTTTGCTTCCATGATAGCTACCAGGACCCAAGCTTTACTAGGGGAAGAGAGTGGATTTAGTATGGAGGTGTCCCCCAACAGAAGGGAGTAATGTTGAAGAGATAGCAGACTACCCACTATGGCAGAAGTGTCACTCAGCACTGATGCCCCAAAAGTATGGATTGTTGGGCACATCCATAGAATGTGGTATAGATGGGCAGGAGAAAAGTGGCATCTTCAGCAGCTATCCTGTGGAATTATCTTTCTCATATAGAGAACTGAGGGGGTTTGATACCATCTGAGGAGAATTTTCAATTGAATCAATTGACTCTTTGAGTCCACATAGGCCGTATGGGCTGTTCTAAGGCATTCTGACCATTGCTGTGGGTATAGGGAGTGAGAATTATCCCGCTCCCATGCGACTTTGCTAGTTAAAGTGACATCAGGTTGGGAATCTCTAAGAGTTTGATATATAGCACCTACAAGGCCCCTGCCTCTATTGGGATGGGAGAGATTATTCAAGCACCTCCAAGGGGACTGGGATGGCCAGTTCTTAAGGAGAGGGATTAGCGCGCTGTGTAGTTGAAGAAATTTCCAAAAATCTTGGAATGGTAATTAGTATTTAGCTTTGAGCTGCTCAAAGGACAAAATGTCAGCTATCATCTGAATGCTCTTAGAGGCCCATAAGGTTCATTGGAGTGGCTTGTGATCTACTTTAACAAGGGGATTACTCCAAATCGGAGCATAGCATAAAGAAGGAGGGTAGTCGATGCTTGGAACACCAGTTGTCGCCATTGCTCTGTGCCACAGTGCACATGTGTTTGTCATGAGTGGCGTGAGTTGAGGATTAGCGGGTTTCTTGCTAGATAACAATGAATAGAGGTGCTGAGAGAGTGGCTTCCAGTATTGCCCACTGAGGAGGGGGAATGGAACGAGGGGCAAACCACATCACGGCCTGAGCCATGCCAAAGGTCTGATGATATCCCATGAACCCAGGGAGGCCGAGCCCTCTCTTGGTCCAATGAGCATGTAATTTCATTCATCTCCATCTAGGGGGTACACCTTCCCAGAGGAAAAGTGCCACCAATCTATCTAAAGCTTGAAATGATTTTTGAAAGAGAGGGATTGGGAGGTTGTTCAGCAGGTAGAAAACCCTAGAAAAGATAAACATTCTAACAGCTTCTACCTTTCCTTTCAAAGTTAAGCGTAACTTCATTCAGCAATGAACCTCAGCTGTCAGAGATGCTAGGAGAGGGGAGAAATTAGCCGTTTCTAGGTTCTTCCAGGCTACCATGATGTTAATGCCTAAATATGGGAAGCCTTGCAGCACCCAAGAAATGTCTGTGCCAGCTAGACTGTGTCTACAACACTTCTTGTTTGGAGGGGATAGCATTGTTTTTTTCTGATTCACTGTAAGCCCAGATATTCTAGCAAACTCCTGCAGGATTGATAGAGCTGGGGGGAGGGAAGTCTGTGGGTTAGAAAGAGTGAGTAGCATATCATCTGCATATGCATTCACTAGATAGGAGGTTTTTCCCACAGAGATACCGGCTATAGTTGAAGTGTTAACAAGTGTTCTGATCAGGGGGTCCAGAGCTACAAGAAAAAGGAGTGGGGAAAGAGGACATCCCTGTCTGGTGCCTCTGTGGAGGAGAAAGGGAGAGGTAGTATCCCTGTTAGTGAGGACTCTGGCCGAGGGCAGGTTGTACAGTGTGCAGACCCATGAACAAAACTGGGAACCGAAGCCATATAGTCAGAGAATCTGGTGCTAGTAAGCCCACTCCAGGGAGTCGAAGGCCTTAGCAAAATCAACCGCTAAGGCAGCCATGGAAACATCAGACTGAAGTGCCAGCCATTTAAGATTTAAAATGAGGCATAGATTATCTGCACTAGATTTCCCTTGTTGGAACCCCATTTGGGAAGGATGAATCAGATTGGATAACACTGGGAATAATCTGGTTGCCAAGATTTTGACCAATATCTTGGTATCCACTGGAAGAAGTGATGTGGGTCTATAATTTGCACACAGTAAGTTATCCCGAAGATTTTTTGGGAATTAGTGAGATGAGAGCCTCAGGCATAGTGGGGGGAAGTATTGTGTTCAATTGGGCTTCCTGGAGAGCTTGCAGAAGTGGGGGTAGTAATCTCATCCTGTAACACTTAATACAACTCGGCCGACATCTCATCTGGCCCCGGGGCCTTCCCTTTAGCCATCTGAGATAGAACTGACTGGAGTTCGTCCTGGGTTATGGGGGCATCCAGGGCAAGGGCCTGCTCTCTAGAGAGCTGAGGGAGCTGCGCTCCTCAACAAAAGCTTTGCAGCCGATGAGATAGTTCGTTATCCAAAAAGACATTCTGGGACCGATAAAGTTCCTGATAAAAGACTTTCATGGTCTCATTGATAGCTTTGGGCATTGTTGCGATTTTCCCCCTCCTTGTTCTTTAGGGCTAAAATTCTGGAATAAGTTTGCTGTTTCCATAGGTAATAAGCTAACAGTTTTCTTCCCTTGTCCCCTCCCTCCCAGGACCTGTGTTTAGCTCGAATAAGTTGCCACTCCGCTTTCCTGTTCAGCAACACACTGAGCTTATATTTTAAACCAGTAATATCAGCTAGAAGGAGGGAGTTGAGTGGGCTAGTGGCAGACAGTTTGAACTGTTTCTCCAGACGTGCCAGACCCTTCTGGAGCTCTGATATATGCCTTGCCCATTCCTTGTTTTTAGCCGCAGAGAAGGAAATAGTTCTCCTTCTTATGACTGCCTTAAAGGCCTCCCAAACTGTGGTCATACCAGTTTCCCCTGGGGTGTTAACCGAGAAATAGGAGAGGGCTTCCTTTTTTATGTAATCATGACAGGCTGCATCCTCTAACAGTAATGGATTGCATTTCCACCTTGTGGAGCGCGGACCTTGCCCTGAGGGAATGAAAGTGATCACCACAGGGGCATGATCCGATATAATTATGCTGCCAATGGTGGAAGTTTCCATCCCAGGCATTGCAGCAGAGTTAGCCAACCAGAAGTCAAGTCTGCTATGAGTCCCATGCACTGCAGAGAAATATGTGTAGTCATGCCCTCTTGGATGATTGATTCTCCATGGGTCCCCAATCCCCATTCTGACATCAGAATATTTAGTGTTTCTAAAACCTTCGGATGGTATTGAGGCGAGGGGTATGGATTTGTCTAAAAAAAATATCATGCACCAAATTATGATCCCCTCCTAGTAGGATTGGAATTTCAAGGTCGTCACCAGAGGGCTCAGTGAGAGCCTGACTCAGTTCTGAATAGACATCACCTGTGTCCGTATTAAAGCCATATACGTTGGCTATTATGACCCTACCACCAGGATATGACAACTTAGCCACTATCCATCTGCCTAATGAGTCCTGGCACTGACCCTCAACAGTCCATGGTCCTGTCCTCCGTAATAGGATGGCCACTCCCCTGGACTTCGTGGAGGCACAGCTGGCCAGCACTGTTCCCACCCAAAGCTTCTTTAACCATTGCACTGTGTGGCTGGTGAGATGCGTCTCCTGGAGTAAGGCAATATCCGCACCCAGCGACTTCAAATATTGCAATACTTTAGTTCACTTGGCTGGATGATTCAGTCCACACACATTTCAGGAGACACATCCCCAGTCACACAGTGAAGCTGTAGTCGGAACCATAATTATTCCCACCTATCACGTAACAAGGGAGAGAGAAAGAAATGTACTCACCCAGCCAACAGCGAGAGAAATGGCAGAAAAGAATAGAAGAGGAGATACCCGACCAGAGGTCTATGATAAGTTGTATACTGTTGGTGAACCTCAAGTAGACAGGTATTGAGAAGGTTGAAAGGGGATAGTGATAAGCAGTCTATCTGCAGTTGAAGAGAGGCCTGTGTGAAGTGAAGAGAAAACAACAGTTATGTATCCTAAAAATTCAAAACACAAAACAAAAGTCTGCCAGTAGTCAATTGTCAAGCAACAGATTAATTATAATGTAACCTAACTCTTCTAAGACAATCAGCAGTAACTCAGTTGTTGGTGCCGAGTTACACGCGTGAGAAGGGGCAGTTACGCCCCTAAGCCACACTGCTTCGGCCACCAAACAGAAAGGGCATACTGAAAAGAGATTAAAGGTAGTAACCACTCTTACTGTGTTGGTTTACCCTGGTTCTATAAAGCCTAACTAAAATAGAAAGACAGATAATAACAGTTTACCTTGTCAGTAGATACAAGCTATAACACATTAAGCAGACAACATCTTAATACTATAACTATATGTAACTCGTTAATCAAGTAACAGTAACTCAGTTATTGATGCGGAGATAATGGTGTGAGAAGGGACATTAAAAGCTCTTGCAGCCACACTATTTCAGACACCAAAAAAGAGGCAAGGGAGAGGTCACACTTATCATGAGTGATCCGTCCCAGCTCGGCTCCATGCGTCCAGTGCTAAAGCCAGATCCGGAGTCAGAGATCCATCGGCTGTCCCCTGTCCCAACAAAGGGACACCTAAAAGTGCCCTAAGATAGTATACCAGTGTCACATTCAGGAGGGAAGGCTGAGGAAAAGGGAAAGGGAGGAGGGAAAGCCTCTGCTAGCCACCCAAGTCGACTAATAACCCTACATTGGTCAAGGATCATAACTTACAGGGGGTTACTAAACGTGGTAATTATGTAAAGACAATTATCATCAGCCCTGCCAAGTGAAAGACATGGTGTCCAACTTCTGTCTGCTGCTACACCCAGACTATACCATGTGCATGGGAGGGGGAATAATTCCTCTTCACAGCGCTCCTGTAGTGGTCAGGAGAGGAGCTGGGGGGGGGAGGGAGCCATATGTAGACTCACGATCTGTCAATCACTCAAAAAGAAGAGGGCATGCACAGCAAGGGGAGTTGAAAGAGGTAAATCCTCTAAATACGTTTAAACTCCCATAGTACATGGATAGCACCTCTTAGGTCTTGGCCTACACAGACAGGGAAGTCCAACTGCCTTCACCCATGCACCATGTGATATACAAAGGTTGTAAAGCAAGCAGAATATAAAACCATTCAGGTCAAAAAACTCGATTAGGTGCTATATTTCATCAAGACATCCCCAGATCCAGTAGATGAACTTGCTCCTGGGAGATCAGAGCGTGCCGTCAGTGCCTCTGCAAAAGTTCTAAGTCCTGGTTTCAGCAGACCGGCAGCTGCTGCAGACTCTTCTTCTCATTGCTCCATCACAGTTGCCCAGTCCAGGGGAACCAAGTCATCCATCGAATCAGCGGTTTCATCTTCCGAGGGGTTCAGCTGTTCGTCTTTATGCCTAAAAGACAGGTCAGCCCTAGATAGCTTAGCAGGTGGAGAAGCCACCGTAGCGCCTGGCACTGATGAGCGGGGGCTCCTTGAATGCTGCCGCTGCCTAGCTGGCAAAGGGTGTACCGCAGCACCTTTAGTTTCAGAAGATAGATTAGAATTGGGTGCCTCTGGAGTTGTGCAGGGTGTAGGGACAGTCTGGTTTTGTTGTTCTTCCATGTCTGGTGGAGCCCTTTGGTGATTATTCATGGGGGAACTCTTAGTAATTGGAGCAGCCCGATTGTGAATGTTGTTCCCAAAGGAGCCAGTTCCTGATTTTTTAGTTCCTTTGCTTCATGTGGTTCCCAGGTTCCCAGAGGCATCTGGGAGAAGTAGTTCTCTGCAACACATTCGGCCAACTAGTCTGTATCCAGGCTTCACCCTCTCTGGTCGAGTTAGCCACAAATGTCTGCCTATCTTTAGATATATACGATGCTGTGAGACCCTTGTAAAGATTCTGAATTGAGTTAGCACTAAGCAGCTTTTTAGGGGAGTAAATGCCCCACGTTTGGCTGCCACCTCCTGGGTAAAATCCTGATAGAAAGAAATAGTATTGCCTCTCCAAGTTAGTTCTCCAAGGTCCCTAGTTGCTCTAAGCAGGCGTTCCTTAACTGAAAACTGGAGCAGATCGGCAATGATAGTCCGAGGCCCCCTGGTATTGTTGGGGTTACTGGGGATCTGGTGTGCATGTTCTACCCCCACTGGCTCCCTCCAGCACTTGCCAAATAATTGTGGGATCCATTCATTTAAAAACTTCTCCATGTTTGTGCCTTCTGCACCCTCTGGCACCCCTAAAATGCGTACATTGTTCCTTCTACTTCAGTTTTCTTGATCCTCTGCTCTGTGCCACAAATGAGCCAGTTTAGCTTCATGGTCTTGCAGTTTTTGTAAAACTTTAATGTGCTGTTGTTACAGATCTTCTGTACTCTGTTCTAATACATTGTGTTTATCCTTGAGGCAGTGGACATCAGCAACATTGCCTGCTAGAGAGGCGCCAATAGTATCCACCCTCATTAACAGTGCCTCCAGCACTTTTGTTATATTAGCTAGAACCTCTCCAACTTGCGCCTGACTGGAAGTCGGTAAACCAAGCTGGCCAGGAGGATCTGCGGTAGTGGCTGTTGCAGGTTCCATCCTGCTGCACTGTGCTGTAAGAAGCTTGCTACTGTATCTGACTCCATTTGCTCGGTAGCATAAGGAAGGGTCTCCATCGCACCAGCAAAACGTGTTGTTCACAGTCCCCACAGGTATTCAAAGATCGAAAAGGCAAGGACGTATCAAGCCAGTTGCAAGGGGCACCACGATTAGAAATCCATGCTCGAGCCGTTACAGCCTAGTAGTGAATGCGACTCTGACATACGCACGATGCATGGGTGATAATAGAAGCATGGCTGCCCTGGAAATGCAGATCGAGGGTGATACCAGAGGCGGATAGGGTAAGTCCAGAAAGGAAACAAGCGTTTCAGCCCAGCATCATGGCATTTTGTATTCAGCTAACCGTCAGGCTGGGGCAGAGCGAGCAGATTATGCAGCCATCGTCACCGGGTCCTGTGGGTTGGATTCTTTTTGAGCCTGTATGTGCGCTTTGGTGGTCGAGGGTGCCACCAGTAATTCCTCATGAAATATGGGAAAGTGTCCTAGTACTGGTAGTGTGTGCCTAGTCAAGACGAAATGCACCAGTTCTGAATGTGTGGGCCAATCTCCGTTTCAGAACCAAAGAGTTCACGGCGTAATTCAGAACCAGAGAGTTCGCTGTGTAATTCAGAACCAGAGTGTTTGCTGTTCAAGTCAGAACTGGAGGGTTCGCTGTGTGTGTTCAGTATGCCTATGCTAAAATGGGAATTTAAGAATGTCTGCACCTCAGTAATCTGCATTACCAGTAGGAGTAGCCCTGTAGGGGTCCATCTTCGCTTTGTGATTATTCTCTGTGTATGTGAATAAAAGCCACACTCTAGAATCCCAGCCTAGATTGAACAGAACTGTTATTGCTTCCACTGTGTCTGGAGTTAGGGTACCCCTGTCCAGAAGTGCAAACTTAGCATAATTGTGAGCAAATGTTTTCTCCTAGGGACCTAGGTTGATGGCTATGGTAAATGGTCCCACCAGGTGTGTGCCAGGTAGTTGCCACACTTGGTTTTCCTGTCTGTGTATGGCAGGCTCAGAAGAAGATGTTCTGGTAAACTGAACTGTAGTGACAACCCCCATCCCTCTCTTTGGCACCATGTGGTGAGCAGAGCAGCCCTGCTAGTTAAACAAGGGGGGCTAGTGGGGGTGGGTTGCAGTGAAAAAAGGTAAGGTTAAATTTGTGTGCTCAATTTCATTGCACTGCTCCTTTAAGCTAAAGCTAAATAACTAAAAAAAGAAGACTTATAATAGACACTTTTAATTAAATAAAATGTTCTTAAGTAATTATTCAGATATGAACTGTTAATACAATAACATGTTCATGCAGAAATGAGTATTTAAAACCTATTAAACAGCTAACCTTTTACTGATTAGCTTCTAAATGCACAGGTAGGGATAGGATTGTATTGGTTCACTATTGGACCCATTAGAAGAAACATCATTACTACAATGAATAAAGTTTTCTTCTGACAACATGAGTCCAATAGTGATACCATACACAGTGGCAGAATACATAGCAGTGCCTTAGGAGGTTGGGAATTCTGAAACCTATTTAGGGAAAAGGGTCTGTAAGACTGCAGTCCGAAACTTTGCATCTCTTATGGATAGAATGTTCAGACAGAAATGCTTTATAAATGTGTGAACAGTTTTCCAGGTAGTTACCTTGCAGATGTCTTCCAGTGGAGTGCCCTTTGATCCAGCCACTGATGCTGCAGTGAGCCTTGTGAAATGTGCTCTGAGACCTAAGAAGGCTGCTTGCCAGTTTTTTCACAACAGAACTGGATGCAAGAGATCAGCCATCTTGAGATGCTGTGTCTTGCTGCATGCTTGCCCTTAACAGCCACACCATAAGTGACAAACAACTAGCTGCTGTCTGTCCTGATGTACTTTGTTCTGTCAAAATAGTAGCTAAGTACTCTCTTGACATCCAAGCACTACAATGTCTGTTCTCCTGAACTGGTAGAGTGTGCTGGGAATAGTATAGGTAAAGTAATTGCCTGGCTCAGAGGAAATCGGATACTACCTTTGGGAAAAATTTCCAGTGAGCCATGAGAAACACCTACTTGTTTAGAAATTTCCAGTGAGCCATGAGAAACACCTACTGTACTTGTGCAAGATACTGTAAAACTGGTCATTGATACAGAAATAAAATCTTGCTATGTTAGCGCTTCTTTAGCAAGCGCAAACATTCTTTTTCCGCAAAATCCAATTGATGCAAATATTGCTATATACATATTTGTATTGCATCACAAAAAGGAAACGATAATTTGATTACCAGAGCCAAAAAGATCCAGGTCACAAGCCTCTAATTTTATTTCTGTATTGCCTGGTGCAAGGCTGGATCCACACACAGTACAGGAGTTATTTTTTCTGTGTGCAGAGAGTCACAGGAGAAGTGTGTTGTCTTCTGGGTCAGTGGGGGGAATGAGTCACAGTGTGTGTGGTTTTCTTTCAGTGGCTGTTTTTTTTTTGTTAGGGCCAGGTGCTGCAGTAAAGAGAAGAGCTACAGTGGGCAAAAATGGAGGGAGCAAGTGCTCAATACAAACCACCTTAAATGCCTTTTAAGTTTCTCGCCAAATCCCACAGATCACAGTATGAAGCTGCATAGCTGGGCTATCACATTCAGTCAGTCAACAATCTACTCTCCTCTTCATTCTTGTTCTCTCTTCTCTCTCTCTTCAGTCGGCTTATCGACACTGGGTTTAAAACAAATGCTGCCATCTGATTCGACTGGTAATCCAGTACCCGTGAGTGGCCAGTAACTGACAGCTGGCACTTTTATACGGGGTTATTAAAGTTTGAAAAACAAAAGATAGTGCTGTAATTGAAATTGTAAGTGGCCGCCTATTGACAAGTGACTACAGCGAGGTTACTGAAGTTCGCTCAGGGTGCAGAGCGTGAACTCAGGTTGGCTTTTTTAAGTTCACTGAGCCTTGACCGCGAAATTTGCTAGGCATTTCATTTACCTGTTTTACAGTATGAGGAATAGTGTATGGGCACCCATAATCAACAAGGCTGTGTTTCCATCAAGGGTTGAGATGACATCACTCTCGAGGTCACAATGTCAGCTCAACCCCCAAGATGAAAACACAGTCGAGTTGTGTATGGCTGCCCATATACTATTTTTTATAGTATATGGTTCCCCCAAATTTAAACAAAAAACAGTAATATTTGGGCATGTTTTAGTTTTACAAGGTTAAACTGGGCACATTCTAATTTTATAAGGTTATCTGTGTCATGCTTTTTTTGCTTATCCCACTTGGTGTTGGCAACTGCATCTGCTACAATGTCAGTCGGTGTGGTTCTGTTTCAGTGGGACCCTCCAAGTTATTGCGGATGGACTTGATTAAAAAAAAAAAAAAGAAAATGAATGGTTTTGGAAACATGGAGCTAAATACTACAGTCCATGTTCTTTTAATCTTGGGAGTGCTTAGGAAAGGGCACCACCATGTTACTCCGAATTTCTCTATGAACTGCCCTGCTTTACCCAGTCAGGTGGCATACAGCGGAGCAGTTCATGAATATTAATAATGGAATGTGCACAATAAGATTTAGAACATGCACAACAACTTTTAGAATGTGCACAACTTTTAGAACCTGCACAAGACTGGAGCAGCCACCAAATTCCATACACAATAAGTCCTCCTAACCATATACTATAATGTTGTTTGGTTTTGTGCATAAGGCTTGAAGCTCACTGACTCTTCAACGGAGGTCATGGCTATGAGGAAAATAATTTTCCAGGTTATGAAGTTCAGGTCCACAGAGGCCATTGGTTTGAAAGGGGTCAGTACCAACTGTGCAGGCAAATATTCAAATCCCAGGGAGGTGCTACTTCCCTCACTAGGGGCTGTAGAGATGCAAACCTTTAAGGAATCTCTTGAACACAGAATGTGAAGCCACAGATTTATCTTTCCCTGCAGATAGGAAACCTGATACTGCTGCCAGGTGAACTTTCAATGAATTTCTAAGTCTTTTTGAGTACAAGAGCTCCAGGTAAACAAGAACCAGGGACAAATCAGTTCTATGCCAAAGGACGATCACTGTTACAGCTAATGTACATCGCTGAAAATAAGAACAGCAATGTACAGTTGCATTAAAAAGCATGCTACGTTTTTATATGGGGGCTTTCCCCCACTACGTGGGGTCTGGGTCTGCTGCACCCCGTTACCTAAAATAACTAACTCCATGTGTGGGTGCATGTGGGGAGGGAAGAACCAGGACAAAAGCAAAAAAATAAAAACCGGGCACAGAAAAGCACAAAAATATTGTGCTCTACCCCACCCTAAAACCCTGCACCCTCCCAACCAGAGCCAGCCTTCCTCCCCGCCACGCCACTAAGCCAGCTCAGTGGCTTCCCCTCTCTCCACCCCTCACATACCTTACAGATGCCTTCTGGTATCCTGTCACTGTTCTCTCACCCTGTCCTTTCCTGTGGCTACGCTTTCAGGGTAGCCTACAACACAGGTGCTGAGATTGAATCACTCATATTTGAGTCACTCAGCCTCAGTTTTGATGGGATACCCAAAAGTTTCAAGGGAGGATACACCATTTTCTGAACACCATAATAAGATTCTTTTCCATTTTGAGGAGTAAGATATTCTTGTGGATGGTTTTCTTGAACCTGTTAGAATATGCAACACTTGGCCTCCCATATGGAAAAGAACTATAATTTGTTAATATGTAAACTATATTTAAATATGTCTCAAACATATTTCAGATGTATGTACATTTTTCCAGATTTTTTTAGATATTTGCAGAATACAGTGAGATATGTATCATACTTGGTACAGATACACAAAATATATGTTTTGTTGTACTAGCAAAACAAATTATTTTTGTTTGCTTTTTAATGTTTTATGGACATTAATAAAATGTTCTTATATTTGTATACAAGTGCATTTTATGCTGCAATGTCTACAAGTGTATGTTAACAAATATTTTAATATTTTCAATATATTAGAGATATAGGCCCAGATATTCAAAAGGGTTGCGCATGGCACGATATTCAAAAGGAAAAAGTGTGCAGCACAAATTCCGATGTGCCGGAGCGCATCATTAATGTATGCAGGCACAGGTAGGGGGGTGTGCCCATGCCAACCTACACAGCCAATATTCAGCCGGGATATGAAAAGTTGTAAATATGAAACCCCTACCTCTTGCTCTACCTGAGATAAACCAAAAAAAAGGAACAAATGATGGCCACCCACAGGTAGCTACTCACATGGCTGCAGGAAACAACATGGCAGCTGCCACCTTATGGTGTCTCAATTCCTGCCGCTGGCAACGCCCCAATGCCTCATCGTGGGCATCCATGTAGATAAATCCCCGTCCAATATCCCTGGTGGTCAGTGGACCTCTATGTGCCCGATCACGGGCATTTGTGTAGATGAATAAGCCCCCCCCTCCTAAATCCCTGGTGGTCCAGTGGACCTCTATGTGCCCGATCGCAGGCATCAGTATAGTACTCCCTTACGTCCAATATCCCTGGTGGTCCAGTGGACCGATCGCTGCCCGATCGCGGGCATCTGTAACTCATAAAATACCCCTACTACCCTGGTGGCCTAGTGTACCCCCTCCCAACCCACCCACTGGGCCCCACCGTCAACAAAGTTGAGCTCGCCAGGCTTGTGCCACCGCCTGGCGTAGTTTGAATATTCGGGCCATAGAGTATGAGATATATTCATATCAAGTTTCCTGAGTATTGCAGATATGCGTGCACATCTATTTTCATTTTCCACGGATGTCCCTATCTCTGTCTGCTTCCCCCACATTTGTCACCTTTCAGCCTTCTTACTAGGCTCTGTTAATAGTCCCCACTTAAGGACTCCTCAGCTCATTCACTCCTACTATGCCTTTTCATACCCATCATCACCTTTTTGTTTTCCTGATGATTTTCTTACCTTGCCTATTATCACTTTTTCTCCTAGAGCCTCCCCCTATTTTCTTTCCTCATATCTATCTATCTATCTATCTATCTATCTATCTATCTATCTATCTATCTGTATCACTTATTTTTTTTTACTTATTTGTTACACACAATATCCTTTAGGCAGAGCCTATTTTCAAATAGAGAAGCATAGTTACAGTTAAATTACTTATTTACAGCAGTGAATGATGAGTTAGGGACAAACAGTGTAATACATATATACAGTGATAACTGACAAGATGAGACACAGCTGAGTAACACAACCTGATAGACACTGTAAATGACAGCTGGGTAAGCAATATGGGTGTACAGGATACAGCTTGGTAAAGAAACAAGAATTGCTCATTTTACAGCAGTGATTAGACAGCGTTACAGTGCAGACATTCCAGAGGAGATAAGATGGGGGTATATATTAGAGAGTATTGCCTAGAAATGGTTAGGAAGCTGCCAAGTTGTACAGCAAAGGAACACTGGATGCAAGTGTGTGGTACAAGAACCCCAAGTGTAGGAGTAAGAAGGCAATAGAGGTCAAGGGAGGAGTAGGAGAACATGGTAGCCGAGTTAGCGATAGCAGCCACAGAGGTTATGGGGGGTGAGTGGTGCTAATACCTGGGACTTGAAGTTGGCAAATGAGCCAGAGGTTGTGAGTGATGGGGTGAGGGAGTTCCATAGTTTAGGATAGCTAAAGGAGAAACAGGCCCGCCTCAGGGAGGTTTTCCTTCTTGGGATCATGAAGGAGTTGTGGTGCACCCCCAGTTGCATATTTGGAGGCCATTGGGTAAAAGAGGGATAGGACACCTGTGGAAAGTTGTCCAAATAAGGCTTTTTTGCCTGTGACAAGGGCAACATAATGTAGTCAGGAGTCAAGGTTAAGTCACCCTAGCTCATAATACAGGGTGCATTTATGAGAGTCCTATTTTGGTTAAGAGCAAAATGGCAGGCCCTGTTCATTAAGCACCAGACTCTATTGAGGACTATGCTATAGGCAGCACCGTAGATCATTAGTCCGTAGTCTACAAGGCTGAGGATGTGGCATCTGACAAGTTGCTGCTTGATTTCAGGGGGGAATGCATTTTTGTGCCTGTAAAGCATGCCACGCTTATTGTTAGCAGTCATAATGAGCATCTTCACATGATCTGAGTAGGTCAGGCCCAAGTCAAGGGTTATCCCCAGGTATTTGAAAGTGGTTACTTGCTCAGTTGGGGCTCCTAGGTCAGAGGTGATGACTACAGTGGGGAGGGCAGGGTTTTGCATCTGGAACAGAAAAGCATGGATTTT
Organism: Neoceratodus forsteri; assembly: GCA_016271365.2. Classification (NCBI taxonomy): domain Eukaryota; kingdom Metazoa; phylum Chordata; order Ceratodontiformes; family Ceratodontidae; genus Neoceratodus; species Neoceratodus forsteri. The sequence goes on from JADMNL010000022.1 coordinate 82,148,799, forward strand.
TTTGTTTTTCAATTCAAGAGAAGGAGGTTGTTAGCGAACCAGCCACAGATAGCTTGGAGGCTATGTTGGATGATGGGTAAGCTGCAGTGTGTGGCAGTGATAACCGTATCATCCACATATATGTGTATTTTTGTAGAACAGCAGGTTTTGGGGAGTTTAATAAAGAGACTGAACAGAAGGGGACCAAAGATAGATCCTTGGGGACACCCACTGTCACAGGTCTGAAATCTGATAGGGTGGTTCAGCATTTGACTGCTTGGGTTCAGTCTGTTAGATAGTTCTTTAGCCAGTTGGTGGCTTCCACTGAGAGGTGTAGTTTGTTTAATTTGAGGCAGAGTAGATCGTGATTTACAACATTGAAAGCCTTGGTGAGGTCTACGAATATAGATCCGATAAGATCCTCTCTATCCAGGGCATGGTAGAGATGGTCAGTATATTCTATTAGTGCAGTTAAGGTTCTGTGTTTTTTTCAGAATTTATGCTATTCAGGTGTTAGTAGGTCATATTTGTTCAGGTATTGGGAGAGCTGTTCATTTACTATTTTTCCCCAGTGTTTTTGAGAGGGGTGATAGAATTGAAATGGGATGATAGATAGTGGTTTGTTCTGGGGCTCCCCCTTTGTGGATGGGTGTTATGTGTGCTGTTTTCCAGATTTTTCGCACCCGCCCAGTTGAGAGAGACAAGTTAAAGATGAGCTGGAGGGGTCAAGTGACCTAACGAAAGGCATGTTTTAGGAGTTTCATGTCGATTTTATCTGTCCCCATTTGAGTAGATTATTTTAATTGTGCTAGATATTTGTAAGTTTCTGCCCAGGTTCATCTTCTAAGATAAAATTTGGGGTGTGACATGTTCAAAGGGGGTGGTGTGGTCTTCCACTGGATGACTGGGGTTTGCTGGAGTGTAGGAGGTGAAGCCACTAAATGTGCTATTAAAAGTATTTGTTATGTTAATGTCACCCTCAGTATGGGACCCATCAATGAGAATGGAGCGAGGAAGTGGTTTGTGGGAGTTGCCTAGAATATCACTGATCCCGCTCCACAGTAATTTAGGTGATTTGAGGGAAGAAAACTGTTTGTTTTTGTAGTTGGTAGCCTTAGTGGCTTTGGCTTGCTTTTTTACCCTGTTTCTAATTTCCTTTTGGAGGAGAATATTTAGGCTGAGCTCACAGTATTGTGACCAGACTCTATCATGTTCTCTTATTAGAGACATAAGGTTCGGTGTGAACCATGGTTGGGAGGTTCTTTTTTTGGTAGGGGCTTTGTACAGGGCCACTAGATCACAGATTCTGTTGAAGTGCATTATGAAGTAGTTCAAGTCACTATCAACATCGTGTGTCTGCTGCAAGAAGGACCAGTCCATCTGTTGAAGCACAGCTTACAACTGCAGGGCCTTATGGGAGTGGAACACTCATACCCTGAAGCGGGCAGCCAGGGGTATTTTTGCAGACCACCAGCATACAGTTGGGGAGTGGTCACTCAGGAAGTCAGGAAGGACTTCAGTGTGGAGGATCCTATCTGAGTGGCTGACCAGCACCCAGTCTATAAGTGATGTGGTCCCAGTTTTGTAATTTATCCCCCTTACCTCTCCACTAACTTTGCCTTTTTGTCTTTTAGATAATTCCTGAAGAAGAGCTATGATCAAAATGTTGATTCTAACTCTAGTTTCTATCTTCAGCATGCATTTATTATTACCATTTTGTTTTGTTTTCAGACCACAAGCTGACACAGCATCTTTTTTTTTTTTGTAGTTTTCCGAGATTTATTTTTTATATCTAGTTCAAATAGGTTTGACCTGATATACAGCTAGAAACTATGTGGATTATGTGTGCTATTTATCCCTTATTGTATACTAATAGTAAGTGTTAAATATATGTTTTATTTAGCAAAATAAAACATTTAATAAACTTTATTAAAGAGTAAACCAAGTTAACAAATCCAGCAATGAATAAATCCTGCCCACCTACACCCTACCCCATTCCACCCTGGTGGAGTGACCCTCAACCACTACCTATAAAAATAGAAACAGGAAAAAGTACCAGGGACTGGTCTCAGTAAACTTAGCTAGCAAAAGACATATGTACAATTATATTGTATATAGCGTGTATAACCTGCCCCATCGGTGTTCAAAGAGATAGAGTTTTGTTCCAGAGACTAGCAATCATGCATTCTATTCTAAGATTAAGAAGTAATTCTTGCAGCCATTTACGGTAAGAAATTGGGCCTTGGTCCAACCAATGGTTTAACACCACACTCTTAACTGATATGGAGAGTAAAGCCATGTAGAACTTTCTCTCCTTAACTGAAATCTGGGTATGATCCCCAAGTATACAAACCTCTGAGGTGAAGAGACCAGTTAAACCTAATAAAGGATCTGTCTTGGCCTCAATAAGTAGCCACAGAGAAGCCACCTTGGGGCAGTCCCAAAAAATATGCATAAGAGTGCCATCCAACTGCCTACATCCGAAACACAGAGAAGACTGTACTCTACCCATTTTAACCATTCTTAAAGATGCAAAGTATAGGTTATTTAAAATGTCAAAATGAGTAAGGTGGAGTTTGTATTGGGAAACATACCTATTCCAATCTCTCTAGATTGTCTGCCATTGGAACACGTCTAAATGAAACTGTGTACTCCAGTAGGTATGTGACCCATCCAAATTCTGGAACATTTTAGAAAATAAAAGGGAGTACAATGCCGCAACTGCATGCAGCTTAGATACCCAATCCTGATTAGCCTGCAAAAATTCAGACCTATTCACCTCCCATAGACCTGGCTCAAACCAATGAGTCAAGGTATGTCTTAACTGATACAACTTAAAAAAAGCAGCATTGCTTAGAGAAACCTGCATCAAGAGGTCTTGGGAGGATCAAGGAACCCCCTGATGGAGCAGATCACACACTCTAATAGCAGCCAGTTGTGGTAACCAGATTTCAGTCAAAAGTTTACCTCAGTCTTAAAGTTAGGATTCTGCATAATAGGCTGCGAGATGTCATGATGAGAATTATACTTCAACAAAGAACAGAGTTGTGAGTAAACCTTAACCGAAGTAGCAATAACTGAGTCTCTCAGACACCCAAGGATTGTCTTTGGGGAAACAAAAAACAGATAGGAGGCTAAAACGTCTGCTTTATCAAACAATTCTAGTTCAAGCTGTAGCCAAATAGAAACATAAGCACCGTCCTGAGCCTCAGGAGGAGGAGGATTAAACCACTTGAACATTTTACTCAAGTGACTAGAGAAATAATAAATTGTAAAATATGGAAGACAGAGTCCTCCACAGTGCTTAGGAACAGACAGTTTTAAATAGGATCTGCACAGAGTTTTGCCAGACCAAATAAAGTCCGTGATTATACTACGTAAACACCAAAACCACAATAAAGGGAGATACAAATCAAGCATATTAAGGGGATAGAATACTCTAGGAAGAACATTCATTTTAATTATATTCTCCCCCATAAGGACAAAGGTAAAGTCCTCCATCATTTAAGATCTTCTTGTAGCATGGCAACTAAATCCTCCAAATGGAGTTTCAGCATTAGAGAGGTACTTGTCGCAAGATGACTTCCTAAGTACTTGATGGATGTAGGAGCCCACTTTAACCCCAGGGAAGTAATATTACCCTTGTGTACCACTGGAGTAAGAGATAGAATCTCAGATTCATCTAAGTTGAGTTTATGGTTAGAGAAATGTCCAAACTCACTGATCACCTCCAAAGCAGTGGGGATGAATACTTGGGGGCAAGTAATATGAAGTAGAATGTCATCTGCATATACTGAGAAGTGGAGGTTCTTAGACCCAACTTCAACCCCAGGTAAACCTGGATGAACCTGAAACTTCCTTATTAAGGGTTCTAAATATAAATTAAACAACAGAGGAGAAAGGGGGAAACCCTGCTGAGAGTCCGAATGTTAATCAAAAGGAGAAAAAAGTACCCCATTGCAATAAAGATGGGCACTCAGGCAGGAATATATAACTTTAACCCAATGGAGAAACATGGAGGGGAAGCCAAACTTTTCTAATGTGAGAAATAAAAAGTCCCAGCTGACCCTGTCAAAAGCTTTCTCCGCATCCAGGGAAACCAACACCGTAGGGGTAATCGAATCCCTGGATGTGGAAAAGATATGGCTTAACTTCTGGATGTGATCAGTTGATGAACGGGCAGTTATAAAACCCACTTGTTCTTGATTAATAAGACCAGACCAGACCGCCATGGTCCTGGAAGCCAGGATTTTTGTGAGGATCTTAATATCGTAGTTCAATAATGATATAGATCTATAGCTGGAAACTTTGGTAGGCGGTTTGCCTGGCTTAAAAATTAGAGGTACCCCATTCCAACAGATACAGAAAGAATTGATGTAGCAAAGGTGCCAACTCCACTGCAAACACTTTATAAAAATTGGAGGTGAAGCTATCCAGACCAGGTGCCTTATCCAGAGCAAGAATATCGATGATTGCGGTAATCTCTGATAAGGAAAGGGGCTGGACTAAAATGGCCTGCTAAGCAGTGGACATATTATGGAGGGGAGTAGTAGCTAGAAAGTCCAACACAGTAGAGGGGTTAGAGGGGTTCAGCATGGGTCCATAAAGGTTCTTGTAGTAGGACTCAAACTCCTGCACAGTATCCCTAGGCAAGGTTCTAAGAGTACTGTCCTCAGACTCAATAGAGATGATTAGGTAAGAGGTTTCCTGTTGCCAAAGGCAGAGAGCTAACAAGTGACTCACCTTCTCTCCCCCTGATCAATATACTTGGATTGAGTCTTAATGATGGTATACTCTGCCTTTTCACGGAGGAGTTTGGTGCATCCATCCCGGAGAACTAACAGTTCTTTATAAGTCTCCTAAGATGATTGAGGGAACAAAGAACGCTCAAGCTCAGTAATGTGGGTCAGTAAAAGAAAGGGTTCCTTAATATGGGACTACTTCCTCTTGGAAGCTAATTTAATGAATTTGCCCCAGAGAAAGCATTTGAAGGAGCACCACTCTAGATCCTCACCTTACATGGAACCAACATTCTGGGATGTAAAAACCAAGATCTGCACCCTGATTAGGTCCACAACAAACTTATCCTTAAGCAGTTGACTATTCAGCTTCCAAATGGTGTCCCTCTGAATGTTGGGGATCAAGGAAAATCTGAGCCATAACAAAGAATGGTCTGACAGGACCCATGGGGCAATCCCACTGTTCAGCACTCCCAACATACTTGTTTGTGTGATCAAAATGTAATCAGTCCTGGAGTAAGAACCACGAACAGGTGAGTAAAAAGTATATTCCCTGACTTGGGGATGTAACACCCTCCAGGGATCATACAAACCTTGAGACTCAAACATATCTCAAAGGGAGTGCTGGGCAGGGAACAAGCCAATCAAGGTCCTGCCAGTCCTGTCCAGATCTTGGGTGAACAACGCATTCCAATCCCTACCAACAACCATAGGGAGTTGTACAAAGGAAGCCAGCAGGGAAGCCAATTTCATAAAAAAAGGGGGTCTCCTCAGAGTAAGGGCCATAAACGCAACCCAGAACAACATATACACAATCAAGCTCCCCTCTAACAAAAATATGTCTCCCCTGGGGGTCTGAGAAACATTAGATACAACTAAAATGAAGGTGCCTACTTAATAGAATAGCCACCCCTCTACTAGCAGTGCTATTTCCTGTAGCAAAAACTTGACCCACAAACTGCCTACATAGTAAGTTGCCCTCTGTAGTAAGAAGGCGCATTTCCTGCAGGAAGGCATCATGACACTGCATTTGCATCAAATGTTTAAGAATCTGATAAAGTTTAACTTGTGACCGGGTCCCTTTTATATTCCAAAAAACATAATACAAAGAACTAGCCATTACTGAAAAATGCTATCCATAAATAACATAAAGCTAAAAGCAATCTGTAAAATTGGAGCATATCCATAGGGGTCATCTCCGCCACCCTCCCCTCCAATCCCCTCTCCACACAGATGATCCATATATATACTGTAAAGTTCCCTCCCACTCCCAGTAATCCATCAGTCCCACAGAATCCCCTCCACCCTAACACTTCCCAAAAAGCCAAGAAACATCTTCCCTACACCTACCCAAAAGCAACAATTTTCTATAACCAAACGTAAGATTATATATCAAAAGAATAATAGAATTGAACTGTCCCAGGACAAGAGACAAGGGGGAGACTGAAAGACCTCTCAATATGTAATTCAAAACCTTATTTCCACAAATATAACTAACATTCCTCCCATGCCCTGTTTACCAGACCCAAACAGCGAGAAAACAAAATAAAAATGGGTATCCCCCCACAACCCATCCCCCTAGGAATCAAACTTACCCCCCCTTGCTTGATAAGTACCCCGATCTCCGACAATACCACATACAGTAATCATAAAGATCCAGAAAGGTGTACAAGAATCGAACCAATCCTTTAAAGGGAACTGCATAACTGTGAGGATAAGGACATTATGTCCTGCCCAGACACAGGGAACATATTACAGACCCCAATTTCAAAAACAGAGCAAACACCTCTGAATAAAAAGGTAGGAGATCCAACCCCATAAATCTGGCTCGTTATATCCATCCTCACCCAGCAGCTAAATCTCTCCCTCACTCCCACTCCCACCCCTCACCTATTGTCTGGATAATTACTTAATAACGCTGCCACTCCTAAGGGAGACTGTTACCCCATGGGAACCCATCTCACATTAGAACATAACAGACAATAACTTGTAAAAGTAACATTACCCCAGAAATGAGCTACCAAACTCCTCCTAACCTACCCCTCCTAATTGACCCAATATACCAGGAACCCAAAGTACTTTCTAGTAACAATATTATAAAATATGACTACAAAGCAGTAACAATGAGCAGGATATAACCATGAAGCCCAGCTGGACAAAAAAAAAAACACAAATCTGTCTGAAACAGTCCCTTCCATTCAATTCCAGAGTAAAATTAATGAAATATATTAAGGATCAATCAGCTGAGTAATGTTCAGACAGATATCACTGTCCATCTTGAAAATTAAACACATTCCATAGAAGATAACCAGGACTACTGTTCACTCCTACGATGTCTCAGGGAGCTCCTTCAATCTACATTTGGGATCCTGAATCAGTAAAAATAAAGGATCATAGCTACATATACTCTGAAGTAGAAAAATAGCAGCCTGAGACACCGGAGTGGAGAAGAAACCCCCGTTACTGACAGTGTGAACTATTTAGACCAAGAAAACATAATAAGTCCCATGTACAATTTACACTAATGACCAGTTCACAAGACCAGATCAAGGAAAGTTAGTGCAAGCTGCATCCTGCTTCAATACATGATTTATATATTTATCATTCAATGCAGGTTACAGAGGTACTTATCTGGTACAAGGCATTACAGTTACCAGTGAGTTTCAGCAGACCAGGCACGGCTTGAACAGGAGAAAAGTAGGGGGAAGACCTTCACATAGTAATACTCTGGATGCCACCCCCAAAAGCACATCAGAGTACTAAGCAGAACAATGATGCCGTGCAACGGCAACCTCCTTACTTGAGTCAGTCCAAGACTGAATTAGGAACACAAAGCGGTGTGACAGGGATGTTGGATCGCACCAAAAAAGCCTTATGAAAGGAGCCGAAATAGTAGACTAATTTTACAGTCAGATAACCCAGTTCAGAGCAGCCAGTGTACAAAATAAAAAATGTGTTGGGGGGGGTGCTCAAGGGAACCAGGCAGACCAGGGAGTAAGTTAACCAAATCAGTCTCAAGGGCAGCCTTGTAGAGAGATCCAGAAGTGGGTCCTGCTTCAGCACAAAGCCCAACTCGATGCAGTTAAATTAAGTAAGAAGACAGATTGTACCATATCCAAGCTGGTGTAACGTGCTCCTCCCAAAGCACCCAACAAGTCTGGTACATCCAACAGGTATCCTGAGGAGCTGAAAAGAAGATAAGAAGCTCTTGATTGGTCGTACCCACAGCTCCTGCAACAACCAGGATCTGGTTCAAACAAGGATCGCATGGCAATATTATGAGGGATGTGAGCCAGTCCAGGAGCGCACATGGAATATGTGAAGAAGGTAACAGCTGGTCATACATAATAACTGAGAGCAGCTAAGCAAAATGATGAAAAAGGAGGAACCAAAGGAGCCTGGTAGACAAGAAAGTCTAAGTAAGGCAGCCGACACCAGACATGAGGAGACGCAAAACAGAAGGATCTAGAAAAGGGTCTTCTTCGATGCAAATTCCCAATCAATATAGAATCTGACTTCTTGCCAGGGAGTGAAATTAGCTGTACATTCACAACCAAGATCTACCATCTGCCCAGGCCAGCCCTAAGTACTTATATTCAGGGGTCCGTGTATAAATCTGGCAACAGTTTTCAGCACTTTGGAGGCTTGCTCGGATGAATCTTAGGAGTGCCAAGTCCCCTGGCACAGAACTTGCAGACGAGTTGGGTGAAGCACCTTGACCCTAATCTCTGCAGTGATTAATTTAGTGACCAGTGCATGGTATGCTGCCCTTTTCTGTCATACTGAAGAAGGTAAATCTTGTCTTACATGAATACGGGACCCTTCCCACAAGATATCTTGATGTTCCCATACTTTTTGCAGTACATGCTGTTTATCTAGAGAGTTAAGAAGCTTCGTAATAAAGGGATGGGGTGGTTATCCTTCAGCCAGTTTAGGCCTTAATGAGCAGTGTGCTCTCTCAATGATGTACACATGATTATTGGGTGAGGGACCGTCTATTTTAGAGAGTAGTTTTTGGGCGAAAAGGATAGGCGAGGACCCTTCTGCATTTTCTGGAAGATCAAACATAACAACCCTCCAGCTTCATTGCATTACCCCTTGTTCTTTAGGTCATCAGATATGATAACACCCAGGTCTCTTTCCTGTTTGGTGTTTGCCAGTACCATTCCCCCCCTTTTTGTACTCTGACCCTTGGTTTCTACACCCCATGTTGTAAATTCATATCAAGTGCATTATTTGTACTTATAGCAAAATATGTGTCTTGTGCTCATGCAAGATAGAGTATGTGCAACATATATGTAGACTATATGTTAAATGTATATTTTATAAATGCTTACATTTGTACAGTGTAAACATTTGCATAACTAATTTGCATATTTCAGAAGCACAGTTTAGTTGCCAAAATCCTGGCAATTTGTATTTTAAGATCATATTAAATGAACAGCATTAGCTTGCAGGACAAAGGGAAAGGTACCAAGTATAAACTGAGTACATGTAGGCAACAAAAAGGGTTGATATAAATACAAATGTGAACATTTATTAAGCTTCAGGTTGAAAGAAAAGTCAAATGTGTAAGTATAAATGTGAAAACTATATGCCTAAGTTAAAGGTACATTGCTACATGATAATTCCAGTACAGTATAAATATCTAAATGGTTACCAATAAGATAAACTTCAAATGTACAGATAAAGCAAACTTACATCATATTTATGTAATATTCTTTCATTCTGGGTATTTTTTGACATTGTTACAATATATATATATTTAAAAATTAGGTTAGATATATGTCAACTACACAAAAAGTGACTTAAAATGTCACTGAACCCACCCAGGAAGAGGCAATCCTTGACTTGGTGTTCATGAACGCAGAGCACATACAGAATATAACAGTTAGGGAGCCACTGGGTGGAAGTGATCATCGATTGGTGTGGGTCCAGCTGGACATGGGCAGGGAAAGTGTCCCCACTAGACCCAAAATCCCAAACTTTAAGAGGGTGGACTTTAGTTGAATGGGAGAAGCACTAAAAAGGTACCTAGCAAAAATTACAGTGACTATGGAGGTGGACTAAAAATGGACTCTTATTAGAGAAGGCTTAGGGCTGCAACAGATGAGTGTTCTAGATACAAGACGAAGAACTCCAAGGTCAAAACACTCAGCTGGTACAGCTCTGAGGTAACCATGGCAGTTAGGAATAAGAGGCTGGCCTATAGGAAATTCAAGAAGACCAAGAGAGAGGAGGACAGGGAAAAATACCTAGGGCTGGTGAGGAAGGCAGGAAGGGTGGTTCAGAGAGCTAAGGTGCAGATGGAACAGCAGTTAGCGGAGTGTATTAAGAAGGGGAGATGACTTTCTTCCACTATATATGCGAGAAAACAGATAAAAAAGATGGGGTAGTTAGACTAAGACAAAGAGACAGGTGGGTGGAGGAGGCGGAGCTAATGAACAAATACTTCTGCTCTATCGTTACCAAGGAGAAAGATGGACCGGTGCAGAAAGGGAGGAAAGGGGACCAGAAATGGGAGGAAGAGGACAGATTGAGCAACGGAAGGGGAAAGAAGGCCCAGATGGAGTGCACCTTAAGGTGCTGAAGGAACTGGTGGGGGAGCTTGCTGAGCCACTGATGAACCTGTTCAGTTGTTCACTGGAGTTGGCCGTGGTACCACAGGACTGGACAATGGCACATGTGGTACCCCTCGACAAGAGTGGCCCCAGGGATGACCCTGGGAACTACAGACCAGTCAGTCTCAGTCGATAGTGTGCAAACTTATGGTGACCATACTGATGGAATGATTGATAGAGGATCTAGAAAACATGGCTTACAGGATGCAAGGCAGCATTGATTCATGGAAGGGAGGTATTGTCAAATGGATCTGATCAATTTCTTTGACTGAGTAACCAAAACAGTGGACAGGGAAAACAGTGGACATCCATTTATTTATTTATTTATTTATTTATTTATTTATTTATTAGTATCTTGGATTAACACCTGTGAGCTAAAGCTCTTTACATAGGTTCTAAGTCAAAGGATTAGGATACAGGGAAAAACAGCACATAGTTGGGTCAATGCAGAACAATATTAGGGATAAGTTGCAATAAGAGCACTAGGGGAACTAAACAAAACAATGCAATAGAAACAGTGAGCCCACAGGCACTCAATAACATCAAAAGATACAGTACAAAGAATATATATCAGAATACGGAGCAAAAGAGGGCAACACCCATGGCATTGTGCAATGTATGCCACATTCATATTTATGAGACAGGAGAGGCAATACAGCCCATAAGGTCAAGTCAAAATGGAGGAACCTGGGGGAAAGGGAGAGATCTAGGGAATATGGAAAGGGAGGAACGGACAAAGTGGCCCATAGGGGGTGAAGTTAGGTAAAGACAGAGGAGATGAGAAGGGAGAGATGGTGGAAACAGCCCAGAAGGATTAGTTAAAGGTGAGAAGGGCAGGGGAGATGGGATGCATAGGTGAAAAGGTGAGGAGGGGTAATGACGAAATGGGGAGGATGCGGTGGGATGAATTTCCAGGGGGATAGTTATCAAGATGGTACAAGCACCTGATAAGGGCTAATTAGTGGATACAAGCACAGCTGGCATTAGCAACTAGGTGCTGTCCAAGCATACATTTAACAGGACACAATGTGGGCACAGAGGATGTGTCGACATGAAGGGAATTGAACCAAAGTGTGGCCTGATAGGCAAAAGATCTTTGACCTTGGGAGATACGTCAATGGGGAACTTTGAAAACCTGGCAGTCAGATCTTCTGGTGGGGCGAGGGTTAGAATATGGGATGAGGAGTTCCTACACACCTGGGGGCATCATACTAAGGCTTACTTTCTTTGCGAGCAGGCATGTTTGGTACATTAGTCTGCCCTTGAAATGGAGCCAGTTAGCCTGTGCATATAGGTCACAAGTGTGAGTCAATCGGGGGAAGCCAGTTAGGAGTCGACAGGCTTTGTTGAGAGCTACAGTGATACAGCGGAGGGCAGTATCCATGGATGACCTGTAGATAACAAGCCCGTAGTCTATGAGTGAGACCACTGAACTATGACTAGCTAAGCGGAAGGCTTCTGGGGTCAGGGTATATTTGTGCCTGAGGAGGAGTCCTATACACGAGTTGACAGCTTTGGCGATATTGTCGATATGAGTGGTACATGACAGAGAACTGTCAACTGAGACCCTCAGATATTTGAAATGCTGCAATAGCTCCAGAGGAGAGCCTACTTCATTGGAGACAGAAAGTGGATAGGATCTATGTCTGTTCTGGGGGCTACAGAACAACATAGTTTTCATCTTTTTGTAGTTCATAATTAGTTTGTGTTTTTTGAATCATCTTTCTACGTCCATAGATTTGTTCTGAAGTTGCAACTCAAGCACTTTGGGATCAGGATCATTATTGAACAAGACAGCATCATCAGCATAAAGCAGAATATGACCATGGCATGTGTGAGGGAGATTGTTAAGAAAAATACTGAATAGGAGACGTCCCTAAATGGACCCTTGAGGGACTCCTGATCAAATGGGCCTGCTGTCTGAGAGGGTGTTACCAATCCTCACCTGCTGTGAACGTTTTTTCAGGCAGCTACGGAACCAGTCAAGGGTGTTGTTTGAGAGACCAATGACAGAAAGTTGATCAACCAATGACATGGTTTGCCGTGTCGAATGCCTTGGTTAAGTCTATAAAGACTGTGCTGACAAGATGACCTTGGTCTTACGAGTGGTTGATAAAGCCCATGAACTCAAGCAAGGCGGTTGTGGTGCTATGCCCAGTCCTAAAACCATGGTGTTCTAGACATTGTTGTTGATATTTTTCCAGGTAATCTACTAGCTGATCTGCCACTATTCTTTCCAGGGATTTCAAAAGAGGAGGGAGGATGGAGATTGGATGATAATTCCTATGTTGAGCACGGTCTCCACTCTTATGCACTGGAGTTTACTATGGCAGATTTCCACTTCTGCGGGAACTGAGAGAACCCAAGTGATAGGGGCACTAGGATTTTGTCAAGTACAAGCTCAATGAACTTAAGGTCAAGGGTATCACCACTGAATCTTGACTTCCTCAGCACCAAGAGGAAGTATTTCCTAGCCTCAGAGGCCGAGATGGCCTTGAAATAGAACAGAGGGTGAGAAGGGGCCTTTTCAACACTCCCAGTGGGATCATTTTTGTTGGTCGGGCTGAAGAAGTCAGGAGGGAGGACGCCACTCAGATCGGCAAACGCGTTATTGAAAGTATTTGCAATGTCACTTGGATGAAGCGAAGGTGCGCCGTTAATGTTTAACATGGTGGGGGGTGTTTTGGGAGTACTCCCTGTGACATCTTTGAGGTTGCTTCAAAACTTGCATCTGTCATTCCATGAACGAAAGAGAGCTTCTTTGTAGTATTTGCTTTTTTGCTAGATGGATAGCCCTGGTGCAGTTATTCCTTGATTGTTTATAACTTTGGAGGTCGGCCTGTGGCCCTAGCCCTGTGCCAAAGCTGATCCTTGGCTTTTAAAAGCTTGATGAGATCAGAGGAGATTCAGGGATTGCAGTCGTCTTTAGTTTTACACTTTTTATGAGGAGTATGCTTGTCACATATGGCATTGAAAAGATGTATAAAGTGATCAAGTGCAACATCGATGTCACTGGAGAAGTAGGCCAGGGACCAGTTTAAATGTCAAAGGTCCAATTTCAGAAGTTCAAGATGGCTTTGGATGAGGACCCTAGAGGAGCGTGTTCTTGCAGGGGGCTTGGAGAATTTATTACAGGTTCATAGGTTTGTTGCAAGTCTAGTTAGCCATATAGGCCAAATAATGGCTTGCCACTAACAATGGATGTATTCTAACTTCCTTTCCCCCATGAAGGAGCCCAGTTGACATTTGAAGGAAGCCATACTAGATGCCCCCACTACCATCCCTGGTTGTGCATTCCAGGTACCCACCACCCTCTGGTAAAACCAATTCCCTCTCTTTGTAGTCCTATAAAACTATCCCTTCAATCAATCAATCAAAATCTTTATTTATCCAGGCAAACACCATTGAGCAAATTCATTTACAAGATGGACCTGTTACACATAGTATACAGAGTAAACACAAAATCCAGTCAATCCAATGTACATTCTATACAGTTACAAGCAATAGAACAGTGTTGATATTCCACAAGTGGTATACCTTAATAGACATATAATAACAAAAAAAAAAAAAACTATGGATAAGGGACCAATTCATTAATGTGAAGTTTATGACCTCTGTGTAAGAGGTGAGATGAGATATAGCAGTTTGAAAATATTCGGGTACTAACATTTACAATGGGGGCCGGGTGAAACAAATGAGCAGGGGAGTCAAGGGGGCATCAAAGGGGGTTAAGACTTAAGATGAGAACGTCATAGGCAGAGAAGAAGATTGGTAGTCTCAGGGCAGGGGGGGCCACTGAACTGGCTCATAGCTGGTGGACATAGAGCACAAGAGTAGGTAGAAGACAAAGGTGGTAAGAGACACACAATCCAAGATGTAGAAAAGGGCCCATGGTAACGAAGACAGCCATCATGTGGAGGAGTTTAGCGATGGGAGAAATTATTACAGATTTCTTTGACCCAGTGGTCATATAGGGTCTTAAATGATGAAATGCTGACGAGTGAGCTAAGCTTTAATGTTTTTTATATCGTATTCCACAGAAATGGTAGTGTGAAGCTTACAGCCATTCTCCCAAGGTGAGATTTTAGCTTAGGAACCTTTAAGTAAATAAAGGAGTAGCTTCTTGGTGCATATGTTCCAGGTTTGCATAAATCGAGACAATCAGAGATGTATGGGGAGTTTCTTACAGATGGCTCTGAATGTCCAGAGTAATGCATTTCTATTTCACCTGGAGTGAAGGGAGATCCACCCCACCATTGTATAAAGGGTACAATGGTGCATGGCATGAGGTAGATCAGTGATAAATCTCAAGGCTCTATGGTACAATGTGGCCAATTTAGCTAGCTAAGAGGAGGGGCAGTGACTATAAAGAAAGTCAGCATAGTCAACCAGGGAGAGAAATGTGATTTGTACAGGCCATTTTTTGGCGTTGCTGGTAAGATATTTTTTAGTCCTGAATAATAAGCCAAGCCTCTGTCTTAATCTCTTTAGCAGGTCTTCAGTGTAATCCATAAAAGAGAGTTTGTGGTCCAGCCACACTCTTAGATACTTAAATTTGCTAACAAATTCTAGATTTTCACCCAGAATTGTAGTAATCTGAGGTATGGTACCAACAATGGATGGGTTTGCTTCATGGAGAAAGGGAGAAAATAGCATAGCCTTGGTTTTCTTTGCATTTAACAACAGTTTTTTGTTTCGGAGTTGGCCCTGAAGAAGATTGAATTCAGTTTGAAGGTCTTTACAGGCTGTATCTGGCATAGAGCAGCTTAGATAAAGGACCGAGTCGTCTGCAAATAGATGAATGTTAGCCTTAGATATATTATTGTCAATATTTTTTACATAAATTGCAAACAGTAAAGGACCCAGAATTGATCCCTGAGGGACCCCTCTTTGTAGAGGTTTAAGGGGAGAAAGTTCACCATCTGCCTTTATTTGCTGCCACCAATTGGAAATGTAATCATCAAACCAATGTAAGAATAGCAAGTCCAGACCTATTGACTTAAGGGAGGAGAGGAGCAGGCCGTGGTCAACAGTGTCAAAGGCCTTGGACAAGTCTAGAAATACAGCACAGACATATTTCCTATCATCCAGGTCTCGCTGCCGATCATTGGTCACTTTAGCTAGGGCTGTGATGGTGCTGTGGTGTGCTCTAAAGCCAGATTGCATAGGATTTAGAAAATTCATATATTCCACATGTGTTTTTAGCTGCCTGCTTATGATTTTTTCCAGTAATTTAGACAGAATAGGTAGTAGTGAAGTTGGCCTATAATTGTTTAGGTCACCAGGATCCCAAGATTTGAACAAAGGGGTGATGTGAGCTGTTTTCCACACTGGTGGGAGAATTCCTTGGGACAATGAAAGATTGAATAAATGGGTAGTTGGTGCAGACAAGATGTGGTAGGCAACCTTTAGAAAGTAAGGATCCAGAAAGTCTGCGCCCGCACTTTTTTTGGTGTCCAGTTTTAAGAGAAGTTCTTCGACCTCCTTCAGGGAAGTGTGTTGAAGGGAGAAGACTGAATTGGTTGGAAGAGGCTCTGAGCTTTGCACATCAAATTGAGAGCATAGGGAACAAGCAGGGGCATTGTCGAAAGCTAGATCTGCGGTGGCAAAGTGGTTATTAAAGGCGTCCATGATTTCCATTTTATCACAGATGGTGGTGCTGCCAGAGATAATCTTTGCAGGCAATGAAGTTCCTGGGGTATTTCCAGACATATCCTTAATAGATTTCCAAAAATTGGAGGAGCTCTTAGAAGCAGAATTCAATTGATAATTGATCATGTCGGCCTCTTACCTCCCTTTCTACTGTTTCCTTTCTACTCAGGTCTGATATTTCTCAGATGATATCATCATTCACTGCCCTATAAACATAACATAAATCCCCTCTTGTTTTGCGATATGACATTCAGTACAAACCCAACTCCATCAGTCTGTCCCTATAAACCAGCCCTTTTACCATTCTAACTTTTTGAGTCATTTTCTTTTGTACTCTCTCTATAGCTATTGAACATTCTCTACTTTGTGGGGTACTGAAAGGGGAGCCATAGTCAAGCACTGGCCTTACCATAGAGGTATAGAGAGGGACCAAGACCTCCTCCCTTCTACTTTCTATGTTCCTGAGTATATTTCCCAATACCCTGTTTGCTCTCTTAACACAATCCTTATTATGTTTATCAAAATTTGGGTTATCTGTTATTAGAACCCAAGATCTTTTTCACAATCGTTTTTTTCCAATATCTTGTCATTTAACTTATATATGGCCATCCTATCGCTTTTCCCAAAGTGCATAATCTTATACTTTATGTTATTAAAGGCCAATCCATGTTCATCTGCTCACATTTATAACCTTCTTAATTGCATCTTGAATGTTGTTACTGCTTTGTCATTGTTGACGATAGCGCCCACCTTTGCGTCATCTGCATATTTGCACAACCATGCTCCATCCTGCACCTGCATAGCTGACACAAATATTCTGAATAATATTGGGCCCAAAACTGATCCTTGGGGGACTCCGCTAACCACCTCTCCTAACTTGGACCAATGTCCCCGGATATCTACCCTTTGATCTCTTTCTGTCAACCAGGAAACAATCCAAGCTACCAGTTTTTTGTTTATGCCAATAACCTTCAATGTGGCTACCAGTTTGACATGTGAAACCAAATCAAATGCCTTGGAATAGTCCAAGTACACAACATCCACTGGCATTCCATTATCAATTTCCTGACTTACAGGCTCAAAAAAAGTTTAATAGATTAGTCACACAGGACATTCCCTTAACAAAGCCGTGTTGTGTTATATCTACTATCCCCAGCTGATGCAGATTTACCTCAATACATTCCTTTCTAAAACTTTCCATTATCTTCCCCAGTACTGACGTGATACTTATGTGGCAATAATTATTTATATTTGTTTTAGCACCAGTTTTAAGTATTGGGGTTATATGGGCCTGTTTCCATTCAGCCATCACTACACCTGAAGCTAGTGACTGATTAAATGAAATTGCTAAAGGATCTGACAGTTCCTCAGCCATCTCATTCAAAAAAAGGGGGTGAAATCTGTCTGGTCCACAGGACTTATGTTTCTTTAACTTTTCATATACTTCCCTTTCCAAGATACTATCTACAGCTATTAGCCCAACTGAAAAGTACAGGAGAGTGGTTGCTTATACCATTCAGGACTACTATGGTGTTTGAAATGTGGTCAGGTGGTTTGAAAGCACGCAGTCCAATAGGGTACTCATACCAGTCCTGCAATTAGATCTTGTAGGGGATTTGACTAGCTGGGTGACGTGAGCAGCAGAAAGTGGATCTTTGAAGGGCTTAGCATCTGGGGGCAGCCAGTTGACATTAAAGTCGCCGAGCACTATAACTTCAGAGTTGAGACTTAGGCCATTTAAACATTCCAGAGGAGAGTCCAGATCTGATGATGTATGTTTGGCAGGGATATAAACTGACAACATAGTGATTGCTCCATTGTGTGCACCCAGTAGAATTTTAATTGCAAGAGATTGTACAAAGCCACAAGTATTAGCCAAGTATTATCTATCTGGATTTCAGCAAAGCCTTTGACTCTGTACCCCACAAGAGGCTGATCAGGAAGTTGGTGGACCTCAAAGCAGGAGAGAAGATGGTTAGATGAATGGAAAACTGGCTATAGAACAGGACCCACAAGATAATGGTGGGGGGAGAGTTGTCTATCACCAGCAAAAACTAAACAAATAAACAAACAAAACAAACAAGGTAGTCACAAGTAGCATCCCTCAGGGCTCAGTGCTAGGGCTGGTGCTATTCAATGTTTTCATTAATGATATTGGGGATGGCATCAAGGACAACATGAGTCTGTTCACAGACAATACCATGCTCTGTGGGAGGGTGGACTCAACCGAGGGGATACAGGACCTTAAAGAGGACCTTGGAAGACTTGAAGAGTGGTCCAGGATATGGCAACTAAGCTTCAATGCCAAGAAGTGTAAGGTTATACACATTGGAGCCAAAGACCCCAGGACAGAGTATTACCTGAGAGAGGTCCAGGTATCTCCCACAAAGGAGGAGAAGGATCTGGGAGTGATAACTAGTGACCTGTAATGTTCTACACAGTTCAAGAAGGCAGTGGCAAAGGCAAACAGGATGTTGGGGTGCATAGCCAGGGGGATCAGCAGTAGACAGCAGGAGGGGTATTGCCCTTGTACAGGTCACTGGTAAGACCACATCTGGAGTATGCAGTGCAGTTCTGGAGCCCTCACCTTAAAAAGGACATCAACCTGATGAAGACTTCCTGAGGAGGGCTATGAAGATGACTGCAGGGCAGCAGGGTAAATCGTACAATGAAGAGACTGATGGCACTAAACATATACTCCCTGGAAGGCAGGAAGGAGAGAGGAGACATGATTGAGTCCTTCAAGTACTTGAAAGGGATCAATAAAATGAACAGGGAGGGTCTCTTCAGGCTAAGCTGAAGCAAAACCGTGAGGGGGCATAGCCTAAAGTTGGTTGGAGGATGTGTAAGAGAGAGGTTAGAAGACAATTCTTCACAGAAATGGTGGTGAGCAAATGGATGCACTGCAAGAAGAAGTGATCTCATTGATGATTGTGGGCAGCTTCAAGAGAGGCTGATATAGCTATGGGGATAAGATAAAGGTCATGGTGGGGGGAGGAAAGGTAGGGGATGGGGGAAGAAGGGACACCAGCCTGAGCTGAGAGCCCTGCACTATGAGCAGACTAGACAGACCAGGCTTAATTCTGCTGGCTTCTTCAAATGTTCATAAAAAGTATATATATATGTTCAAGATGGATCAGTATCTATTTATCTGTGTGTATATATATATATATATATATATATATATATATTTATTATAGTGGTACGATCAGCACCACTATAGTTAGGGTTCATCGGTCACTTACATACTAAAGTCAAAAGATTGGGAGTTAATAACTTTATGCCCATTAAACAAATTTGCTTGAAATTTGATATGCATGGTGGGGTATGATAGATCTCTTGATCTACTAAACTGTGTTTTGGTCGGACTAACGGTCTTTGCATACGAAAATGCAAAATTATCCATTTTTGGAGGCAACTTTTGGGATTTGGACGTGGCCCTTTATGGCCGTTGTGTGGTGTGCCACTCTGCAAGATGGTTCATTTGAAAGAGCCTTAGTGGCTGAACATGCCACGTTTTGTTTGGTGAAAAAATATTAAGGTATTCAAAAGTTATGCCACTTTTAAGTTCCCATTATAAGTCAATGGGAAAATTTATATGTATGTTTTGCGAACAAAGAATGGGGTTCTGGCCATCTCATCTCACCTGGCGATCCAAGAATTTGCAGCTTCGCAGTTCAAGAGTCTTTGTCCCCGAGAATTTTAAAAATTCTTTGGTAGCGAGGTCTGCCATCTTGTTTTTGATTTTCCGATTAGAAAAATTCGGATGAGACGTTAAACCGAGGTCCCATCTGCCTGGATTGGTGGTAGTTCAGGTGGATGTTAAAGATCCCATGGTGCTTATCGAAAAGAGTAGGGGAATTTCCCCGGTGTCCTGGTCAAATTTCCCTCATTCACTAAAAATACCACCAACAGCTTAATCTGGTTCAAGGACAGTTGGTATTCATCTGTTTCCCCCTCTCTCGGGTTGTGCCTGAAAATAGGCAGGATTTGTCTAGTGCACTTACCCGGTCAACAAAACCAAAATAAATAAATAAATAAAAAATACAAATATCTCGGCTTAGGGGTCACTTCTGAAGTAAAACTTGGATGGGTTTTACTCAGGGGACTCTGATCTATTGAGCCATGCCTTTGGCTTGATCAAAATCAGTCTAACAATAGAGTTCTGAGCTTTTAAAATCTTAGTTCGTGGCTCTCTAACCATCTTTGATCACAAGCCTGTAAATTCTTTGATCACGAGACTCTGATCGCGATCGTGCATCGCGAGCAAGGGATGAGTTGGCTAGATTTAAAAATGCTTTTTCTCAGCTCAGGGGTGCCCTAGAAACTTAAACAAGGGTGGGTTTTGCTCAGGGGCTTCGTTCTGCCCCATCTGGATAAAAAAAACATGTTTTACATATCCCTGGTAGTCTAGTGCCCCCCCATCATAATAAAATAGATAATGATTTCTAGTGGCCCCCCAATGTTCATAAATATTGTTTTTTTATATCCCTAGTGGCCCCCCGATCTGTATAAAATAATAATTGTAATTCATATTCCTGGTAGTCTAGCATAATAAAATATATAACCATCTGCAGTTTCCTGGTAGTCTAGTACCCCCCAATGTGTATTTGATAAATATTGCTTTTTTAGATCCCTGGTAGTCTAGTGGCCCACCTCAATGTGTATTAAATTATAATTGTTATTCATATCCCTGTAGTCTATGGCCGCCCTCCATCATAATAAAATAGATGAGGAGGTCCAATTTCCTGTTAGCCCTAGTAGCCCCACCACCCAAACTGAAGCCACCCAGCACCTCCCAGCCTTCCACAGACGGCAACAGGCACAGCTCGCCTCACCTCCACGTTAGCCACCTACTGTGTGTATTATGATCGCTAATGCAAAGAGGCACTCAGAAATAATTTAAGAGCTCCTCCTTGCATTAGTGCTTATAATATACACAGTCGGCAGCTGGCCATGGCAGTGAGAGGTGGATGTGCCAGTCGCCGCTGGGGAAGGGTGGGGTGCTGGGTGGCTGGGTGGAGGGCCACTAGACTACTATAGAAATTGGACATCCTTCTATTTTATTATGATGGGGGGTCTGCTAGACTACCAGGATATGAAATAATTATAATTTAATGCAGATCGGAGGTGCCACTAGGGTCTACCAGGGATCTAAAAAAGCACATTATCAATCAAGCATTGGGGGCCACTTAGACTACCAGGAAATTGCAGATGGTTGGTGTATTTTATTATGATGGGGGGCACTAGACTACCAGGGATGTGAATTACAGTTATTATTTTATACAGATTGAGGGCCACTAGACTACCAGGGATATAAAAAAAATATTTATGACATAGACATTGGGGGGGGCCACTAGAGATCATTATCTATTTTATTATGATGGGGGGTGCTAGACTACCAGGGATATTTAAAACATGATTATTTTCATTCAGATGGGGAAGAACGAAGCCCTCTGAGCAAAACCCAGCCTCATTTAACTTTGTAGGGCACCCCTGGGCTGAGAAAATACATTTTTAAATCTGGCCATCTCATCCCTCGCCCTTTGTTCGTGAGCGAGCAATTTCTTTGATCGAGACCCTGCAAATTCTTTGATCGCGAGATTCTTTGATCGTGATCATGCATTGCAAGCGAGGGACAGGATGGCCAAATAAAAAAATAAATTTTCTCAGCTCAAGGGTGTCCTAGGAAGACAAATGAGGGTGGGTTTTACCCTGGGGACTTTGTTCTGACAAACCATAGTGGTGGTTTACCACAATTCTTTGAATTTTTTTAATTAGAACAGAGTTTATTCTTTGGTTGTGACCCTGCAAATTCTTTTATCATGAGCCTGCAAATTCTTTGACTGTGAGATTCTTTGATCACGAGGGAGGGACAAGACGGACAGATTTTTTATAATGGAATAGATAGGAAAATGTTACCAATATTTAAGATTGAATATCTCAGCAACGGTTTGGTCTTTTTATTTGAAATTTGGAGGGTGTTTACGGCATGTCCTGTAGATGTGAATTATGGTGTTTACATGTCAAAGAATTTTTTTTTTGTAGAGATATTGCATGATGCACTTTATGTGTTGTGGGCAGTGTTTTGGATTGTGCTGGTGGCTTGAAATTGATAAGAGTGCCTAGCCTTAGTGTCATGGATGTAGTTTTCAGTTGTTGTATTTGTTAAATGTGAAGAGGTGTGTGACTGTGCCACTCTGATGAATGAAAAGTTCAAATTTTGTCATGTTATATCTCGGACATGGCTTGGTCTTTTTACTTGAAATTTGGAGGGTGTTGACAACATGTCCTGCAGATGTCAATATCAGTGTTTATGTTTTGAACAATATATTTTTTATAGAGATATTGTGTGATGCAGTTTACGTTTTCTGGACAGTATTTTCTATTGCTCTACTAGATTAACATTTGTTTGGTGGATGGCCTTGCTGTTGTCAATGTACTGTTTAGTCATTGGGTGTGTAATGTGGCCCGACACTTACAAGTTGGTGGAGCCCCACGCTCCCACCAACTTGCGCAACTTTCTGCTTTTCTATTCTTTTTTAATAAAAAGAAAAGAAATTCTATGCAAAAAAATGTTGTTAATGCATCAGTTAGGGTTCTTCTATAGTGAAAAAAGCAATAAAATTTGATTTTTGGGTTCCCACCCCTTGCACCTCACCTCCAGCCCACCCCCACCAACAGGCATCAGGGTGTGCTTTGGGGTCATCGGCCCAAACTCTCACCCCATTCTCCTACACTGCACCAACTCAGCTTGTTTACACAGGGGATGGTGTGAGAGGTAGGTCCGTCAACCCCAACACACACCCTGATGCCTGTTGGTGGGGGTGGGGGTGGGGTGCAAGGGGTGGGAACCCTAAAATCAAATTTCCTTGCTTTTTTCACTGTAGAAGAATGCTAACTGATGCATTAATGAAGTTTTTTGCATAGAATATATATGTTGCATATATAATAAATATATCATGTGAATATATGTATGATAGAATGCCGTGCGACTTAATCGTGTTGCATGATTCCGGGATTTCTTTTGTTCTGT
Organism: Neoceratodus forsteri; assembly: GCA_016271365.2. NCBI lineage: Eukaryota > Metazoa > Chordata > Ceratodontiformes > Ceratodontidae > Neoceratodus > Neoceratodus forsteri. The sequence goes on from JADMNL010000022.1 coordinate 82,171,826, forward strand.
GGGGGGCTACGCCCCCACACCCCCCTTATTGGGGGCTGTGCTCCTGGGCCCCCCACTAGGGATTCTAACTCTGGGGGGTCCAACTCGGAGAGTGCACAGGTCCAGGATGCGCCATTATGCCGTACGCTATTAAGCGTATGACATTATGACCCAGTACACTCAAAAAGGACTGTTTTGTGGCTCACTAAGTCCAATATGGCTTTCAGACTATACAAAACTGCTCACATCTCCAAAAAGTTTATGTGAACATGAGTCCCTGAGAGGTTGCAGGCACCTTGTGTTTGAAGGCCCTGATAGTGGGCTCCCCTGCAGGGAGGCATCTGTGGTAAGAACCACTTCTGGCTCTGGTGGGAAGATAGGGGGAAACCTCTGAGGAGATTTTCCTCCACTGACCACCATGTAAGATACCTTACCTGGGGTGTGGTCACCTAAATGAGGTGTGTCTGCAGATGCAATGCTTGTGACCACTGGGCACTGAGCATCCACTGGACTGTTCTCATGTGTAGGCATACCAGCAGCACTGTGATAACTGAGGAAGCTATGAGACCCAGCATGCTTTGCATAGAGTGGGCCCGTACAGTCTTACACTCCATGATATAGTATGCCTTCTGTAGAAGGTTACATGCAGAACAGCTCCTATGAATAGCAGTTGTTAGGAGGAATGGGTTGAGATGTGTTGAGGTTTAGCAAGACTCCTATGGAAGTTAGGAACTGAGAGGCAGTGACTACTGTCTTTTCCATTTTCTGAGTCCTGTCTGGATGGGCTTGAAATTAGCTAGTCATCCAAGTGCAGGAAGATTTGGAGTTGCAGTTTCCTCAGGTACCCTGCAAGAACTGCAAAGTACTTTGTTGAAACTTGTGGCACCAATGAAAGCCTAAAGGAGGTATCTGTGGTGGTTGGGGAGGACCAGTATGTGCTGGTATGCATCTTGCATATCCAGGGGTGCTAGCCAGTCCTGAGATTTCAGGCTTCTCAACTCATGAATTTGTTCAGATTTTTGAAGTTGAGAATGAGGCTCATTCCCCCAATTTTATTGGAACTAGGAAGCTGTGGGAGTAGAAAAATAGGTTACCCACCTGTTACTGTAATTCTAAGAGTGGAATGAGGCTTACATCCACACACTGGTAGCTCCTCCTTAAGAGCTGATTCACCAGAATGTCTTGAAGCAAAGCTCCTCCCACCCCCTGGGTTGTATGTCTCTTGGTGCCACCCTGTGACATCAGATCTTTGTATGCTGGAAGCAAGGATCCATGTACCACATGCCAGGGGAGGTTGGGTGGGTAGTGTGAATGTGAACCATGTACATTCCTAGAACTATGGTTACAGGTGAGTAACCTATTTTTCTTGGGGCATGGATATAGCTCACTTATCCACACACTGGCAAAGTTTCAGCAGTTCTCTGGGAGGAGGGGGCAAGGCACACACCCCTATTTTGGCAGAGAATGTAGAACTGAGGTCCCAAATGCAGCATCTTGATAAGAATCTGGGTCAGTGTTGTAATGGGAAATGAAGGTGTGTGCTGAGTTCCAGATGGCAGCCCTGCAGCTCTCCTGGGTAGGGATGTCCCTGGAAGCAGCCACTGAGGTAGTGGTGTGTCTGGAGGAATGATCCCTGTGCCCTATAGGAGGCTTCCTACCAGCCAACCTATAATATAGGTTTGATGCAAGACATAATCCATGCGCCACTCATCCTCTGAGCTGTCAGCCTGCTAGGTGTGGTTTCAGTGTATGTCACAATGAGCTGCTGAGCCTTACTCCAAACTCCAGCCATGTGCACCACATAATAGAAGAGTGTCTGCTACAGGTTTAAAGTATGGAGTCTGTGGTCACCCTCTGAAGATGGATTTGTAAAGAAGACTAGGAAGTACATCACTTGGTTAAGGTGGAACTCTGAGACAACCTTTAGGAGGAATTTTGGATGGAGCTGAAGGATGACTTTGTCTCTGTGGAAGACCAAGTATGGAGGATCCATTGAGAGCACTTGGAGTACATTGATCCTTCTGGTCAATGTGATAGCCACCAGGAAGGTTGTCTAACATGATAGATGTAGCATTTTACACCTGTGCATAGGCTCAAAATGCATGTCCATGAACACTGCCAGAACCAGCAACAAGTCCCAAGGTGGTGGAGGTTCATGCAGCAGTGGGGACAAGTAGTCAAGGCTTTTAAAAAAGCACCAGACTACCTTCTCCTGCACCACCATCAGCATACCAGCCCATGCCCAGTATGCAGAGATGGCTGCCATGTGCACCTTAAGGGTTGTTGATGTCAGTCCCAGCTGGGATAGGGGCCGGAGGTACTCTTATATGCTAGCCACAGGGCAAGCAAGGGAATCAAGCTCCTTGCCCTGCACCGAATGGAAAACTGTTTCTATTTAAAGGCATAGCACTGGTGAATCAACTCTTTTCATGAGACTTCCTCAATGTGGAGTACATTCTCTGAAAGACCCAAAGGCTGGAATTCTAACCACTCAAGAACCAGCCTTTGAAGTGCAGGGATTGAAGGTCCAGTTGCAGGATCTTCCACTGTTGTCAAGTCAGCAGATCTGGGCAAAGAGGCATCTGCCAAGGGGGTTTGTTGCTGAGGGTTGGGAGATCCAGCTGCCAGAACTGGTGAGGCCAGTTCCAAGCTATTACGATAATCCACACCTTGTGCTTCCATACCTTGACCACCACATTATGGATTAGGAAAAAGTAAGGAAAAGCATACAGGAGGTCTGAGGTCCAGGGCTTCATGAAGATGTCAACCAGCAGTGTCCTGGATAGTGGGAGTGGGCACAGAACAGCCTCAGTTTTGCATTCTTCCAGAAGGCAAACAGGTCCATCAGAGGGGTATCCCACAGGGAGGACAGTAATAGTAAGTTCATTGATTGACCTAAGAGGTCATTATAATATTTTAACACACGACTCTTCATAATGCAAAATTAAAACAGTTATGCACACAATTGCAAATAAATACCTAACATCTAGTGTATGTAAAAAAGGCACTATCTAAAAGTAATTTCTAAAATGGCTTCAAAGAAGACCCCAATTTGACAAAAAAAGAATGATCTGAAAATGTTCAAATACAGTGCAATCAAATAGTCATATCCTTCCTTTATAACCATATATAGCAGTCTTATTGAAATACATATTTTCATATGGAGAATAATTTTCAATAAAACACTAATAAAATCCTTATAAGTTCACATTCCATAAGTTATACATATTGCACTTGAATAAACCACATGTATCTCAAAACCTCTTCTTGATGAGAGGTGCCTATATAAGCGAACAGGTTACACAAAATCAGACTCTTCTAAGGCATATTCAAATTTAAGTTTCTTGGTTTTTACTTTTTAATTTCATTTAATGTCATGAAATAGCTAACCATTCGCCTAATTGTCCATTCATCCTCAATCTGCATTATTATTTCTGTCAGAAAGGTTTTATTTAAGTCTGTCTGATTCTGGATAAAAGGTCCTTGCCACATGTTCTTGTCTGGTTGTACCATGGACACTCCCATAGGACATGCAACAGATCCTCCTTGGTGCCCATTAAGCAGGAGCATTGCTGTTCAGTCTGAGTATCTTTTGTTATATCTGGCTTTTGGCAAATTGCTTTCAAGTCTTTCAAATTTATACCAGGTAAAAACATTCCTTAGGGACGGATATGTAAGAATGTCTAGAAAGTATCTATATCTAAACAAGCCATTACTGACTGCAAACCATGGAGAGAATTTTATTTTAACAAAGTTTTCTAGGTCCAATTCAATCCATTTGTTATATATTCTAATTGTCATATAATTCTTATATTTTAGACATAACATGATATGTTTTCTGGGTATCTCAGTAGACCCATGAATGGTTAAAACTAGATAATATGCTTTTGTACCATATTATACATAGCCAGCTCTTTTTCTCAGCAAGGCATTTACATGAGAACCAGTCTTCCTTCAGGCTAATCTGTTTTAACCATTAACCGAGTTTCCTATAATCTATAATTGTGTATATGTTTATAATTCCTGATTCAGAATGAATGTTAACTGCTGGACAGGTAGGCCCTAAGCCAAGAGTTTTCCTTAATAGTTTAAATATGGGAACTGTGCGGAGACCTCTTTTGGAGGAGTCCCATATCTCAATGCCATATAATAGCTGAGAACAACAACTTGTGGCGCTAGCAATGATCAGTGGCTTTACGTCATCCCACCACATTTATTTATTTTTAGTTATTTAAAGTTGTTAACCGGGAGAGGCACACTGAGCCAAGACTCATTTCCAGGTAGAACCCAGGGGTAAGGGAATTGGGAGGTTCGTAATACACAATTGAATACAATATATAAGTACAGGGAAGAGACATAGGAAGAATCAAACCTACATAGACTATATGTAACTTTTTTGGAGTTTTCTAAAATTCTGAAAACATGCTTAGACCAAGTGGCAGACATGTAGGTCAACCATAAACATGTATATTTGTTCACTACTTCTAATCTCTGATTCCTTATGGACCAATGTCCATTTTCCCCCTTTGAACAAATACCAGTACTTGGGTTTTTGTAAGACTGAGTTTTTCATTTAAGGTTTTTGGTTTTTTAGGCCAATAAGTTAAAATTTCTCTGTAGTCCCTTTTTCAATAGTTATACTGTAGCAGGATCAAGTCAATGACATACACTGATGCAAAACACCTATGATTTTGAATCTTTGGCAAATCAGAAACCAAGCCATCAAACTGTTTTAATAGCTGTCACTAAATAAACAAAACAGTGTTGGGGCCAATACGCAATCCTGCCAGACTCCTTTGTTAACTGGTATAGTTCTAGATAATTGCCCGTTAACACCTTTCCTGATTCTTGCCCATTTTCTGAATATAAATTATGAATTATATGGATCAAAGCTGGATTGATGCTGTGTTTTAACATAAAAGACAAAAGTAGTTCTCTAGAAATAGCATCAAATGCATTGGAGAAATCCAAAAAGACTGCATATAACTTTTGTCATCTTACATGAATATATTTTTTGATTAGGTGACCTAAAATAAAACAGTTATCAAATGTAGTGTATTTATTTCTAAATTCACCTTGATATTCACTTAGCCATCCAGTTTGTGTTATTTGTATTTTTAATTTTTCTAGTAAGATTTTTGAGAATATTTTTAAGTTGATATCTAGGAGGCTAATTTAGCAGTGTCAGTGGTTCAGCAAGTAGCACACTTGCTTTTGAGGCCAGAAGATCAGAAGGCAGTGGGTTCTATCCCCACACCAGGCACTTGGGTTAATATCCCAATACTGACACTGTAGTGCAGCATGAGGGGAGGTGCTGCACTCCTGAGATGCCATCTTTTGAATGAGACGTTAAACCGAGGTCCCATCTGCCTGGATTAGTGGTAGTTTGGGTGGATGTTAAAGATCCCATGGCACGTCTCAAAAAGAGTAGGAGAACATTTTTTATTAACAAAAGATTTATTTACAATTCACAATAGTGTTAACATTCATTCACCTCTGTAAATCAGGAGTGTCTGAGTTCGTTATCCAAGCAAGACTTTTCCAAAATTCTAATAGCATATGATTATTCACAGTTTTCATTTCTAAATAATACATGTTTTAAATCACACTTGATTTTTCTTTTAAAGTTCTTGAGGAGACTGGTGTTTTTGTTGTAAAGTAAAGAGACAATGGGCAGTCCAAATATGCCATTTCAATACTGTAAAAATTACCTTCAGAGTATCTATATTCCATTTTTTTCATTCTCTCGAAAAAAAATCATACATTATATTTATATGATTAAAATAATTTGAACAGTGTCAGTGGCTCAGTAGGTAGCACACTTGCCTCTGAGGCCAAGAGATCAAAGGGCTGTGGGTTCTGTTCCCACATCTGGCACCTGGGTTAATATCCCAATACTGACACTGTAGTGCAGCATGAGAGGGGTGCTGTACTTCTGAGGTGCTGTCTTTTGGATGAGATGCTAAACCAAGGTCCCATCTGCCTGGATTGGTGGTAGTTCAGGTGGATGGTAAAGGTCCCATGGCACTTATCGAAAAGAGTAGGGTGTTTTTATTTATAGTAATACATACAGGAAATCACATGAAACAATAAAGATGATACTTGATCCTCATAATAAACTACAATGAAACTGAAAAGGTAGAGGGGGAAAAAACATAAGAAAGGACACAAATTAAAAGGAAAAAATTCATAATTACCAAACAGTAATACTGCTTAAAAAACCCCACCAAAAAAAGAGGGGGATATTAGGGAGGAAGGTTAACTATCCAAGTTATTTATATTTAATAATGTAAGAAAAACCTCTCCACCAAAAATTTACTTTATCAATGTTATACATTTGTTTATCTTTCAAATAAACTTTCAACAATTAATTCATAACATAACAAAACCGTTCCACTGTACTCAATTTCTGATAAATTACCCATTGACATCATAATTGCCATAAACAAAATCTTAAACATGCAAAACAAATTAATAACGTGTGTTTATCATATATCTGTAGGCAGGGTGGCACTATTCCAATAATTAAAGTCTCATAATTAATAAGAGACAACCAAGGCATATTCCATCTATTAGCAGCATATTTCCATATTGATTTAGAAAAAGAACAATACAAGAAAAAATGCTCCATAGTTTCCTCTTGGTTTATACAATCAGGAAAAGGACAATTCCTCTCTTCCTTAGCCTTATACTTAGCCGTGCCTTTCACATTTAAATGACCATACATGATGAGCCACTGGGTTTCCCACATCTGTATAGGGAGTCTGGGGTTATTTAATTGTTCTAAAATATTTTTAACAACTGCAGAGGGACAATTTTTAAAACATGGGTCAGTAGGATAGACTCTAGCCATTATCATCCTATAAAGATCTTTCATATTGGAAGAAGAAATTTGTTCTTTTAACACCTGCCATTTATACAGCTTTTGTGCGGAAGGTCAGAAATATGCTGGGAAATGAAGATGTGGATGGATTTTAGGAGCATAAAGTATCCAGGCCTGCAGATAGTGTTCTAGAGACTGCCTAATCCAAAACCTATCTCGACTAACTGAGAATAAAAAACATTTCCTTAAATTAAGTGAAATAAACAATACATGACAAAAAATAACTGGGTCCATCATACCCAAACCCCCTTTGTCCTTAGCCAAATATGTATAACATCTTTTCACTGGATTCAGTCTATTCCCCCATAGAAGTTGGAAACAACAACAACTATATATTCTGGCTTCATATTGAGTAGGTACCGGAATGATTTGGGCAATATATTGTAAATAGGGTAAAATAAATTGTTTTAGAACCTGTATTCTTTTGAGTTTGGAGAATTTAAACTGCTTCCACCTAGCAATTTTCCCCTCAACCTTTTTACAAACTAAATCCCAGTTATCTACTGGCAAATTTTGTGGCCCAAAAAAAACACCCAAAATAGTTATAGGTTCGATAGAGAAACAAATATTATTAACTAAAATAGGAAAATGAATAACACTCCCTATCAGAAGACCTTTGGATTTTGTGTGATTAAGCTCATCATTTGACAAAGAAGAGAAAAAAGAAAAGTCTGTAAAAAAATCTGCTATCTGCTCCTGTGAATTAAAAAAAAGGCAAACATCATCAGCAAAAGCCTGTACCAATAATTGATCATTTGATAAAGGTTTATGTACCCCTTCCCAGCGAGGAGGGTTAGTTAAAGCACGTAACAAAGGCTCTAATGAAAAAACATATAGCAAGGGGCTCAAAGGGCACCCTTGATGCACCCCAGTATTTATTTCTATTCCCTTTGTTATATGCTTCTTAACCACTGGATAGACTTTAGATGATTTATATAAAGCCCGAATCATCCCAACAAATGAAATCGGGATCCCAAGAAATTCTAGGATCCAAAATAAAAATCCCTGGTTAACCCTATCAAAAGCTTTCTCCAAATCAATTGATAACAAAAAACAGCCTTCCCTTCTAAAGATAAATATTCTATTACCTCTCTAATGATTATTAAAGGCAACTGGATATTCCTATCTGGGACTCCAATAATCGTAACCTATTGTTCAACAATGAGGCAAAGATTTTATAATTAGTGTTTAAAATAGTAATGAGCCTCCAATTCCTAAGGTCTCCTTTATCCCCTGATTTAAATATATAAATCAATAGTCCTTCTGTAAAAAAATCTGGGAACTGAACTTTAGAGACAAAAAATTGAAAAACTAAAAGTAAACAAGCTGTGATGTCTGTTTGAAAAGTTTTATAAAAAGAATTCAGAAGGCCATCTAAACCTGGCATTACATTATCTTTTAATTTTTTAATAACCCTTTCAATTTCAAGGCGGCAGAAAGGAACTTCCAATTTATCCCTCTCCTGGGCTTCTACAAGGTCAGGAGGCACCCCTAAATAATGTGCAATCTCAAAAACAGAAGGTTCCGAAATTGGTTTTAAACTATCAAAATAATCTTTAATAATAGAATTAATACCCCCTGCATCCTCCACCTTAATCTGATTGCACATGAGATATTTCAAAGTTGTAGAATCCTGTAGTTTTTTACATAATTCAAAGGGATCCCCAAAAACTGTTTTAGAAGAGTGATTAGTAAGGACTGCTTGCAAAGTTTGAGACCTATTATATTGATATAGTTTCATTTGATCTTTAATGTGTTGAATTTGATCCGAAAAATCATACTTAGATGTATTAGCTAAGTTAATCAGGTATTGCAATTGAGTCCTTAACTTTAAATATGAAAGAAAACCAGAATTCTGTTTTCTTTTACCATATTTTTGAAACCAAGAACAACAATCTTGCTTCGTTTCCAACCACCAAATACCTAAATCAGAATACAAAAATGCTATTGATAGCCTGGCCCTCAATATAAGGGAAATTGAGTTTATTACCACAGCTTCTTTCAAGATGAAGGTATTTAGTTTCCATCTCGAAGATTTCCTCCCAACAGAGAGGAAAGTGTCCACTTCAACCAACACTAAGAGGTGATCTGAGAATTCCACAGGGACTATACTGAAATTTCCTATTTCTGTATTTTTTTAAAGGAATAAATAATTGATCGTAGAACCAACTTTTCCCTTAAAAAAAAGTAAAATTAGAATCTAGTTTTACAGAGGAGTTACAATTAACCAAATCTCCTGTCTTGATAATTGATGCTAAACAGTTTGCGTCACAATATATTTTTTGTTTACCCCACCTTTGATAGAGAGAGTACAATTAAAATCGACTCCCCAAAAAATAGTAAGGGAAGAAATAAGAAAGGGTTAAATTAGTTTCATGTACTCAGTTCGAAGAGCCTTTTTCTGGATTTCTCAGAAGAAGCCAGAAGGGGAAGGAAGGAAACATATTCAATTCAGTGCTTTAGAGTAACTGGTAATTGCTATTTTTCTTTTAAACTTAGATGGTGGGCTTTTAGTGACACTGTACTTTCTTTGTTGTCTTTACTTAGAATTGTTTTTGGGCTGTTGAAAATTTAAAACGTAGTGGTGGTGTAATTCTGTGCTGTCTTTAATTGCTGCAAATTTTATCTTGGCTTGTCTGACTGCCCTGTAGTTGGGTGAGGGTGTTAATTGTCTGGCCTCTGACCTCAGCTACGTGATAACTGGAGGTGGGGCTTAGTCAGAGTTGAGGTAACAAGTGAGTTTTATTTCTCAGAAGAAGCCAGAAGGGGAAGGAAGGAAACATATTCAATTCAGTGCTTTAGAGTAACTGGTAATTGCTATTTTTCTTTTAAACTTAGATTGTGGGCTTTTAGTGACACTGTACTTTCTTTGTTGTCTTTACTTAGAATTGTTTTTGGGCTGTTGAAAATTTAAAACATAGTGGTGGTGGTGTAATTCTGTACTGTCTTTAATTGCTGCAAATTTCACCCCTCCCTTCCCAACTCTTAATTATATGCCCTGTTAAATCTGATTGACAGGAGCTAAACACAGGGTATAGTAAGGGGTGTGAAGTAGGAGGGGCATAAGGGGGAAGAAGCCCACCCTCAGCACGACAAGTGTGTTGACTCATTTATTTATTGATTTCCTTTTTTTTTTTTAAAGAAAATTATCTGAGGATCAGTGGCGGGATTTTTAGGACAGTAAACTAATAAAAAGGGAACTAGGAGAGCTTCAGTAGCAGACAAGTAGTGGAATAGCAGTATAACTGCATTATAATGTGGGGAGTGGTGCAATGCAGTGGCTGTGGGGCAGCCATATTCAGGCAGACCTTCTGGACACTGAGGTGCTGCCTTATCTGCATGCATTTCTCTGGACTGTGGGATGAGGTAGCCAGACTCAGAGCGGAAGTAAACTGGGTCAGGAGTACCATCACCCCTATTCAGAGACCACCCAGTCCAATGCAACTGCCTCAAACGATGCCGAGAATGAGGAGCACTTGGATGAAAGTGGGCTCAGGGAGGGTTAGAGCGGTTAGACAGAGGCACATCCCAGATCCTATTCCACTCAAGAACTCATATGCCACACCGGCAAATGAGGACAACCAAATAGAGGTACCCAGAGAAGTGGAAGGAAAGGATGTGGAGGTTAGCCAAGGAGGTGACCTCAGCGGGAAAAGCAGTGGACCCCAGAGGAGGAGGAGGAAGCAAATCCTGGTGGGGGACCCCATCATAAGAGGGATCCAGCTAGGAACACAGGAGGGGGAGGACAGGGAGGTGAGGTGCCTACCAGGTGCCACGGCATGGAGGGATGGAAGGAAGATCCTGGGGATCACTGGGAAGGCAAGACGGGAGGGTGAGCTGGATGTCATTATCCACCTAGGTACTAATGACCTGGCAAATGGGGAGCCAAAGGAAGTTCAGGAAGAGTTTAGGAAATTGGGGAGGGGTCTCAAGCAAGTAGCTACTTCTGTCACTTTCTCAGAAGTACTTCCTGCAAGAGGCTAGGGAGAGCATAGGAGTGCATGCACCAGGAACTTTAACTCATGGTTGAAGAACTGGTGCTGTGAGAAAGGGTTTGGATTCATTGGTGACTGGGGACCCACCTTGAGGGATGGAGGTTTGTTCAAGCCTGATGGCCTGCATCCATCCTGGAGGGGAATCCAAGCACTCAATGATAAGTTTAAATGCTACTTTGACAAGCATTTAAACTAGCAGGAAGGGTGGCAGGCCAGCAAGGAGGGTACCTACTTGTTCACCACACACAGCTAGCAGTGGAACCAGTGAACCAGAGGAGTGGCTATCTCTGCAAAGCAGTGTGCAAAAGATGGAGATTAGTGCCCAAGAGGTGGATAGTCAGAAAAGGGGCAAAATTCAGCAGAAGGGCAGACAGCAAGGAGAACCAGGGATAAAGGACAACCAAAGAAGGGGCTGGAGTAGAACAGAGAAACAGTCTAGGGAGGTCAAATCATGAAAAGCCATGTGTGCAAATGCCAGGAGCCTTAGCAACAAGATGGAAGATCTGGAGACTGTCATGGTGCAGTCAGACCTGGACATTGTGGCCATCACTGAAACCTGGTGTAATGATAACCACGACTGGGAGATGGCCATACCTGGCTACAACATATTCAGAAGAGACAGAGCAAGCAGGAAGGGAGGAGGAGTGGCACTGTATGTGAAAAATGACATAAGGGCCACAGAGATTCAGGAGGAACAAAATGGGGGAGAGATACTGTGGGTTAAGCTGGAAAGGAAAATGGGGACAGCCATCCACACAGGTGTTCAAGTTCAAGTTCAAGTTCAAGTTTATTGCAAGAAAACTCCATTGAGCAAGCTCATTCACAAGGAGGTCCTGTGACATAAACACTTAAAGTACAAACATAGATAGGTAATAACAGTATATACATGAAATGCACGTTACATGATACGGGCTGGATATACATACAAGGGTACCACATAGGGTGACCGAGGTGTAAACATTAATATGACACAGGGAAGCTTAATTTACAGGTTGCATACTGATAAATGAAACATGATGATCGGTGTGTGCAATACATATATTTTGGCAGCTAGAACAAACAACAGACTACAACTGATATGGGGGAGGAGTGATTTGATAGAGTAGCAGTGGAGCATAAGCATAGATAAAGCCAGGAGTAGAAGGGAAGGAAAGCAGTTAATATGACAAAGCAATTATACCTTACCAGTGGATAAATATGGCACACATGGGAAGGAAGAGACTTAATGACAGTTACAGGTGTCTTTATTTTGGCTGAACTTAGCGATTTGTAGAAGTTTATTGAAACTGTGCTAGTTAGTTTCAGTACAGTTTGTAATTGGTTCCAAATGGAGGAAGGGCATATGCATAGCACGTTTACCAAAGGAGGTCCACGTCCTTGGTATGTCAAGCATAATAAAGTCAGATTTTCTTAACGTATGCACTATGTGAGATACTAATAAGGGAAGAGAGATAGCTTGGCAATTTCTGCAGGAGCAGTTTAAGAGTCCATAGCCCAGCATGGAGCAGGTGTCTAGTAGTAAGGGATGTCCAACCAACAGCTGCATATAAGTCACAGTGATGCGAACGATAAGGGGAGTTGGTAATGAACCGTAATGCAAGGTGATAAAGGATGTCCAGTTTACTTAGATTTGCAAGAGTGGTGGAGGAATAGATTACATCTCCATAGTTGAGCAGGGGGAGAAAAGTGGCCTGTACAAGCTTGTTTCGAGTTTCAAGGGGGGAAAAGGTCTATAGACCACCAGCCCAGGAGGAAGAAACAGATAGGGAGCTGATGCTAGCCATCCAAAGGATGGCAGACAAGGGTGAGGTAGTACTGGTTGGAGACTTCAATATTCCAGACGTGGACTGGAGCATCCCAGCAGCAGCATCAACTAGGAGCAGATTTATCCTGGACTCCCTTCAGGGTGCCTTCCTCAAGCAACTGGTCATGGAACCAACTCGGCAGAAGGCAATACTGGACCTTGTGCTCACAAATAGGGACAGTGTGATGGGGATAACAGTGGGGAGCACCTGGGGAACAGTGATCACCAGTCATTGTGGTTTGAAATCACAGAAAGAGCAGAGCCAAACCACACAAAAACACGTATCCTGGATTTTAAGCGGGTAGACTTTGGGAAAATGGGGAGATACTTGAAAGAGGCATTAAGGGGAATGGGACAGGAATCAGGGGTTAAGGAACAGTGGGCAGTATTTAAAATGGGGATTACAAGAACAACAGAATTAAACATTAAGCAGGTTAGCAAGAGGAAAAGGAAGAGGAGACCATTATGGTTTTCCAAAGAGGTAGCAAAGAAAGTGAAAGCCAAAAGATTGCATTCAGGCAATACAAAAAAGACACAGGCAGAAGGGGATAGGGAGAAGTACCAGGAGAAGCAAAGGAGGCAGGGAGGTCAGTAAGGGAAGCCAAAGCTCAGACAGAAGAACACATTGCAAAATCAGTGGGTAGAGGGACAAAACCTTTACAGGTACATAAGTGAAAAAGAAAGACAAAGGGAGGGATAGTGAGACTGAAGGGAGGATGGGGCAGCGTGGGATGACAACAGTAAAGCTGACATATAGAACAGGTATTTCTGCTCAGTCTTTACTGAGGAAGAGGAGGGTGATGGGTCTGAAGGGAGTACAAGGGGTGAGAATGGTGCAGAATGGACACAAGTCCCTTTACACGAGAAAGGGTCCTGAAGGAACTGGAAGTAATAGTGAGTTGATAAAGTTAATGAAGCCAGATGGGGTGAAACCCAGGAACTTAAAGAACTAAGAGAGGTGGTGGCTAAACCTCTGGCTATACTGTTTATCCAATCACTGGAAACAGGGGTACCCAAAGACTGGAGGACAGCAGATGGAGTCCCCTTATACAAAAGTGGGAACAAAGAAGAAGCAGGGAACTACAGACCAGTCCAGCCTCACCTCGGTAGTGGGAAACATCATGGAAGCACTACTGAAGGAGAGATTGGTGGAACATCTGGTTGTCAAACGGACTACAGGACCCAAGGCAGCATGGTTTTCCAGGGAGGTCATGTCAGACCAACCTCATTTAATTTTTGACTGGATGACTAGGGAGGTGGATCAGGGATGGCAGTGGACATGGCCTATCTGGACTTCAGCAAGGCCTTTGACACTGTGCCACATAGAAGACTATTACACAAACTGGGGAATATGGGTGTGGGCAGGACAGTAGTGTGGTGGGTAGGTAACTGGCTGGGTGGTAGACCACAGAGGGTGGTGGTAAATGGCTGTCACTCCACAGAGGGAAGAGTGACCAGTGGGGTACAACAGGGATCAGTGCCGGGACCGGTCCTATTCAACATCTTCATCAGTGACATTGCGCAGGACCTAGAAGGCAGAATTCACTGTTCACTGATGACACAAAGCACTGTATCAGAGTAGACACACCAGAGGGTGTAGACAGAATGAGAAGGGACCTGCAGAAACTTGAAGAATGGTCAGGGGTTTGGCAGTTGAAATTCAATGCAAGGAAGTGCAAGAAAATGCATATGGGGCACAAAAACCCTGGCACAATATATCAGTTGTGGGGTGAGGATATAGCATGCACCAAGCAGGAAAGGGATCTTGGGGTTATCATCTCTGATTACCTCAAGGTAGGGAAACAGTGTGACAAGGCAGCAGGTAAAGCAAATAGGATGCTGGGATGTATAGGCAGGGGCATCGCCAGCAGGAAAAGGGAGGTCATAATTCCGCTATACAAGACAATAGTGAGGCCCCACCTGGAGTACAGTGTACAGTTCTGGAGACCATACCTACGTAAGGACATAGACAAGGTAGAGAAGGTTCAGAAGAGAGCAACAAAGATGGTGCATGGATTGCATCACAAGTCCTATGAAGACAAGTTGAAGGAACTGAACATGTACTCCCTGGAGGAGAGGAGGGAGAGAGGGGATATGATAGAGACATACAAGTATCTTACAGGGAGGAACAGGGTGCAGGAATACACTATTTTTAAGTGAAAAGGTGTTCCAGGACTAGAGGGCATGGGGTGAAGTTGGAGGAGGATGATTCAGAGGAAACATGAGGAAGAATTTCTTCACAGAACGGGTGGTGTACAAGTGGAACACCCTGCCAGAGGAAGTGGTGGGGGCTGAAACAATCATGGGATTTAAGAATGCACGGGATAGACATAAAGGAATTCTGGAGGTCAGGGGTAAGGGGCAACAGACTTCTAGGAAAACAAACTGAACTTACAAGTTCAAATGGGCAGACTGGATGGGCCATAGGCCCTTATCTGCCGACACTGTCTATGTATCTATGATTATAAATATTAATAAATCTATAAGCTCTAGAGTGCCATAGACCATCAATAATTAAAATTCTCCCCGGAATCAATTCAATTAGTTTGAGTAACACAAAATGAAAAGAATTAAACAAAATACCTATCCCATCTGCTCTGTCCCTTCCAAAGGACCAAAAAGAAGGCCCCCAAGGCCAGTCCCTTTTGAAGGAAAAAATTTCTTCTTGAGCAAACATCCAGGTTTCTTGGAGAAAACATATTCCCAAAGATTGGTCTCTAACGAGCTGAAAAACAGCTTGTCTTTTAGCAAAGTTAAGCAGACTGTGTGTATTAAGAGAGCCCCAAATGAACCTGGCCATGAAAGTAAAAAGAAACCAGAGGAAACACAACCCATTTTTTCCTCCTTTTCTTTTTTTTCTCCTTATAATCTTCTATAGGGGCACTCATACCACCTTGAAAGGATTTTTGGGAGTCTGAGTCTCCAACATCCATCTCTGAATCCCCAAGAGGTAAAAAGCAGCATAAGAATTTGAGATTCAAAGATTCATTTTAGAAACAACCCCAGCCTTCACATGTCTATTTGACTGACATGGAGGAAGGAAGATACTCCTACACTGTCCCTAGTAGGTTGTTCTGGTTCTGTAGTATCAGTGTAACAAACAGGATCTAGAAGATTTACCACTTCTACTTCAATTTTGACAATACTAGCTGGAACTACAGATGGGGAAGGTGAAGTAGGAGGAGGAAGGGGGGGCCAAGGGGCCCTGAACTGGGAAACCAAATCTAAGGATCCCTGCTGAAGAGGAGGAGCCATTTCCTTAGTCTCCACCTTTTTGGAAACTGCATCCTGGGCCTGCTGAATGATTAAGTCTGTACTACCACAAGAGGCCTTATTTTTAGCGACCCAAGGGAAATCTCTAAAAGCATGGCCAAAATCCTCACATAAGTCACACTTAGGTGTGGTTCGCACACTGCATAGTGATATGACCCACTTCCCCACAATTATCACATCTCGGCTGGTCACACACACTAGAAAGACGAGATTTACCTCCACACTTATAGCATGCCCTGGGTTTCCTACTGTAAAAATATACTCCTCGATCTCTCCCCAACAAAAAGGCATTTGGAATATGCTCAATTCCGGAATCTGTTTGTCTAAGCTTCACCCTTTATTTCCATCCACTGGTCCAAAACTGCTCAGAGTCCAAAATAGGGTCTGGATCACTTAGTATACCACATTTTTGGGAAAGCCAATAAGTAATATCTTCCACATGGACCCCCTCATTCCTAAACATCCCTGTGACATTTTTGATTAAAGGCTTAGAAGGCGGAATTACCAAGAAGGGGGTCCATATAGGGGAAAATTTAACTTGCCCATAACGTTCCCAGAAAAGGTCTAAATTATAAGCTGAATGAAAATTAATAACAAAATTATCTTCCTTGGAAATATTTATAAATGCAAAAACATCTCTTGGTAAAAATTTCAATGATTCCTTAATTAAATAGTTCCCCACATAATGTCTATCGGGCCTGACATCTGGCCACCTTTGTAGCGTATTCTCACTGCGTTCCGCCAAGGTGCAGCTTCCCTTCTAGATTTTGAAAAAAAGTTCAGATAAGAGAGGTTGAGTTATAGGCTCCAAAGCCCCCACACTCTCTTTTTGCGCTGAAGCCTGTGATCCTGAAGCCAAGTCCACCTTTGGAAAAGGTTGTAGATCAGGTACAGATGTTTGTACCAGCATAGCTGTAGCAGGAAAAGTAGAAGGGATATTCTGTAAATTAGTCTTTGGCCACCACTCAGGAGCCTGAAGATTAAGTGAAGGATCCCAGGCTGAATCCGGGGTCCAAATCCCTGATGGGCCCTTCTCCCATCCAGCTCCCTGTAATACTTTCTGAGGAGACCAGGAAGCATCATGTATACTACCTAGTACCTAGTCTGTTTCTGCTCAACTTGCCCAACAAAACTCCCTGAGTGGCTTCTCCTTACCTTTTTCTAGCTCATTCTGTGGTCTGCCACCTCTCTGTTGGTATCTATAATGAGTTTTACTGTATAGCTATATAAATCTTTGTTGAACCGACTGGGTCTTGCTCCTCGGTGTAGCTGCAAGCTGTAACCACCTATGATCATATGTCCTCCTATTTGTTTGCTAATGACCATATTGTATAAGCATGTTCTGTACTGTTTGTCCTCTCTGTGACGAGGTACCTTTGTAAATGAGCCTTTGGCTCAAAGGTTTTAAACTGATGTTTCAATAAATAAATAAATAAACAATAAATACTAGAAACCCCATTTCCTTGATATATTTGGACAGATTCTGAATTAGACACACATTTTCTATACTGGGAAAACTCCTGTGCAACAGCTGTAGACCCTTGTAGTAAAGGTGCATTGTGTTTCGGGGTAACCAGCGGAGAAAAACTAAATTCAGCCACTCCTTGTTGATCATTAACCTTTGTTTGATATGATATAAGAAGGGCCTCAGTCTGTGCAGTGCCAGAAGGTGACTGCGGATGGAACACAAAACCCGATTCCTTTGACAAAGTTATAGCAGTTTGAAACTTTGAATCCACATGTTGCAGCACTGAAGCCACAGTAGGCCATTTGAAAAGTTCAGAAAGAGCTGAAACCGGCTCACCGACAATGGCAGTCTCAAGAGATGTGTCCGGCTTTTGGCACTCGCTATTCTTAGCGATTAACCTGCCAGCTGGCACACTCATTTCAGTTTTACAAGCCTTGGAAGAAACATTAACTCACTCACCCAACTTCTTTAAAAGGAGCTGACCGACGACTTCCTCATTCCTGCTGTCAATATTCCGCTGGCAGCTTGTCAGACTGCTCAGCTGAGATAGCCTGTGATGTACAGCTTTGCAAAACAAGCGGCACAATATATGACATTTCCACCATGGTTTCTTTGCCTTCACTCCATAAAATAGAATTTATTGCAGTTCTTAATAACTCCATTGTAGACCTCTCTGGTACCAACAGCTCCGGTACCCATAGAGCTTCATGAAAAACCTTGTCTCCTTCACCAACCGGCATTTTCAACACGGCATCAGAAAAAACATCCTCTGCTAGTAGTGAGGCCTTCTTCACTACTAGACACACATCCACCTCTTCTGACAACTCTCCCAGAGTGGCCATCTCACAGAGAGACGGCTGTCCACCCACACATGAACCAGACGAATCCATAGCAGGAGAAGTAGGCTGAAAAGCAGGAGCTGGAACCTGGGGACAAAGAGCAGCATTTCCACCACCTCCACCAGGATCTGGAACAGCAGCCATCTTGGAGTCACCAGCAAAAGGGTCCCCTCTGCTCACAGAAAGCAGAGTAGGGGAATTTCCCTGGTGTTCTGGCCAAATTTACCTCATTCACTAAAAATATCACCAACAGCTTAATCTGGTTCAAGGTCAGTTGGCATTCATCTGTATCCCCCCTCCCTGGGTTGTGCCTGAAAATAGGCAGAATTTGTCTAGTGCACTTACCTGGTCAACAAAAACTAAATCAAATAAATAAATATATGTCACTGTAGCAAACAGTGGTTCTTTCTAATTGTCCATTATGAAAGTCCAGAAGCCCTGTATAAAACTACAATTAAAAAATAAATGTTTGCCAGCCCAATGGCATAGAAGGTTGAGGCTCTGGTGCCTTACCTCAACCCACGCTGACAACCCGATTTTGGGAATGGACTCAGGTCATCGGGGGTGGGCAGGGGGAGGATAGGATTGAGTATCCAATGGACCGCTCTCCTATCCTAGGGTGGGATTGAGAATGGCCTCGCTCAGTAGTGGCCCCCATTGGAGACTGGCAGCACTACACGAATGGCACACCGAGGGAACCAGAAAACCAGAAAGTGCTCCGTAGACTAGCTGGATGATGGCTGCTGGCCCCAGGCACCTCTGAAGATTCTCCGGAAGCCACAAAATGCCTCAAGTAGCACCCGGGACCAAAAGAAGAATTGTGTGCTGGTCTCCTCCCATCAGTACCTTCCCCCTCGGAGGAGGG
Source organism: Neoceratodus forsteri (assembly GCA_016271365.2). Classification (NCBI taxonomy): domain Eukaryota; kingdom Metazoa; phylum Chordata; order Ceratodontiformes; family Ceratodontidae; genus Neoceratodus; species Neoceratodus forsteri. The sequence goes on from JADMNL010000022.1 coordinate 82,190,932, forward strand.
GGACCCACCCAGTGAAGGGTTACACTGGGCTACCCCATGGAAGGCTGCAGATCTGAGGTAAGTGGCTGAGGGGGAGATAGTAGGGGGAATGTCTGTTGGTCATGTCGGCCCAAAGGAGAGGCAGCTCCAGAGCACATAGGGGCATAAACAGATAATGCAAAAAAACAATATTCAATTGTCTCTTCCTGTTGTATACATTCTATTCTCCTGCATAGTTTCTCTGATATCTGTTTATGTTTACTGGGTTGAATTGGGACAAAAGAAGGCACAAGGCCCATCGGGATTATCCCCCACAACAAAGTGGATCATTGATTCAAATAGTATTGAGTATTTAGCCATAAATCTAACTGAGATTTAAACGATTCAAAATTATCTGTATCAAACAGATATTTTGGTAACAGATTCCAAGATTTAGCCGCTCGAATAGAGAAATAGTTGTCCCTTTTTTTGGTTTTGGCCCAGTCCACAGTTAATTGTTTATTGTGGCATCTGCCCACTATATGTTTTCCGGCTAAATTAAGTCTGCATTGTTCTCTTGGTATTGGATATTTAAATAATTTATATGTAAAAAGAATATCCCCCCGATATCTTCTCACTTCCAAGGGAAAGAGACCAGTTTCCCTTAGATGAGTTTCATAACTAAAGGAATGTAAGCGAGGTACCAATTTAGTAAATCTTTTCTGGATTAACTCTGTTCTGTTAATGTCTCCTTTAAGATAGGGACTCCAAAAAGGTGAGGCATAATTCAGATGGGGTCTAATATAAGCCCTATAAAGGGGTAGTAGGCAGTGCTCAGATGTACTAATAAATGTTCTTTGAATTTGTTCCATTATAACATTAGCAGATCTTATCACTTTATTGTAATGATTATTCAAGGACAGCTTATTATCTGTTATGATACCCAAATCTCTTTCATAGATGGTAGATTTCAACAGAGTTTTATTAAGATAATAAATTGTCTTTGGATTCTTAGTACCAAAATGAAGGACCGAACACTTATCGGTGTTGAAAAGCATCGAGTTTTTCTGTGCCCAAAGTTCAATACAGAGAAGATAATTTTCAAGAGATTTTATGACAGGTACTGTATCGACCCTACCACCCAGTTTTGTGTCATCAGCAAATTTAGACAGGTGAATATATGGACAGACATGCATATCGCTTATGAAACATTAAATAACAATGGTTTCTGGTTTGCCTTGATATTAATTCTGTCATAGCAGCTTAACCAATAAGTCCCACACTCAAGGTGGGATCCTGGGGTTTTGTAATAATTGGATGAGAAAATTTCTGTATAAGTCTGGACACTTTTGGAAAACTATGGGGACAGCACAAATCTGGTCTAACAGCACTTTATACAAGTTTTTTTTTTCCTGTGAAGTGTCATTATCATATTACTTGATACATTCCATTGCTTAAATCTTAAAAAAGTTTCCCTGACATATTGTGGAACAGAGGGGATGATTTTGACGAATTTTAAATTGTTTGTCTCCCATTGTCTAAACCAAACTTTACTGGACTCAAACACCCACGGTTCCCATCCTTTGTCCATATTTATTAGCAAAGGTTTTATGTTTGTCATGATGAAAATGCTATTATAGAAAAATAACAGATGGACTATATTTAATTCGCCCTTCATGATTGAGAGATAAGTTACATCTCTTTTTATCGGGTTAAGGCGACTGCCCCATAAAGCCTGGAAAAAAATACTAAACAGTCTAGTTTCTAATACTTTCAGTGGTGGGAATATGTAACTTAAAAATAAAAACACTGGAATAAGATAGGTATTGATCATATACAACCTCTTTTTTCCCCCATTTTCCATTTATTCCATTGAGGTACCTTGTTTTGTCCAATTTAAATTTTAGGACTCCATTTCAGGACATCTAATGACCCATCTCTGAAAATTATACCTAGAATTTTTATTGGATCTATACTCAGCCTTATATTTGTAATTTATATTCTCTGACTCTTCTCGTCTAGACGCCTTCCCACACCCTTTGTAAAGTTCAAAGAAGCCTCATATATGTTACCAAATGCTATGCATTGATGTACAGCTTCCTGTACTGACTGCTCATCTGCAACGAGTAGACTCATGTAATCGGTATATGCCATTACTTTATGGGGTGTGGTGTTTAATAGTGTTTGTGTCGGGGATATACTCTGTGATTCATTTATGTATTTTAACAAAGGGTCCAGAAAAAATACATCGAGGATAGGCTGAGTGGGCAGCCCTGCCTTACTCCTCTTTCTATCCTGACCATCAGCCCCCTCCATCCATTTACTGTCAGTACTACAGTAGCTGTATGGTAGAGTTCTATTCCAAGAAACGGTAATGTCTGGTACTTGATATTGTTTCAATGTGTGCCAGAGAAACTCATGATTTACTGAGTCAAAAGCTTGTTTTTGGTCTAACGAGACCAAATAACCAGTAATTTACTTAGTGTTCCCCCTTTCAACAAATTCCCTCAGTAAGATTATATGATCTGTTATACTTCTACCAAGTATTGTACTATATTGTGCTTTCAAAATCACTTGCTGTGTTATTTTTAATAACCTGATGGCTATAATTTTAGCCAACATTTTGAAATCAGTGTTTAATAGGCTTATAAGCCTCCAGTTCTGTAGGTGTTTTTCTCCCCTTTTTTATGAATATAAATCAGTCCTCTCATATTAATTTCTAAGGGTAACATATCATTTTGAAGAATATAATTATATACTGCTGCCAGTTCCTGTCCTAATTCTGTTCCTAAGATTTTATATATTTCATTAGGTAGGCCATCTAGGCCAGGGGGTCACCCCAGATTTCAAGGTACTTATTACCTCTTCTACTTCCTTCTGTTGTGTATCTCTAGTATTTAAATCCATTATTGATTGGGGTATACCTGGGATGACAATTTTGGACAAATAATTATGAGCCTGACCTATATTTGATTTGATTAGGCCATATAATTTCCTGGTGTAAGTAGCTACACAATTCTGGATTTCTTTGTTGTCCATATATACATTAAAATTTTCATCCATTCTATAGATCAAACTCCTGGACTGTGAGACTACCAAAAGCAGTGGGACAGGGTGGATTTGATCTCTGAAGTTGCCGCTTGAGTGTTTGGTACACATGAACATTTTTTTACTCGCTTTTACAGAGCCCCTCGTTACGCCCTGTCTGAGGGCTATTATACTATATTCAGACTGCAAGGAAAGCTGTGCTGCTAACTTTTAGGGGGCTGGTGTTATTATTGAAATGTAGGCACATAATTGTTTTCAGGGGGAGAGATATGGGCAGCTTCCGGGTCCAACAGGGATTTAAACAGATGCTCACACGAGTGGCGCATCTCGGCACGCTGAGACGCATGGAGACACGTGTGTCTAGTGAGTGTTTGCATGTTAGTGTGGAGCAGAGGCAGTGTGCAGAGATTCTGTATAGTTTTCTCTGAAACTTAAGCAGTTTTGAGTATAAAATGATGACAGAAGAGGTGAGGATATCTAGTTTTGTGACTTCAGTTTTGACAGCAGAGGGAGACTTGCTGATTGGATGTAAGGGATGTAGAATGTATAAAATTGTAGAGCTGGGGACTGACAATAGTAGCTATGGATGTGAAAAATGTGAGCAAAATAAAGAATTACATAAGAATTTGGGAATGGTTACCGAAAGGTTAGTGAAATTAGAAAGGAGTCAGCTGGTGTTAACAGAAAAGATTCAAATACTTTCCAGTTTAAATGTAAATGAGGAGGCTAAGGGAAAAGTAGGTTTAGAAAATGAATATGGGAAAAGGAAATCAAGATTTGTTGAAAATGAACAAAATTCTGGTAATTTTTATGAGAATAAGAAAGCTAAAAGAAAATGTAGGGGTCAAAGTCATTTTAAACCAGTTCCAACAGAGCTAAGGAAGGAAAAGGAGGTAACTATTAATTGTAATACTGAGGTTGTAGGGCAGATTGAGACTGAAATAGATAATAGAAATGATGTTGCTAATATAACAGAAGGAATAACAATAACAAATAGATTTGATGTGTTAGGGGAAATAAACCAGTCTACTATAATGGTAGAGGTGGAAATGAAAATAATGATCAGATGGAGGAGATAGGGGTGGTCAGTTCAAGGCAGGTTATAGTTATTGGTGATTCCATCATTAAATACACTGATCAGTATATTTGTAAACATGACAAAGCAAATAGAATAGTCAGTAGTTTCTCAGGTTCAGGGGCTATGGATTTGTACAACATGGCCAACAATATATTTAAAGAGGCTGGGGAACATCCATTGGCAGTGATTCATGTGGGCATAAATGATATTATGAGAAAAACTCTGCCTGAGATGCAGAAGGATTACTGTGAGTTAGTGGAGAAATTAGAAGAGAAAGGTTGTGAAATAGTGATTTCGGAGATACTTCCTGAACCCAGGGCTATTTTTTACAAGGTAAAAAGGATTGCACTGGCAAATAAATGGCTGTGTAAATGGTCCAAAGATAGGAACTTTCAATTTATTAAACATTATGGAACTTTTGATGGAAAAAATGATTTGCATTGTAAAGATGGGTTGCATCTGAATTTTAGAGGAAGTAGAATTTTGGGAATGAGATTACGTCAGGTAATAGAGAATTGTTTAAACTAAAAATGAAGGGATGAGGGGAAATGATGGGGTTCAAAACGCTCCTGTGGCAAAAAAAGAAAATAATAGGTTATCTGAAATAAAGGTCATGTTTTGCAATGCCAGAAGTTTAAATATATCAAGTATGGGAGAGTTGGAGGTTCTAATTAGCAATTAGTGTTTGTATTTGATAGGAATAGTAGAAACATGGTGGGATAATGAAAGTGAGTGGTTACAATATATTCCAGGATATAGAGTGTTTAAAAGAAATAGAGCGGGGAGAAGAGGTGGTGGTGTGGCTCTTTTTGTTAGAGAAGGAATAGAGGTTAGGGAATTAGAACAATGTGATTACCCAGAAATTGAAAATGTTAGTATTGAATTCTTGGGGATAAAGGGAAAATAAATGTAGAGTCTTTGTCTTTTATAGGGCTTCTGATGTTGGTATGGAAGAAACTGAGGCATATATTAAAGACATTATAAATCAGACCAGGATAACTAACATTATCCTCCTGGGGGATTTGAACATGCCCAACACTGAGTGGGGAAAAAAACAACAATCTGGTAATCATTTAGGATGTAGAGTCCATGAGGAGCTGAGTTCAGGTGGCATTAAACAATGTATAAAAGAGGCCACTAGAGGCAATAATATCTTAGATGTTTAATTGACTAACATCCCTGATGTGATAAAGAATGTTAGTATTCTACCTCAGTTAGGCAACAGTGATGATAAGTCTATTATGTTTATAATGGATTGGGCATCTAAACCAGCTAAGGGAAATACAGTGCAGTATTTATACAAAAAAGGAAATTATATAGCCATAAGACAGGAATTGGTAGGTATCAATTGGGAAAAAGAGTTTGAAGATTTAAATATGGAAGAATCTTGGAATTATTTCTTGAACACATTCAATAAATTGAAAAAAACCTACATACCTTGTAGAAAGGTTTATAATCACAAGGGTAAAAAGCCACAATGGCCAAATAAGAAAATATTAAGAATGTGTAGGAAAAAGAAAATAATGTTTAATAAAATGAAAACTAATGGATTAGAAATATCTGAACAGAGCTATAGGAAAGCATTGACAAAATTAAAGAAAGAAATAAGAAATGCTAAGAAAGGCTTTGAATTTAGATTAGCTGTTAATAAAGATAAAAAGAGTTTTTTTGCATATGTAAATAACACAAAGGGTATTAGGGGGACAGTTGGACCTTTAAGTATAAATGGAGTCATGACCTCTGAACCTATAGATATGGCCAATGAATTCAGTAGAGGTTTTGGAGCAGTGTTTAGGAAGAATGAAGTTAATATTAAAAGGTGTAATATGGGAAACTGTTATTTGGATCCCCAAAATATTATAACTGTAGAGAGGGTATCAAAAAGAGTAGGGAGATTAAAGCAGGATGGGACGGCCGGACCAGATGGTATCCACCCATATTTTGTTAAGGAACTGAGTGATGTAATGATACCTATTATTACTATACTGGGTCAAAAATCTTTAAGTGATGGTGAGGTGCCTGAAAGGTGGAGGTTGGCACATGTTGTGCCTATATATAAGAAGGGAATAAGGGGTGATGCAGGGAATTATCATCCTGTTAGTTTGACATCAGTGGTGGTAAAGATTATTGAAGGAGCTTTGAGTGATGCTATCTACGAAAATATGTTAAGGAAGGGAATTCTGGACCAGAACCAGCATGGCTTCATGCCAAATAGGTCATGTGAAACAAATCTATTGACCTTTTATGAGTTTGTCAGCAAATGTATTGATGAGGAAAGTAGTACTGACGTTGTAATGCTCGATTTTAGTCGAGCATTCGACACAGTTCCACATTATAAAATAATAGAAAAACTTATAAATAAGGAAATCAGTAAGAACATTGTTAGATGGGTAGAACGATGGCTAAGTAATAGATTACAGTAAATAAAGATTCAAGGGTATTTGTCTGCTTTAAATAGTGTATGGAGTGGAGTTCTCCAGGGGTCAGTTTCGGGCCCACTACTGTTTTGCATATTTATAAGCGATCTGAAATTATTAAATAATAATAGACTAATTAAATTTACAGATGATGTTAAGGTTGGAGCAGTGGTAAATACATTTGATGAGAGACTCATTTTTGGCCACGATTTGTTATATATTATCGACTGGGCAAAAAAAACCGGAATGATGTTTAATAAAGATAAATATACCATCATGCATTTCCGTAGACATAATATAAATCCGAGCTACTATATGCAAGATCTGAAGCTTAGGGTATTGGAATGTGAGAAAGATCTGGGTATCTATGTCCAAAATGATTTAAGAAATGAAGTAAATAGTAGACAATCATCTAACAAAGCAATGCAGATTGTTGGTTGTATTAGGAGAGGTTTTCAACCAAGGAATAGAGAGGTTCTGATGCCATTGTATAAACATCTGGTGAGGCCTATATTGCATTATTGCTCTACAGTTGCAGGTCCTTTATTGATGAGGGATGTTAAATTAATGGAAAGACCACAGAGATCCCTTACAAGGTTAATTTCAGGCTGTGAGAAAGAGTCATATGAGACTAGATTGGAAATATTGGGTTTGTGATCTTTGGAGAGTAGAAGGGCAAGGGGGATCTATTACTATTATATAACTCTCTGAAGGTGGGACTGGTGTATATTAGAAAGGACCTATCATTTGAGAAGGCATGATAGGCAATTGAGTGAAGAATTAAGCAGGACTAAGTTAAGGAAAAGGTGTTTTAAGTGTCGAACAATAAGGACATGGAATGGACTGCCCCAGAAGGTGGTGGCGGCAGAAAGTTTAGATTGTTTTAAGCAGAGACTCGACAAGTATCTAGAAGAAGTTGGTGGCATCCGTCACTACCCCTGAATTGTGGGGAAAATCTTTATGGGCTATGCCTTCTGATTTTCTTATTCATCCAGTATGAACTCCAGTATGAACCTCAAATTCTTTAATATCTATTATTTTTTTACAGTTTTCATATGGGCAGATGGTGTCAGAAGAGCCACTGACACCAAATTGTTGTTGTTGCTGTAACATTTTAGCTTTTGTAGGTGATATTCTGTAAGGTCATTTTTATGTTATTGATTTGTCTAGTAAGAGCTTGACCTGTACTGTATGGTAGGGTTAAACGTTTTTGTAATTGTTGCCTTTTCCCTAAATATGCTATGCATGTGTGTTATTTTGTTTGATAAATCACTTTAATAATACTTGTAATTATTTTTTGTGTTAGTCCACCATACTTGTTTATTGTCTTATAAGATAAAAAACTGACTTTCTAGCAGATATAAACTGTTTGATCTGTTCTAATAGAGTTTCTTTTTGTAACATTGATGTATTTAACTTCCATACTCCAAGGCCTTTTAGTCATGCATGATCTGATCCTAATAAAATGGTCAGAACATTATGGTCAGAGAATTCTGCTACCTCTACTTTGACTTTAGAAATCATTAAATGCTGCGATACAAAGAAAAAATCTATATGAGTAGCTAGAGGGCCTTTATGAAAAGTGGGTGTATGCTCCTTTTCAGCTGTTAAATATGCGTCTAGAAGTCTAGCTGTTTTTAACATTGTTTCTAAGAAATTTGAGTCATAAAAAAGTTTTGTGTTTTAACATTTTTTGATCTGTCTTTTGTGGATAACCCACAGTTAAAGCCTCCACCAAAAATTACATATTGAGAAGTATGTAGATAGGGCTGTACTATTTTAAGTAGATCTAGCCTAAGAGCTTTTGTTTGTGGAGCATATATGTTTAACAATCTGCAGGCCACATTAAAAACTTTAACATCCATAAGTAACATTCTGCCTGAAAATAAATCTAATACTTTTATTACTTCTATGTTTGGCATATTGAAAAGAATACTTATCCCAGAGCAAGGTTCCTGCCCAAAGGACCAGAAGGATGGCCCATAAACATAGAAACAGAATTTAACAGCAGATAAGGACCACTTGGCCCACCTAGTCTGCCCATTTCCCTACCTGATGGATAAGCTACAGATTCTAGTTAGCCAACAGCTTACTTCCTCCTACACCCCCCACTAGAATTGCTTTATGTCTGGCCATGCAGTCTTGAATTCCCCCACCGTTCTTGACTCCACAGCCTCCTCAGGAAAGCTGTTCCATGTGTAACCAAGGTGTGGGTTTAGGGTTTGTTGTTATTTAGCGCCCTGTGCCTCCATTTTTGTAACCCACTACCTGGCTAGCCTGGGTTTGGGGAGAAAACATTTTCTTGGCATCAGGACTAGGTTTGTACTTCTGGACAGGGGCACCCAAGTAATTTCAGACACAGGAAGCAAGAACTAAGAATGTCCAAACCAGGAGTGGGATTCTAAAGTGGGGCTTTTATTCACTTCAACACAAGAATACAAAGCAAGATGGACCCCCACGAGGCTACACTCACTGGTTATGCAGATCTATAGAGGTCAGAACACATCTTCTTCATCATCACAACAATCCTCAGGTTTTGAACACACTGGGCTCTCAGCCCGAACTGGTACTCTTTCTCTCTCTCTTGGATTCCATGACATGGCCCTCTGCCAGCACTAGTACACCTTTTCCATATGTCATGGACTTTAATTGGCGGCTCCCTCAACCACCCATGAGCACTTCCTAGCTCTAAAGGGAAAAACACATCTTAATCCCACATCTGGGTACTTTCTGCAGACATTGGCCAAGTGCCTGGAAGAAAGCTATAGGTGCCCAAAGTGAATCCATAGAGGTACATCTGGTTACTCCAGATGGGAGGTCTCCCACCTCTTGTCCCTAAATCCATACCCGGCCATTCATTTGGAGCCAACACCTTTCCTTTGAACTCTCTGTTTGTAGAATGCTATCTCGAAATGTATATCACATTTAACATTCTGCTTTCTAGGTAATTGGTGTCCTGACTTGCAACATTCTCTAAGTGGCTATGTCCATCCCTGTAGACCCCCGCTGTCAGATGCATTTCAAGTCATACACATAACCTAAAGTATTGTACTTGGCTGTCCTTTCCTGACCCCACAGTAGCAGATACTTTACACAACTGTCTCGGTGAAAACATAGGCTCTCTGACAGAGCAGACTCACCATGGTTGGCAGGTGCCCCAGGGCTTCTCGGACAGAAAAAACATACTTCTGGTGCCTCAGCACAAATTCTCTTCAGGCAGCTTTTCTTCTTCCAGCAGGGCTAGGGAAATTGCCCTGGAAAAGCTGGTCTTCTTCCTCCCCATCCCTCTCAGGGATGGGGCACAGGAACAAACTGGGGAATGGTCTCAACCACTTCAGCAGGTTTCTTCTGTGTCCTTCTCTAGGGCGGGAACACACAACCTCTTCCTGTGGTATCTCTGTTACAGAGCTGGGCTCTGAGGGGCTGCCAACTGCAGCGCACCTCCTCCCTCCACTTGGTCTCCCACTAGACTACTATAGACTGACTTTGAAAACCCCAACCTTCTAACCTAACTCCCAGCTGCAACATTCCACTGTGGCTTATGGTGCTGCAAGAATTCTAAGTGATGTCATCCCTCCAGCTCAGCTGAGACTGAGAACAGAGTGAGACAATGTGAAACCCATTTAACTGGTGTCTCACAAGCTGCCTTTCCCTGCCTGCCACTAGCTCAAAGTAGGATTCTAGTAACCCCGGGTGATGGGGGGGAGTTACACTTGCATCCACAACCCTCTCTGTGAAAAAATACTTTCTAACATTACCTCTGAGCCGTCCTCCCTTCTAGCTTCAAATTGTGCCCCCTTGTTCTTGCACATCTCTTTTTCTGAAAGATGCTACCCTCTTGGACTTTGTTAATTCCCTTGAGGTACTTGAAAGTTGCTATCATGTCCCCCCTCTCCCTCCTTTCATCAAGAGTATACACATTAAGCTGCTTTAGTCTGTCTTCATATGTCTCCTGGTGTAGACCCTGCACCATTTTGGTTGCCTTCCGCTGAACAGCCTCCACTCTGTCTATGTCTTTGTGGTGATGGGGTCTCCAGAACTGCACGCAGTACTCCAGATGGGGTCTCACCAACTGTCTGTACAGACTTCTTGTTTTCTACTGTTGATGCCTCTCCCTATGTATCCCAGTATCCTCTCAGCTGTCCTTACTGCCTTCTCACATTGCTTGCCCACCTTTAGGTCATCTGATACAATTACTCCCAGGTCCCTTTTTGATTTTTGTTGTTAGTATCTCACCCCCCATTGTGTACTCTTCCCCTGGGTTTTTGTTTCCCAGGTGCATTACCTTACACTTCTTTACACTGAATCTGAGTTGCCATACAATTGACCATTTCTCCAACCTTGCCAAGTCCCTTTTTTTCCTTTCCATCCCATCTTGTGTATCAACCCTGTTGCAGATCTTTGTGTCTTCTGCAAAGAGACATATTTTCCCTTCCAGGTGCTCTCCAATGTCACTTATAAAGACATTAAAGAGGACCGGTCCCAGTACTGAACCCTACGGTATCCCGCTAGTTATCCTCCTTTCTTCACTGTGGACTCCGTTTATTATTACCCTTTGTGTCCTGTTCTCCAGCCAATTTTTTTATCCAGGCTACCTTCAAGGCTGGCTAACTTGTATATTAATCTTTTGTGTGGAACTGTGTCAAATGCCTTAATAAAATCTAGGTAGGTCATATCCACAGCCCCTCCCTGGTCTACTACTTTGGTCACCCAGTCAAAGAAGTCTATTAGATTCATCTGACATGACCTTCCCACTGTGAATCCATGCTGCCTTGGGTCCTGTGCCCCATTGGCCTCTAGATACTCAACAATTCTTTCCTTCAGAAGTGATTCCATCATGTTCCCTACCACTGAGGTCAAACTAACTGGTCTTTAGTTTCCTGCCTCTGCCCTGCTCCCACTTTTGTGAAGTGGAATCACATCTACTGTCCTCCAGTCCTTAGGTACCACCCCATCCTCCCATGATTGTTAAACAGAGTAGTCAGTGGTGTCACTAGTTCTACCCACAGTTCTTTTAGAATTCTGGGGTGAATCCAATCAGGCCCCATTGCTTTGTCCACCCTCAGTTTCAAGAGTTCTTTCAAAATGCTTTCTTCTGTGAATGGACTGGTATCAACCCTCCCTATCCAGAGTGTTTCTCTTGTTGGGTTTAGGTACCTCTCCATCCTCTTCTGTTGTGAATACTGAGCAGAAATATTCGTTCAGTATCCCTGCTTTTTCACTATCACCCTCTGCCCACATTCCCTCCCCTTTATTAAGTCTCCGTATCCTTCCCTTGGTCTTTCTTCTCACCCTCATATAGCTATAAAAGGTTTTATCCCCCTTCGTAACAGAATTGGCTATCTTTTCCTTGGTTTGGGCTTTTGCTATTCTGGCTGCCTTTCCTGCTTCCTTCTGCTTTAACTGATAAAGTTCTCTGTTCTGCTCCTTCTGTGTTTTCTTATATTTCATGAATGCTATCCTTTACTCATTAATCTTCCCTGCTACCTCTTTTGAGAACCATAGTGTTTTTTTTCCTTTGTTTTATTTTATTGATTCGCTTCACACAAAGGCTCATTGCCTCTGTGATGGCTATTTTGATTTTTCCCCATTGTTCCTCCACCCCTCCTTCTTGCCCATTTGTTAGTGCTTTTCTGAGGCACTCTCTCATTTTCCCAAAGTCAGCCCTCCTAAAGTCCAATACTCTTGCTTTTGTATGGCTTGACTCTATTGCTGTGTTTATTGTGACCCACACTGTTTGGTGGTCGCTTGTTCCCAGATGGCTACCCACTTCTAAATCCAAGATCCTTTCTCATCCCCATTTGAGAGTACTAGGCCTAAGATTGCACCCTCCCGAGTGGGTTCAAACACTAGCTGTCTGAGGCATGCCCCTTGTAGGGCATCAAGAATGACCCTGCTCCTGGATGTGCCTGCAGTAAAGGTGCTCCAGTTACCATCTGGCATATTCAGGTCCCCCATCAACAATATCTCCCCTTTTACTGCCATTTTAAGGATGGCTTTTATCATTTCCTTGTCCATTCCCTCCCCCTGAGATGGGGGTCTGTACACAACTCCCATCTGGATTGTAGTGACATTTCCTGTCTCCAGAGTGACCCATAGTGACTCATCTACTTCATGTTTACTCTTTAGTTTTGTTGCTTTAATCCCTTCCCTTACATACAGAGATACTCCTCCTCCTCTTCTTTTACCCTCCCTGTCCCTCCTGTAGGTTGTATATCCTGTTATGTTGACATCCCAGTCATGGTTCTCTGTATACCATGTTTCAATGACTGCTACAATATCCAGGCATCCCTTTTCCATTAAGGCCATTAGTTCAGGAAGCTTGTTACACAGACTACGGCCATTGGTATTCATCACCCTCCATTTTTATATGGCTTTGCCCTTTTTAGTCCCATCCCTATCCTTACTGCCTTTGCCTTTTTTTGCATTTACCCCCTGTCCTGCTCCTGAGTGACTTCTCCATCTTGGTGTTTACTTTGCTAATTACTGTGTTTTTTGGGGGGAGGCTGGGATTTCCCTGCTCCTTTTCAGTGCATCCCTCTTGGCTAGTTTAAATGTTTGCCAATGAAGCATTTAAACCTATCACCTAGGATCCTGGTTCCCCCTGGACAGATGCAGACCATCATGCCTGTATAGGCCTGCATCCCTCCAGGTGGCTCCCCAGTCCCCAATGAAGCCAAAACACTGAGCTCCACACCAGTTTTTTAACCATTCATTGAATCCCATGGTGCGGAGTACTCTAGCATCATCCTTGCCATAGACAGGCAGGCAGCACCTCCATGAAGGTTACCGTATGTGCTACTTATCTTAGGCCCCTCCCCAACTCTACACATTCCTCTTGCACTGCTCTGATCCCATTCCCAATCAGGTAATTTGTCGCTAGGTGGACAATGACATGAAACTCTCTCTCTCATGCAGCTGCTCCCATGATCCTGAGGATTCACTTCCTGTCCCTCCAAGCTGTGGCACCAGTCAGGCACCTTACTTTCCTCTCCCCTTCCTCCCCACATTTCTACCCCCCTAATGATTGAGTCCCCCACCAGGAGTAGTTTCCTTTTCTTGTGGGGTCTCGTGCCACCCTCCTGTGGGTCTCCTTTGTGGAGGTTCCCAGCATCCTCCTTGGTCTCCACTGCAGGCGCATCCATAGAGGAACCACTCTTTGCCAGAAAAGCATATGAATTGTGGAGAGGTACAGCTGGAGGGATGCACCTCTGTTCCACCACCCTCTTGCTCCCTGAGCCCATCTTGGTCCAACCGCTCCTTTTTCTTGGCAACTTCTGAGGAAGCAGCAGTGGACCTGGTGGTCCCTGGGTGGGGGAAGAGGTTTCACGAATCCTACCCAGGTCAGCCTGGAAACGGGCAATCTCCTCCCTCAGACCAGAGAGGTGCCTGCAAATAGAGCAGCATCGCAGCCTCTGGAATGTCTCCTGGAACACTGCCACCCCACAGCCATTACACTGCACCACTCCCATCATGACTTATTTTGTGTCCCCGCTCCTGTTGCTTTGTATGCTTACTTTCTTCTCCCTCTACATATTTTTCCACCTACTTTCCTATTGCCTATGTACCCTTACAACTCTTGCCTTTCCTGTTCTGGGACAGGAACTTCCCGTCGTCTTCAGTAGTCTCCTTCCTCCTTACTTGGACTCAGAGCTCCAGCAACTGGAGGGGAGAAAGAGCTATTTTTGTTCCTTCAAGGTTAGAAGAAGAAGAAGAATCAGCATTTAAGTCTTACTTATAAATATGAGATCAATCAGTCCACTGTAACTTTTTTGGACTTAAAAATTTATAAGGACAACAAAGGAGGAGCATGTACTACTTTATACCAGAAGGACACTGATAGAAATACCATCTTAAGATTTGATAGCTGTCATCCCTTCCACACTAAATTTAATATACCCAAGAGTCAGTTGATTAGGACTTTGCATAATTGTTCTGAACATTCAGAATTTGTAAAGAAACGTAGTGAACAAAAATTACGTTTCAAAAATAGGGGGTATAGCAACAACAGCATAGCACTGGCTATTAGGGTGGACGAGATGGACAGACAGGACACCTTGGTATATAAACAAAAGGTCATGTCAGGCGTGGACTGTCCTTTCGTTACCAGTTTTTCAAAACAAGCATGTGAGATCAAACAAATTGTAGTCAATAATTGGTCTATTTTGGAACTAGAGCCCAAATTGAATGAATTAACTAGAAGTGGTCCCAATGTAGTGTACCGCAAATGCAAAAGTGTGAAAGACTATGTTGTGTCTAATACGGTGGAGTCTAATATGAAAGATAAACAAACATTGTTAACACCTAGACCAAAGGGAACTTATAAATGTAGCAACTGCATGTATTGTAAATACATTAATTGTTGTAAATCTTTTAGACATCCAGTGACAGGTGATAACATTGAACTGCAAGATTTTGTTACATGTAACAGCATGGGGGTGATATATTTGCTTACTTGTGAATGTGGTGTCTATTATGTGGGTGAACTGTCCGCAAATTAAAGATTAGAATTGGTGAACATGTCAGGGCAGTTGAAAGATCTGATACCTCGGATGCCATAGTCAAGCACATTTTGAAATGCGGACAGGGTAGACATAACTACAATTTTTTGGGACTTGAATTGGTGTCTTTGGGCTCTAGGGGTGGTGACCTGAATAAAAAAATAGGGCAAAGAGACAGTTTTTTGATTTATACATTGAATGCTTGTTTTGATATGGGGCTCAATGAGAACATCAAATTAGCTGCATTCTTAAAGAAATATAAATAAATCGGCTCGGATAGGGGCCTTAATGAAAGTTTTGAATTAGTAGTATTTTAAAAGAAATAATGATTTATGTATTTCTGAGAAGACAAAAAGCCTTACTTACGAATGAGTTTTAGCAGGTTTACTGCACGTATAGTCTTTTTTTTCTAACAGTAATGAATTATTAGCAACTTGTGAATGTTTTTTGCAATAAAGAAGTAGTCAAATATATAACTTGACATAAATTAAAGATGTTGCTTGTTTCTAACAATATATATTTGATAATTGTATTAATTTTTACTAAGAACAGTAATTGCCCACATTTTGTGTGTTACCTAGTATTAGTATGGGGCAAGTGGATATATCATGTGTACCTTTAAGGTGGTAGTAGTACCCAATTCAATTTAATTTGAATTGTGTTCACATTGGTGGTGTTAAATCACATGACATAGTTGATAGAATATTTAAGTGAAGTAATTGTATTGTGTCTTTTACTCTGAGGAAGCTTGGCAGCCGGCCAAGTGAAACGTCAGTACCTTTTTTTTCGGTGTGCACTTTGGTTTGCAATAAAAAGACTTGGATTTTATATCTTTTGGATGCTGTTACTGAGTTGTGTGGGTGCTTATATTTAACTCTTACTGGTCGATTTGTATATAGCACCACACATATCCTGGTGCTCTTTGCTTTTTTCTGTTCAGGGAAGAATGTACCATATTTTCCCAAAAACCTTTTTTCACCTTGGTCTTCCTTATCTGGGCATACTTTCCTTATGTTTCACCTTAGCTTTTGCTTTCCTTTTGTGGCACCCAACATTATTTATTAGTATTTCTATGTCTGTGGTTTGTTCTGGATGAGAGTATACTATGAATGAGGTGTTCGAATCTGTATCCTCTGAATTATTTCGTAGTAATTCGTATTTATTCCCTAATGGGATATAATCTGTTTTCGACACTTTTGACAATGATGACCCTTTTTTCCTACCTCCCCTCACGGTTCTTATCACAGGGGTAGCTGTAGTTGGAGAGGGGGGTTCATTCTGTCTGAGGGCTGATCTTGAGGTTGGGCAGATGCTGTACTCTCCATGGATATGATTTCTGCTCTTTGTTGGGGGGGACCCTCTCTATCCTCCTGGGGGAGTCTGTTTCTGCATGGGTGTCCAATTCTCTTTCAGAGGCAACTGGAGTCTGCATAGGAGTCTGGGGTTGGAGAATAGGAGAATGGGTCAGAAGTCCAGGCCCTGCAGGGTTTGTCTGTTTTTCAAGTTATTTTTGTCCTTTGTGCCAAAGTGATAATCAGTCTTTGCTCCTTACAATCTGCTAAGTTTGGGGAATTATAAGCTGCTCAAGTGCACTGCTGAAATGTAAACCCAGATTCTTCACATAATACACATTTTGACTCTTCTACACATTGATTCACTGAGTGCCCCACTTCTCCACAGGCTGAACACTTTACTTGTCACAAATAATGCTCAAGTGACTAATTGAACCACATTTGTAACAGGCCTTTGGTTGGCCTGTGTAGAAAAGTACCCCCTGTCCCTTCCCAGCATAAAACTGTTTTGTAGATGTTGTATCCCTATTTATGTGGTTTTTAGCAACACCCTAACTTTCCAACCCTCAATCCAAAGATTTTCTGTATCAGAAATTGCTTCAGGGTCATTTAAGACTGTACACTGCTGCTTAAGCCATGCTGTCTTATTATTCATGCTCACCCCTTCAATCCTGAACAAAACTGTAGTTGTTTTTTGTGTTGCTTTAGTGAGGGAGACTGCATTAAAAGGGGCCCATAGAGGAGTGTTTTTTTAACTTTGTGAAATTTTGTCCAAAATCTTTCCAACCCATTTAACATTTTAAAACTTATGTCAAAGTTAGACTCATGAGAAACACATATTAAAGCATGTATTTCATAGGTAAAAAACTTCATTGAGTCTTTTAGTAAAATTCGTCCTACAAACACTCAATCTGGCATCTCTTCCATTCCTCCTATGTACTGCAATCTTACTGCATTGTACCTTTTAACTTGTTGTGTAGGTACTGCAAAGCAGGAGGCATATGTCCGTGAATTTGTAGAAATGTCTGGTGCTGCATTTTGCTGTGGTCTTTGTGCACGGAACCCAGGGCCCTAGAATTTTTGCATTTGTACATTGTGGCCTGGATATTAAAAGGGGTTGTGCCTGGTGCAACAGAGTTGCACCAGCGCAACCTGCATTGCACCCCAGTGGGATATTGAAAAGGCTGCCCAATGCAGCTCAAATCACAATGCACCTGGGTGCAATGTAATGATATGCGGCACAAATGCAGTGGACGTGCCCATGCATATGCAGCACATCCTGATATTCAGCCCGGGATGTGCAGTGCATATGCTGGCACAGCCCTGCATTGCACCACATAGGGGGGCTCAAAGTTGAGCCTGTGAATTGTCAGAACAATTCCCGGCCACCAACAGGTGGGCTGCTGTAGTATAGGGTGCAACACAGCAGCCACCAGCTGTGGGTGGCCACCCGTCCATCCAGCACACTGTGCACAAGCACCCACATCCCACTGGCAGTCTAGTGGTACCCCTCTCCCACCCAATTCCATGACATGTACCAGTGCACACCCTGGTGGGCTAGTGGACCCCCTTCCTGCCTGAGTCCCTGATCACCAGTAGATGTCAGATAGTCATCTCCCTAGTAGTCTAGTGGAACCCCCCACCTGTTGCCATGATCGTGGTAAACCCCCATAATACACATCCCAGGTGATCCAGTGGCATCTATCCTCCCACCCACAAATACCCCATTGCCCGCCGTCCCCCATCGCCGGGGCAGCTGCAACCACCTGCGCAGCACCGACTACCTGCCGAATGACAGTACAGTATGGCTGTAAGCTCATTGGTCCCCACTGTGGACCAATAGCTTAGCAGGGCATACTGTACTAGACAGTCCCAAATATGTGACTGAAGTCATTCATATATGGGACTGTCTAGTACAGTATGCCCTGCAAGCCCATTGGTCCACACTGGGAACCAATGGGCTTATAGCCCATACTGTACCTGTCATTCAGCGGGCAGCTGGGCGGTATGCAGGCAGGTTGCAGCCACCCACTGATGACAGGTGGGGAGCAGGGTGGGCACGGGGGTATGTGTGGGTGCCACTGGATCACCAGGGATGTGTATTATGGGGATTTACCATGATTGCAGCAATGGGAGGGGTAGTTCCACTAGTCTATGAGGGAGATGACTATCTGACCTCTACCGGTGACTGGGGACTCAGACAGGAGGGGGATCCACTAGTCCACCAGGGTGTACACAGGTACATGTGGTGGAATCGGGTGGGAGGGGAGACCATTAGACCACCAGGGATAGTCTTATAGTACAGTTATCGGGACCCAGGGATGGGGGGCCACTAGACTGACCGGGACTGTGTGTTCTGCTATGGGCTGGGGATGCCCAGGATCCCCAATGCACATGTCATGTTGTGCAGGGCACCAGGCGCAAGTCACCGAGCTGCCCTGTACAAGGCACACAAATGGGGCCATCTGTGCCCTGCATATATTAAGGCCTTATTTTCATGTCTCCCGCTGAATATCACAGGTGATGCGCCTATCGCAACTGCACTTGCACTGGCACATCTCTGTGCTCCCTATCTGTGGCTTGCACTGGTGCAGTGCCACTGCGCCATGCACAGTGCATGCGCTGACCTTGCCATATTCAATGGTGCTGTGCCATGGCACAAAATCATTGAATATCACCTGGCAATGGTGCATCCCAGTTGTGCTGTGCCCAGACTTGCATCACTGCCTAGTGCAGTCTGAATATCCCAGCCCTAGTGTCCTTTCCAAGGTGTTTCCTTCATTTGGACTGTCCGAAGTTATGTTTAGTTTTGGGTTTAGAGTTAGCTGCAGTTCTGAAGGTAAAGAAAGATCCAGTTGCTGTGAGTTCATATTTCTGGCCTCACCTCCCTCCTGATGGACTCTTATTGGAGATGGGCCAGAGCACCACTTCCCTGTTGCATTGTCTCTTTCCCAGCCTGCCACCTGTAATGCGTCATCCACTTACCACACTTCACTTGGCTCCGATGAGGACCTATTCGCTGGGTTATGTCTTAGGCCACTATGTTCGACTACCGTTTTTGCCATTCCTGACATTTCCCCGACAGTGATGTGCAAATTATCATCATTTACTGCAGTTTCAAAGACCAAAGGCTGCTCCATGGCATTTTGCTTCTAGGATGCTCCTTCTATGACAGCATCAGAGACCAAAGCAGGCCCTTTAATAATCAGCTGTGGTAAGTCATCTGTTGATACATTAGCTGTCACAGGCTCAGTTTGTAAATGGGCCAAGAGTTCTCTTTTTTTTCTAAATACCATTGTTCTTCTAATGCCAACGGTGTTTGAATTTCCTTATTTTCAATATTTGTTTTATCTGTACTTGTACTGGCAATAACTTGTGAAAATAAACAAACTTTCTCAGTTTTCTTTTTACAGTCTGAAGACATGTCTTGCACCATTTTTACTGATTTTGGCATCGAGTCCATCTGGATTTATACATTTTGTACCATTTGTCCATATTCTATTTCTCCTTCCTTTCCATTTCTCTTGGTCTCTCACAGCTCAGAGACAGGGGAGGAGACCATCTCCCCTGCCTCCACCACCTCCATGTTCTCCTCAGCCACGCCAGGGTCAGCCATCTTGGCAGAATGCCAGGGTGTAAAGATCCCCCTACCTGTGAGTAGAGGAATTTGTTATTATAATATTCAACACCAATACGAAAATAAACAGTGTTAGTCACACAAAAAAAGAACAAATCACAGGACAAGGGAAAACAAAGCATTAATACAGGAAGTTCAGTAGAATAGTGCTATGTAAACAAAGTCAGAAAACTAATCCATGAATGAACCATACCTCCCCCCCAAAAAAAAAGAATAAAGGAATGTACAGCAACCCAACCAAAGGGCAAGAACAAGCAGAGTGTGAGGGACAAGTTCTATCCAACCTCATCCTTCAAAAAAGGGATAACATTCCATCATCTAGCTTGCCAAACTGATTCCATATACAGTTGTTCATCATGTTGGCACTGAGACTGTAATTCTTGTTCAAGAGACTGGATTATCTGTACAGAAGAAGTATCAATTTGTTATAAAAGAAATTTACATCTGCATTGCCAGAAAATGAATTTGATACAAGTAAAAATAAGTCTCATTGTGCCCTTATCAAATTCATGAAACTGCAAAGAGAATTCCCCGGTTCATTCCTGATAAGAGGCCTGTTGACATCTAACATCACCCCATTTTTGTGACAACAACTGCCAAAAATCCAAAGCAAAGGGACAAGAAATATAGAAATGTTCCATAGTTTCCAGTACTGCAGCACACGCCAGTCGAGGACATGTATATTCAGAAATACTTTTATGTTTTGCATTATTCCAAACTGGAAGTCTGCCATGGCAGCATGACCAAACTACATCCCACATTCTAGGGGGGATCCAGGCATCTAACAGAGTTTGAATAATATGCTGATGATACTCATAGTCTATTCCACCAAAGGTAGGGACAGAAACATAATAGAGTACTTGAATTGTATGATATACCGTCTTTCTTGGTTTATCACTCACTTGTATAGGGGACAATTTCCACTTCCTCAGTTTACAAAGTATAGGTTTAAAAAATTGGGGGACAGACTGAAAGTTATTAGGAAGACTAGTTGATTTAGACCAGCACAGAAAAAAAGGTCTATACCTGCTAAGTGCCATGAGGGTCCATAGTGCCGGGGATGGAGCATCTAAGTTCCAGAAATTGTAATGAAAAATATACTAAAAAAATGACCCACAGGATTTAAAAGAGCCAACCCACCTTTATTCACTGGTAAATATAATACCTCTCATTTAATGGGATTCAACCGACTACCCTACATTGTCTGAAATACCAAACTTAATAAAATCACCTCCAATGAGGCAGGAATCAGATAAACCATACTAAGGTACATTAAAATAGGGAAAAAATGTTTTTAGTAAAGATACTCTCTTCTTTTTGGTCAGTTGCCAAGATTTCCATAGCATAACCTTAGTCCTACATATGTCCAATTTAGCAGTCCAATTCACCAAAGAGTTATCACCCCTACCAAAAGTAATACCCAAGATAGTCAGGTTATCACAGGAAACAGAGATCCCCTTAATATCAGGCACAACCATAGTAGAGGGACTCAAGACATATCCATTACTTTTGTCCATATTCAAAGCAGCTCCAGTCACTGCTTCATAAATATTCACAGCATCAAATGCATGTAAAGCTGAGGTAACATCCTGTACTACCAAACAAATATTATCAGCATAAGCCATCACTTTAATGTCTAAAGCCGCATGTACCGGACGTACCCCATGAAACAGAACTGATTGTTTCAAACTGTGTATTAAAGGGTCCAAACAAAAAACATAAAGAAGGGGGCTCATTGGACAACCTTGTCATACCCCCCCCCCGGTTGATCGGTTGATCTGTATATAGGACCCCAAATGTCCATTAACTAAAGGAACAACTCTAGCAGCAGTATATAATAATAATAACCAATTACAAAATTGTTCAGGTACACCATAATGTGCCAAAATCTTGAATAAAATTTATGTGAGACTTTGTCAAATGCTTTTTCCTGGTCAAGGGAAAGGAGCTACCCATGTAACAAATCATCCTTACCCTGCTCAATCAATTTCCTGATAAGTAATAGATTATCCAAAATATTGCGGCTTGGGACGGGACATGTTTGAACTGACGCTATGAGAGAAGGGGACACAAAAGCCAATCTCAATGCCAATATTTTCATTAATATTTTGAAATCAACATTAAGGAGACTCAGAGGCCTCCAATTATCAATATTACTTTCCACACCTTTCTTACATAAAAAAATTTAAATACCTGTACAAAAATGAAAATTAACTGTGGAGGAGGACAACATCCAATTATAAACAGTGAAAAGGATATCCACCATAAGGTCCAGAAACTGTTTAAAGAACTCAGTAGTAAGTCCATCTAGACCAGGTGCAGTATTACTGTTTAATGATTTGATAGCAGTAACTATTTCAGGTCGGGAGATCGGAGCGACCAATGAATGCAACTTATCAGATGGGCAAATAGGGGGAAGGTATAGTATCCAAATATTGTTGAATATCAGTATCAGATTTGTCCACCATGGTGAGTAAAACCTGTAAATGTTGCTGTACAACACCCAAAATTTGCTGGGAGCCTGTCACAATATCACCACTTGGGGTAGATAAATAGGTCATGATCCTATTGTCTGCTCTCTTCCTGCAACAGGCAAAAACATCCCCACAGGAAGATTTCCCTGGCATACCTATCCTGTGTTCATATAGCAAAGAAGCAGCCTTAGAGTATTGAAGGTCTGCCATTTCTCATTTGATATTAGCTACATGACTAGGGTTAACAGATGTACCTTCATTAATATAAGAATAGAGCTTAGCTAACTGTGTCTGAAGAGTGAGATATCTATGATACTGCTGAGTATGTTTGGTAAAAGCCTGTTTCAGTAGTAATGATTTCAGGCCCACCTTGGTTTCCACCCACCAAAGACTAAGATAATTTTTTAAACATGCAACATACATCCTTGCTTTCAGCAATTCACGTATTTCATCACAAATAGAGGAAGAAGTCAACAAAGTATTATTTAACTTCCAGTAACCCTTACCTATAGGAACAGGATCATCCAGTCCAAAATCTACAGATATAATGGCATGGTCAGACATTTCTAGGGGCAAAATCTGAGCAGCATAAACTTTTATATATTGGGAGAGAAAGACAAAATCAATCCTAGTGGAGAGGGCACCTTTATAAAAAGTGTGCCTCCAGTAAGATGTACTGATGTATAGGCATCTGTAAGACCAGCCGTCAGGATAATATTTTTTAAACAGCTGGTGTCACAAAAATCCTTTTGCATCTTGGCCCCTTTATCATGCTTATCCACTACACAATTAAAGTCTCCAGCCCAAACAATATGCTTCGTGATAAATAAATATGGACAAATAGCAGTAAATAACTGGACCCTCTCTTTTTCTTTTGTGGGGCATAAATAACAATAAATCTCCAGTTGGCACCAGCAAAAGAAACATCCAAAAGGAATGCCCTACCAGGTAAGATCACCCTCACAAACATCAGTACCATAAGAAAAATAAGAAGAGCCACAGCACCATCACCTACATGCTGCAGTAATGAGAGAGGCAGTATTCAGTCTCATATCCTGCAAAAAAATAATGTCATATCCAAGGTCATGTAGGATAGAAAAAGAAAGAAGCCTCCATTAAGCATTTTTGATACTGTTAACATTAACAGTAGCAATTTGCAAAGAAGAAGCAGAGTGAAATAGAGTAGAGAAATATTCAGACTAGAAGACCCATCAAGAAACCTTACCACGTCTAGTACTTTTATGAGTAGAGCATCCCCTAGTGACTCATTGTGGCTTCTGGGAGGGAAGAGGTGTCAGATCACCATCCAAATAAGAGGAGATAATGTGTTGAGAGGAGACATTAGAAGAACAGTCAGAATCATCACCCAAATCAGAGCCAGACTGCAGTATTGTGAGAGGGTCAAATTTATTCTGGACAGAGATACCAGTGGGAGACACAGTAGACTTGGGGATTTTAGGGCGAGACTGGGACTGTTTCAGAGTCCTCTTTCTAGGAGCTACAACTGAGGTGGGGGGGCATCATGACTGTAGATTCTGCAGAGGAAGGAACAGACCCAGGGAGGGCTGAGGAAGAAGCCTGGAGTGACACATCACTGCAGTCCATTGAAACTAAATCTTGCACTACAGGAGCCAGGGAAGGCTTCTCAGAAGGTGGAGGGGGAGGGGGAACAGCAGGAGGGGTATGCAAAGGAGTCTCAGGCCGAGCAACCTGCAAAGGTTCAGCTGAGGGGGAAGGGCGTAAGACCTTCTGGGAAGCCATGCTTTTCTTCTGAGCCTCAACAATAATAGAATCTTGACATGGTTGATCAGACCTATTATGGGAGGCCCAGGGGCAGGACCCATACGTATGACCCCATTCCTCACATAAATTACACATCATCTCATTCTGACAAGCTGAACTAGAGTGTCCAAATTCTAAGCATAAATTACTTCGTAACCTGTCACAAGTGGAACTTAAATGCAGAGAAGAGCCACATTTGAAACACATCTTGGGTTGACCTGCATAAAAGCAATGACCCCTTTCTCTTCCCAAGAAAAAACAGCTTGGAAGATGCTGAGGACCAGCATTGGTAGATTTAAGTTTAACCTTATATTTCCAACCCCCGTCCAAATATGCTCATCATTCAAAATAGGCTGAGGAGGGCCAAGGAGGTCACAGTGCTGCTCGAGCCAATGAAAAACATCATGAACTGCAACACTTTCATTTCAGAGAAGAACAGTTACAAACTTAATCGCAGGCTTCGTCAGAGGTATAACCCGAAATGGGAACCACAAAGCAGAATTTTTAAGTTTTTCAGATTTAGACCAAAATCTGTCCAGTCCTTGAGGAGTCTTAAAGCTCACATCATACAAGGTATCAATAGACGTATGTATGAGAGCAGAAAGTTCACTGGAAAAAAAAAACAATGAATCCTTGAGCAGTTTCTGCCTATATATAATTTATCAAGTGGAGTGTCCAAGCCTCCCAAATACTGGAGGCGTACTGCATTATGACGTTACGCAGGAAGGGGCTGTTGTGAAAAAGTATAATTTTTCCTAAAAGAAGCCCAGATGGATTTAGCAATGTCAGCTTCCAACACTGTAGGGGTGGGCAGGTCATGACCCATTTGGTCTCCCCAAGCGCAAGGCCTATTACTAGGTCCTTCTTCACCTGAGCCACCAGCTAATTCAGTAGAAAGAGGAGGAGCAGGTACTGTACAGGGCACATCATGCAGGACATCATCTGCATGAAGATCAACATCAGAATCAGTAACAAAGTGCTCAGATGTAGCAGAGAGAAGAATCTGGGCCCCACCTTGCCTACGTTGTGCCTCCCTCTCAGGAGAGTCTGGTAAAGGGCTATGGGAGAGATCCGGAAGCCTTTGTCCAAGTGGCATCTGTTTCCAGCCACCTTTTGCAGAGAGACTGTAAGAGCAGCCAGCAATGCAGGGATCGATAGCCCTGAGACCATTGGAGACTGAGGAGCCTCACGTCCCCTACAAAGCCCAAAAGAAGGACCATCAGCAAAAACCACAGACTTGACGGGTGAGCTAGAGTGCAAAGTACTTACGGGGCTGGAAGATACAGGAGGAGGCATGACAGGGCAGAGGGATGATTCTGCAGGAGAGTCCATAGCATCAGGTACCGGCGAAGTTGCAGGTGGCCATGGAACACTGCCGGAAAGTACCGCCTCGGTAGCAGCAGTTGAAACTAAATCAGCAGGGATCCTCACCAAAGAGACAGGGTCAGGAATCGGTGTAGTTGGTGAACTGGAGTCAGGAGTAGAAACAGCAGGTTGTGGTCCAAGAGATAGGGCAATATCAGGTAGCACAGCATGTGGCATAATCACTACAGGTATTGTGTGGAGCGGATTCAATTCGTGCAAAACTGGAGTCTCCCAGCATTGTAGAAGGGAGAGAACATATTAGGGATTATCGTGACAAATTCTTCATAGCCAAGCTTCTTCTAAAGTTGCTGCATCCTGTGGAGAAATAGCGTCATGGTCTGGTACATTTCAGGTAGATGCAACTATAACAGTAGGCAGTGCACTCTCCACAGAACCATCAGCAGCAAGCAAGATCTCCTTAGCTGGACCTGCAGAGAGGGAGATCTGCTCACCTGCAAGGATTCCAGCAGACTGATGTCCATCCAACACAGCGGCCATGAGTACAACAGCTTCCCCTACCAAAGAGTAAGGGAATTTCCCTGGTGCCCTGGCCAAATTTCCCCCATTCACTAAAATACCACCAACAGCTTAATCTGGTTCAAGATCAGTTGGCATCCATCTGTATCCCCTTCCCCGGGTCATGCATGTAAATAGGCAGAATCTGCCTAGTGCAGTTACCCGGTCAACAAAAAAAACTAAACTAAAACTAAACTAATTGGTCTGTACATAGCTGTATCTATTAAGTTTGCTTTTTTGTGGACTAGCACTATTTATGTGCCCCTCCAAGAGAGGGACAAAGTTCTCCAGAATGCATTAGTTATATAAAGCCACAAAGACATTACACCACAGCTGAACATTGGCTAAATACACCTCCGCTGGCACCCTATCTGGTCCTGGTGCTTTATTTAATTTTGAAGTCCTAACTGTGATACAAATGTCCTTCTTGTAGATTTTAGGAAGCTCACTTACCTTGTAGTCCTCCAAACAATACGTTTATTAGCCTCTGGGTTAAAATAAATTCTAGTAAAATGATCCACCCATTTAGATTCAGCGATATAGAAGTCTATCATATTAATAGAATTATTGGTGCCTTTTGTTACATAAAGCCAACATTTTTTGCTATCCTTTCCAGTTATTGCTCTTAGCATTTGTTCTCATTGCAGATGGAAGTATTGTTCCTTTAAAAACATCTTGTAGTGCTTTCTTTCTTGATTTAGACATAAGTATTCGCTTAGCTGCAGTTTTTTTTTGCTGATTCAATCATAGATTGTAGATATGAATTATATTTTATACATTCGGCATTAAATCAACTCTGTAGCTTCCATTGGTGGAACTATGGTTTTGTATCTTGATACAATACTACCTCAATTTTCTCAAAGAGGCCTGCTATTTTTCCTTATATTAAGTATGCACTTAATTCTGTAAGCTCTGAATCCATAAACATCAGTGTTTTTCCTACTAAACTCCCAGCATTTGTTCTCATTGCAGATGGAAGTATTGTTTTTTTTTCCTATAAACATCAATGTTTTTCCTACTGAACTCCCAATGTGTTCCTCAATCTTAAGGTCCCTGACCAATTTCCTTTTATTTCTAATTCTGGTAAACACTAAAGGATGACTGTTTCCTTCTACTTTTCTGGGAATTGTGCCTTGAAACACTAAAGGAAGGTGATCACTCTGTTATTGGGAGTATGGTCAGACTACTCCATACTTTAATATATACAGACCATATAGCTAGATCTAATAGTGAGATACCATTAATTTTTAAATAACTAATATTTCCAACCTGGTCTTTTTCTAATCAATCACTGAGAGGATATAAGTCATGTTCTGTTAATATGTAGATTAATTCCAAACCTACTTTATTCATTTTTGTGTCTTTGGTTTGCCTAGTCAGCATTATAGGTCAGTTGTTACTAAGTCAACTCAGGTCAGTTGTTACTAAGCTCAAATATGGAATTGTTTTAAAAAAATATCATAGTTCCCAATTCTGGTGTTTACATTGCCCATCATTAAGATGCCTCTGTCTGGATAATTATATTTAATGTCTTGTTCTATTATGTTCATATTCTGTTAATATGTGGAGTAACTCCAAACCTGCTTTAATCACTTTTGTGTCTTTCATTTGCCTAGTCTGCATTATAGATCAGTTGTTACTAAGTCAACTCAAGTCAGTTGTTACTAAGCTCAAATATGGAATTGTTTAAAAAAACATCATAGTTCCCAATTCTAGCATTTACGTCGCCCATCATTAAGATGTCTCTATCTGGATAGTTATATTTAATGTCCTGCAACAGGGTTCTAAGCATGTCCCAGACTACAGTTGTAAAATATTTTCAGCCCATTGGAGGAACATAACAGCTGATTAGGACTATTTTATGTCACTGTGTTTCCAATAGGACACAGATAAAATTAGATGATGAATAAAGTAGTTGAGGATATTCAAATAACCCTATTTTGGCAAAGACATCCAGTCACCCAGAACATCTTCCATACTTACTAGCTTTATGGCCTGGATAGTGAAATATTTTAGAACAATTTAAACAGTTATTATTGTCTTTGTTATGCCATGTCTCTTGAAAGCAAATTATGTCAGCCCTTGCCACAAACTGTGTCCACTCTATGCCCACTATTTTAAATTCTAAACCAGCAACATTCCATGATATAAACAGTAGGTTGTTCCTACCCTTAGATCCATCATCGCCTATACTTCCAGTATCAACAATACTTTGAGCATTATCCATTAAGTTGTCTAATGGTCAATTCCATATCCCACGAGAGCCATGA
Organism: Neoceratodus forsteri; assembly: GCA_016271365.2. Taxonomy (NCBI): domain Eukaryota; kingdom Metazoa; phylum Chordata; order Ceratodontiformes; family Ceratodontidae; genus Neoceratodus; species Neoceratodus forsteri. The sequence goes on from JADMNL010000022.1 coordinate 82,219,270, forward strand.
ATTTATTTGTGAGAGTCAGATCTGCAGATGGCTTAGCTTATTCAGAATCTATATTAATTGCACAATAAGCTAAATCTAGATACTCATTGTCAACTAGGTACAGGCCAAGCCTGTCCATTTTTTTCACTTTTTGATAAGATTCTGTCAATCACTTTTCTATTTTTTTATTAGTAAATTAATTTGACTACCCTCATTTCTTCTCAATATACAGTATGTAGAATGTCACTTTTGTTCATGTCAATTCAAAAAATATTGCTAAAGAAATTGCATAGAAAACTTTTAAGTCTATAATTGTTTTCTCTCCAGACCAGGGGTGTTCCAAATAGACTCAAACTGATTGGTTTCTTGTTACCACCTCTCTCTTGATAATAAGTCTTGTTGAAGTCTTCCCTATTGGGATATAGGATGAATATATCCCTCAGCTGAAAATTTTTACCATTGTAACATACATAATTTAGCCAACCTTGAGGAGAGAAAATATACATTAGCAATAGATTCCAGTTCTTTGTCTTAACAGTGTTATTTCCTTTATGTCCTCTATATCAATGTCAGTCTCTAAATCTATACAAATTATATCAACCATTTGTAAGTAAGCAAGTAAAAATTTATTTGTTTAAAGCGCCCTTCCCAATTTCCAAAAATGAGTTGAGCCTGTTTAAAGGTCCAATGAACCTTAGCACTGGATAAGTAGCTTCCTTCTCTACCATTGATCTATTGACTATTTGTCCTTCATTATGTTTTTTCTGTGAAGAAACTGTTACATCTGGATTTTTTGCAGTTCTCTTACTTGTCATATAATTTCTTGCTGATTAATTAATAGATGTTTCCTTATTTTTGCTAGATCCGTTTATTTCTTTTAGTGACACATAGGTTGGGTTAATTTGTTTACATTGATTACTTAGTAGTTCTACTCCATTCTCCAGATTGTTTAGTTGGGTCCCAAATTCTTTTGTCAGGGCCCTACATTTCAGTAATTGCTCATCTCTCACCATAGTATCCCTGTGAGAATAATTTAATTCTGATGTAAGACTATCATTCCTACTCTGGAGATTTTATGTACTTAATCCAATACCTGCCCAAAAGTCCTTTTGTGCCCTTTTGGTTTTTTGCCTTTTTTTATTTTTATTTTTAGTTTCATGTTGTTTTTTTTTATAGATTCTGGTGGGTCCTCTGGAATCAATATAGAGTTAAAATGTGGTTAAAGGTTTACCTCAGGTTAAACTGGAGAAGTCATCATAACTAAAGAGGATTCATGCACAGGAATTATTCTGTCTAGTGTCCCATTTAGTTCCTGTAAGATAGCCCTATTAGAGGCTTCTGTTGGCACCCTTTGCAGATTGTGTGAGAGGCCTTTTGGCACCATGCATTTCTGCTTAATGTTGAACCAGCATAATATGCTGTGGTGATTTGCATATATATCCCATGATGCTTTGCATTATGGGGGTATGTGTGATTTTGTATTTCTTTGAAACTTGGCTTCCTGGCCAGTGCCCTTTGGGGTAACCATTGCCTCAGTGCTTTCGTACTGAGTTTCTTTGTCTATTATAGGCTATATCTTCTCTTACTGATTCTAGAATAAATATTAATATTAGTTATCATTTGTTCCATAAGAACCTGATTGGCTGTAAATTAATTTCTTAAAAGGCAAATTATATTGTCACTTAGACACATAGGATAGCATGGTGGCATCTCTATATTTATGTTTCTGTTGTCCCTAGTCTCATTTAAATGTTTGTATTTATTAATTTTTGCATTTATTTCTAAATTCTCATACATTTCTTTTAACCCCTCGATTGTGAGTTGGGGATCCTGCATGACCTCTTCCATCACATTTTTGGAGAGAGTGTAGTTCTCCTTTTGATTTAATTCTGAGACCAGAGATTACACTTCTCCATAGTTGTTTTCCTCTGGTGAGAGAAAAAGCAGCTGTTTTCAATAACACTGCTCACAGCCTTTTCTCTGTTATCAGTGGATTTATTTTCCTTAGCACTACTTTCTATAGATGTGGTTACTAAAGATAAATTAGGAGATTTTTCTAAATCATTATCATTTATACGCTCTGTGTTAGCCAGTGTAGGAAGTGATGTGCTGGTCTTTAGTCTGGGGGTTGAGGTGTTATCGATGTATAATGAAAACAGGTGGCCAGTCATTTTTGTTTGCTTAGATTTTGTTTTTTCTCCTGTTTTCTTTTTATCTCCTGTAGGAATTCTCATGGGAGAGGTGAACATTCGATCATGTTCTTAATTTTGTTGTCGTGTGATCACCATCCTAGCCATTAATCTGAGAGAAATTTGGAACTATAAAATTATCAAGCTCACTTATTTGAGCCAAGTTATTATTGGCTCTTAAAGCAATTTAGAGGAGGTTAACTGACTGGTTGGTCCCTTCACTTAACTTTACTATTTAAATCAGTACACCCCCAGAACACCACTTATAAGATGCAGTTAAGGTAACAAGGTAATAAACTTATTGTGTGATCAATTAGTTTGGATTCTTGCAATACTATTTACTCCATTCATTTAACTCAAATAGCTCAGTTAACTGCAGGTTTGTCAATATATTCTTACCTGGGATTCTATCCAGTATAAAATATATCTGTTATCAATCTGGTTAGGGATCTTAAATTAGGCTTTGTGAACAAACAGGTACTGAAGTAAGTGCCCAAACAATTCACAATATTGTTTATACCAAATAGCCAGCTATGTCTAAAATATAGGTATGGCTAGTGGCCCATAATACTAACATGTTTTTAATATTAAACTAAGGCAGTGCAACCTATCAACTAAACAAAAGCACATAGGAATGTCAAGAAAGTAGGAGCACTTGCTAGTGATTAATTAATCAATTGCTGATAACTAGCATCATCTGTTTTTAATTAAAACTTTATTATACAATTAGAGAAGTATAAACTGAAAAAAAACCTTCATTAATGTTCTAGTTAGGGTTAAAGTCACAAAAGTAGGAAAATGTGACATTTGGGTTTCCAACCCTAATAACCCACCCCCACCCTGCACACACCAAAACAGGCATCGGAGGTGTGCCTTGGGGTCATCAGCCCTATCACTCACCCCATTCCATAAATAAATGAGCTGATATGGGTACAGTATAGGAGAATGGGTGAGCATTAGGGCTGATGACCCCAAGGCACCCCAACACCTGTTAATGTGTATAGGCTGGGGGTGGGTTGTTAGGGATGGAAACCCTGAAGCCACATCTCTACTGGTGTGGCTTTAACCCTAACTAGAGCATTAACAAAGTGTTTTGCAATTGTTTCCTTACTTTTTGAGATAGCATAATCATATCCTTATTTGTCTGTAGGAGCACAGGGCTCTCTAGGCCCTGCACTCTCATCCATCCTTAGATGCATATATGTATGTAGCTGTGGAAGAACAGGGTCCTCCAGGCCCATCACTTCCATTTATAGGACAACAGTGGCCAAACTGTCAGCATAGCCATCTTATTACTCCACCTCATGTACCCAGTACAGACAATTTTTGAATCCCCACCAAAACACAATTTTGCCCAACTGCAACACCTTTCCACACCACAGGTGTGAAAACACATTTTGGCCATGATTTTGAAAACTGACAGCTGTGACATACATAAGGTGGGGTATTAAGAAGGCTATGTTAAAAATCTGTGGTTAAAATATTTAATCAATTGCTGATTGCTAACATAATCTTTGTTTAATTAAAACTTTATTATAAGATTAGAGAAGTATAAACTGAAAAAAATGCTGTTAATGCCCTAGTTAAGGTTAAAGTCACAAAAAAAGGAAATATGGCTTTTGGGTTTCTAACCCTAACAACCAACCCCCACCCTGCACACACCAACAGGCATTGGAGGTGTGCCTTGAGGTTGTCAGCCCTATCATGCACCCCATTCCATAAGTAAATAAGCTGATATGGATACAGTATAGGAGAATGGGGTGGTTGAGACTAAAGACTACAATGCACACCCCAATTACTGTTGGTGTGTACAGGAAGTGGAGGTCAGACAGTTGGAACCCCTAATGCCACATTTCTACTTCTGTGGCTTTAACCCTAACTAGAGCATTAACAAACTGTTTTGCAATTTATTTCATTTTTTGAGATATTATAATCGTATCCTTATTTGCCTGTGGGAGTACAGGGTCCTCTGGGCCTTGTACTCCCATTCATCCATAGATGCATATATGTATGAAGCTGTGGAAGCTTAGGGCCTTCCATTTATAGGATAGCAATGGCCAAATTATCAGCATAGCCATCTTATTACCCCACCTCATATACCCAGTACAGAAAAGTTTCTGATCCCCACCAAAACATAATTCTGCCCAACTAGAATGCCATTTCATGCCACAGATGTGAACACACATTTTGTCCAGGATTTTGAAAAATGACAACTGTGACATAAATGAGGTGGGGTATTTAGAAAGCTATGTTGAAAATCAAGGGTCAAAATATTTAAAATTTCCAAAGCTATGAGCGTGCATAGCGAAATGGTAATAAATGGTCATAACTTTGCCATTTTTAATAATTTTGACCCAAAATTTGCAACATTGCCTTCATATGACCCCACCTCATGAACAAGGTCAGGCAAAATTGTCAGATCCTATGCAAAAGGGGATTTCACCACTCAACGGTGAAATCACCTTTTGGGCATGAGTTGCATAATGATAGTCCTATTGTTCATGAGGTGGGGTCCCCAAAAGGCCATGTTGAACATTTGGTGTCAGAATCTCAAATAATGGCTAAGTTATGCTTAAAAGTTGAAACCCTCATTGAAATACATTGAACTATATTTACCTTAGTTTCTCATATTGCAGTCACTGGTTTCAGCAGCAAGATGTATCTTTGATTGGAGAGTGGGACTTGAACTTGGCCCTGTTCAGGTTAGTGAGTGTGTGTGTGGATGTACTGGGGTGTGTGGGGTAGCGGGTGCTGAGTAGGAGGTGGAGGTGGGGGCTGATCATCGAGGGACCTTTTTTTTTCAGGCTTTAAAAATCAAGGTACTATTTTCTTTATTTCAATTTTATTCTTCATTGGGAAGGTGGGCATGCCACTAGACCCCAGGGAATACAGGATGCCACAATGGGATGGGGATTGGCACATGATGGGTGCAACTAGACCCCAGAGAAATGGGCAATGGCCATCAGTGGGTGAGGGTGCCACTAGACACCAGGGAAATGAGAAACAGTGTTCGGTGGATGGGGGTGCCACTAGATACCAGGAAAATGGGGAATAGTGATCAGAGGGTGGAGGGAGGGACTGCTACACTATGTAAAACAATTTCATATAGGATTAATGACCAGGGAAGGGGGAGGGACCACTACACAATGGAAAACATATATTTTATTTGGGATCGGTGACTGGGAGGTACCACCACACTATGGAAAATTGATGTTTCATATGGGATCGGTGACCAGAATGGAGGAGGGACCACTACACTGGTATACCATTGTAACAGAAATTCCTTTACAGTGATGCTGTTACAGTGACAGCAACTTGCCAATACCTGCAGTGTCGACCGGGTTGCTGGACTGATGTCAGAGTCATTGGCTTCAGAGTTTGGTTGTTCTCCCTGAGATCCACCCCCCCGGAGTTGGAATCTTTAAGTCTGGGTATGGGGGGCACAGGGGGCCATGGGGGGAGCACAGCCCCCCTGCATGAACACCGATAGTGTGTCGGTGCATTTTCAGTTGGGGCTGGAGTCAGCGGCGTCAGGGATGTCAGTGACCATGTGCGCAAGGAGGTCACCGACATTCCTGTCACCACGGCAACATGGAATCCCATTACACTACGGAAAACCTATATTTTATATGGGATTGGTGACAGGAAAGGGGGGGGAACCACTACACTATGGAAATAAATTACAGGGAAAGGCTGTGAAAAGGCTTTTTTCTGTGTGTCTCAAATTCTTTTTGGTGACTTGTGTTTCTTTTTTGTTTGAAAATGGATTCACTAAAAAATATCTTAGTGAGTGTCAAAAAAGGATTTGAACAGTTAAAAAAGACATTCAGCAGTCATAGGAGGTATAGAAAGAAGCTAAGTGAAGCTCATCAGCTCCCGATGAGCAAGATACAAGTTTGGATGTCTGTAAAAGACATCCTTGGCCAAATCCTTTTTCAAACCCATTCCTCTATCCTGGAGTGTGATCTTTCCTTTGAAAATAATGGGAACATAAAAATTGAATAACTTTGCAACAGATTAATATTTTTTTCACTAAACAAATACATGGCAGTTCTGTTACCCAAGTTGCATTTACCATAAAAAAGGTGATGAGGGAAAAACTGCAAAAAGTGGCAACTTTTAAGGTTTTTGCACTATCCAGATCTCAGAATCCACACATCCAACTGAAATTAAACTTGCCACATCAAGACATCTATCCCATGGGACAGCACATGCCAAATATTGTGCAAATCCATTGATCGGTTGCAAAGTTATTAAAGTGCAAAATCTGAGGTTTAGCATTAAACAGGCTACTCAACCCTAACAATTGGGGCACAGTCATGCCCCTATAATACATAGGACCACTGAATATAAGTAGTGAAATAACCTAGTCAGGGTCACTCCATGGAGATACAACAATAAATGTGGTCCATAGGAAGAGATCCAATATTAAACATAACATTTAATATAAGTAAGTAACACGGGAATACCAATACTGATAGGGATACATAAAGCAGTGGGTGAGAGGTAGAGAACTAGCCAAACGTGTGGATATAAGAGTACTCACAGTTCTGTTTTCCTTGTTCACAAACCATGGAATAGGGAGAACTCTAAAATAAATGCAATGAACAGTTATTATATCTATTTAACCATGCATTGTGCCAGAGAAACTTTCTAGCAGTTGAGGAGCACAAACCAGGTAAAAAAAAGACAGGAGGTGATACAACTGTTGCAATAGCAGAGAATTGGCTTCCCAATGGAAGCAAGACAAAAGGGGAAGGGGCACAATACCAGGCAATAGTTAATCCTTTTTATGGCACTGGGGAGGATAGTGAGGAATTAGGAAGTGGTCTTGTGGTATGGCGTAATAGGGGGAAGATAAGAAGTGGCCCCAGACTTTGTCATATTGAGTTAATTATCCTAAGGAGGCATAGTGTATCCTCTCAAAACTTGCTATTTTTCCCAGTTCCACAACCACTCAGAGGACATGGGAGGGGTGGTTGTTCTCCACTGTCTGAATATGACTTGCTTTGCTGTGACCAAGGCACACAAGTGGAGTTGATACAAATGGGTGCTCATCTTCTGGGCAGAAGAGACCTAACATGACTAGTGTAGAGTTCAGTATAATATGATATTTGTGTTCGTTATCACTCTAAAAGTCTTTTGGGTTGTAGTCCAGAATGGGCAGAGGGATGGGCAAGTCCAAAGAATATGGAAGATGTCACCAGTTGAGGAGAGGCACCGCCAACATTGATCTGTGGGCACAAGGCCCCACTTGTGTAGTTGAGATGGGGTTCTATGCCATCTATTCAATATTTTAAACTGGGTAAAGCAGTTGAATTTAAGTATGTCCAGCATGAGTTCCATTCCTCTGGTGGCAGAGTAGTCCCCAATTCAGACTCTCATTTTTTATGCAGTGACTCCAGGATTGTTGTGTCCAAAAGACAGGCATCTGTAAAAGGAGTTGGTCCTTGACTGCATGTTCTCTGAAAGTGTCAGTAGTTTATTTCCTTGGTGTCCCCACAGTGAAAATAGTGTCTGAGGAGTGCTGTGAGTGAGGAACAAAGCTGGAGGTATTGCCAATGTCTGTGTTTCTCCAGCCCAAACTCTGTTTGGAGCTGCCTGAAAGTTTTCAGGTAACCGGTCAAGTGGTCAATCAGGTGAGAAAGGAACATAATGCCTTTAGCGGACCAGGTGGGCCAATGATAGGAGAGCTGCCAATGGTGAGAAGCAGGTTCTTCCAAAGAGGTAGGTTTTGGGATGCTATTGGTTCCATTTGGTAAGTGTGGCTACTTTACTCCATACTTGAACTGTATGCCCAATATTGGTTATACTTGCTATACTTTCAGTGATAACCTTAGCCATACCAGCGATACGGTATGCATCCCTTTGTTCCTGCTCTTGTATTGTACATACTGTATATACTGTGGTTCCTCACACAATCTATGACCTATGCATTGTTCCTTTACCTTGAATTGTACATACTGTACACATGGTGATATCTGTAATTGATATGTCTCTCTTGTAACCTTGTTATATGCACTTTACAATCCATTGTATATTTGAGCAAACTGTATTCCATTGTTGTATTCTGTATATGTGCCACTTGCTCCAGGCACATTACTAGTAGCCTTTCCTGGTCAAAATTTGTACTTATTGTTATGTGCTTCCTTGCCTAATTGGTATTCATTGCTATGTGCTTTTCTTTGTAAAACTACCGAGGCCCACCTTGTGAATGAGCTCACTAAACAGTGTTTCACCTGGCTAAATAAAGATTGATTGATTTAGCTACATCGACGTTGTATCTCAGAAGATTGCCAAATTGATATAGGAGGCCCAATACGACTGGGACAGATTCTTCAGGATGAGTAAGTGTCAGGAGGATATCGTCAGCATATGCCCTTGCCTTATGCTACTCTTTCAGTGCTATGGCCCAGATCTGTGGGTGTTTCTGGATGGCCAATAATAATGATTCGAGGGCCAATATAAAGCAGAGTGGGGAAAGAGGGAAGCCTTGCTGAGTTCCTCATCTGAGTACAATGGGGTTAGAGAGAACTGAGTTGGTGAGCACTGATCCGGCGGCTCCTTTATAGAGGGTATGGATACTATTGAGGAATGTTTCCCCGAAACCAAAAGTCTGTGGAACATGGAAGAGTTTAGGCCATTTCTCTCTATCCAATGCCTTCTCAGCATCAATAGAGAGGAGTACTGCTGACAGGTGGTGACAAGACACCTGCCAGATAAGTTTGATGAGGTATCAGGTATTATCTGTGCCTCGTCGCTTGGGAACCAAGCCAACTTGATCCCTGTTAATCAAACCAGGGATAACTTGTTGAAGTTGGATACCTATCATTTTTGCATATATTTTACAGTCAACGGTAATGAGCGAGATGGGTCTGTAGCTCCCACAGTGTAGTGGACCCTTTCCCACCTTAGAGAGGAGATAAATAATATCAGTGCATATTGAGGCCGGTAGCTGCCCATTTTGAAAGGCTTCATTAAGGGCATCTATCAGTGGGGCAATAGATCTTGTTTAAAGCAGTGAAAGAATTCAGCTGGTAGACTGTCAGAACCCTGGGCTTTGCCAGAAGGAACGGAGTTAATGGCTGTCTTAGCATGAGGTCATCTCACCTAAAACAAAAAAACATGCGGCAATGAATGGTACAAACAAAAGGGTGTGATCTTAAATACAGTCAGATAAACCACTGACAACCACACAAACAGCACACACCCTAGGAAACAATGGGCTTTCCTCAGCCCCCATCATGGGAGGCTTTGCCCTCCCAACACCCCCCAGAATTTATATAACAAGCTCCAGGAGGTGTGAGCTTCAGGGATGGGAAGAAACTCAGAAAGAGGGAAAACTTAATCTTTTTTTTTTACATAAAACCGCAAAAATTGGTAGCATGGGGAGACCTGGGAGGAACCAAACCACAGTCCCAGGTCTCCAGTTTCGCTGTGTGCTGGTGCCTTAGCCACTCCACCATGGGAGTGGCTTGACCAGGCACCCCAGCACACAGCAACTTGATTCCTTTGTATTTAAAGTGCACAACGACAGGGGTAGCGGTAATTCTGTACACACTGTTATACCCTTGTCACTGTAAATCCAAGTGCACTCTACACAGCGCGGTTAATGCCACGCTGTCTTTCTTGTATGGTATTGACCCAGTACCAGCTATCTCCAGTTCTTTAAGGGAGAAAGGTCAGTTTAGCTGTTTCTGAAGCTCAGAGGGGATTGTGGGTAGGCCAAGTGGAGAGAGGAAGGCATTACACTTTTGTTGACTAGGGTTGTTTTCTTGGTGATACAAGTTCTCTTAGAATTGCCTGAAGACTGCATTAATGGAGTCTTGCCGGCATTGTATCATTCCAGATGAGTCTGTGATCCCAGGATATATGATTTTTCTTGATGTTTTAGAAGCTGGTAGGCAAGTAATATGTCAGGGCATTCTCCTGATTCCCAATAGGATTGTCAAAGATGGAAAATGGCAAATTTAGCCTTCTTGCATAAATAGAGATTAAATTTATATCTTGTTCCCATAATTTTGGTGAAGAGGTCGGGGGGACTTGGGGTAATCCCTGTATTTCTTCTCTAGGTGCCAGAGACTTGCAAGTTGGTCTTCTAAGTCCTTGGCTTTCCATTTTTTAGCATGCAAAGTGTAGCTCATACATCGGCCCCTGATGAAAGCTTTGAGGCATCCCAGCAGTTGGTGGCAGACGTGTCCTTGGGGTGATCTGTTTGCAAAAAGGTAGTAATCTCTGATTGTAGGAAGGTGTAGAAAATAGGATCACACAGGAAAGGATAATTAAAGTGCCAGGGTTTGGATGTTGTTGTATTAGAGGGGTTGCTGAGTCTGGTAAAGGAGACTGGGGCATGGTCTGAAATTACAGTTACGCCAATCGAGGCTTGCAAAACATCTGAGACCTATATGTGTGGGATCAGCCATAGGTTGATGTGGGAGAATGAGTGGTGGACATTGTAAAAGAAGGAATAGTCTTATGCTTGAGGGTGCACCAGATGCCAAATGTCCGTGAGACCGAGATCCGGCATGAGTCTGTTCAAGTCCTGGGCTACAGCAGACCACGGGCCCGAGGGGGCAGTGCTCCAATCCAAGAAGTCATCCATGACAGTACTGGCATCACTGCCTATGATAAGAGAACCTTTACTACATGCTAGAAGAATCTGAGCTACAGTGGCGTCCCCCCGGGATGAAACCCACTTTTAAAGCACTCTGCAGTATGCTGCAGCAGACCTACCTAATAAAGCAATGTAATTTCAATGGCAATTAGTCCCTTTTGTCATGCAAGAAACTGTAGCATTCATTTCATCCTGGCAGTGTCACATTTTCCTGAATGACAAAAAGAACCAGTTGCCATTGATATTACATTGCTTTATTCAGTAGGTCTGCTGCAGCATTCTTCAGGGTGCTGCAAAATGCTGCAGAATCAGGTTTCATCCTAGGGAACGCCACTGTAGCTGATTAAAGAAGTCAGGTTCAGGCAAGTTGGGGGCATACAAGTTACACAAGATCACCTCCTGGTGATTGAAGGTGCCTTATACTATGACATATCTGCCTGCAGGATCTGATATGATGTCTGTGGCGATGAAAGGAATCGTCTTGTATATAAGCATGGCCACACCCCTGCTTTTAGAGTTGTATGAACTGCCATGTACTTGAGCTACCCAGCCCATTTTGAGCTTGGCAGTCTCCGATGGAGAGAGGTGCATCTCCTGAAGAAAGGTGATAAGTGTACCTTCCCTCCGAAGGTGGTCCAGCACTTTCCTCCACTTGACTGGAGAGTGCAGGCCTTTGACATTCCAGAACATCTATTTTAAAGGTCCTGTCACCATGATAACTGTGCTAAGGGGGTATAGAATGGCTAGAGGGGAGAATATGAAAGGAGTTTTCAAACTAGTGACCTGTCCGTAGTGCCCAGAGGTAGGCATCTGGGGGAAATGGGACATGAAAGACATTTGTACCTGGTATTGCATCTTCCTCCTGCCAGTGGTATATGTGCTCTCCAGAAAACATAGTTCCACTTTCATTGAAACATTAAATCTAACAGACAAAAATCCTATGCTTATGCTATGAAACAGAGTGATCAGCAACAAGCTGAAAACCAATACCATGTACAATGTGGAAAAACATTTATAAAAAGTGGTCGATGACCATGATGAACAAAAACTATTAGGTGATTGGCTACCAGAGCCAGGTCTATACAGTGGAGGGGATCCTTGGAACGACCAAACTGGCTGCCCGGTGCATCTCCCCATAAGTGGCTAAGTAAACACTGAGAGCATTTGTGTTCCCTGACCAGTTGGTTAAAGACAGGTGGCAGAGAGTAGCTGTTCAGAAACAGGGGAGAGTGGATAAGAGAGGAGAGGAAAGAAGAGGAGAGGAGGGGGCGGCATGGGTGGGTGTTAGGAGGGGGGACTATTGAGCAGAAGGAGGAGGATTATCCCAAGGGGTGGGTGTCAGGGAGCCCTCCAGGATGGTGGTTTTGCTTTCTTAGATTGATTGCGTGAGCAAGATCAAGTTCCCCTATTAAGGGTTGGTAGGTGCTTAGAGTATTGTTGCACCTTGGTTGGACAGTGGAACTAGAGATCAGGGGAGGGGAAGGGGAGCAGAAGAAGCTGGTCGCAAAATGTAGCGCAGAACATCTAGATGACAAACAGGAGAGTAGAGCATGGGGGCTAGAACCGGTGACCTAACAGGCTTTGGGGCCAGTTATATGGGATAGGAAAAAGAGAGCGAGGGAAGCAATCAGCTCTGGGCTGCACTGCGGGGAGGGGCAGGGAGCCATTGCTGGGAGATGAGGGACCAGGTAGGAAAACTGGGGGAATCAGGGGCTATGTAAACGAGTTAATTCTATATGAAAAAGGGGGTGGGGGAAATAGCCCCAGTCCCCAAGATTTGACAAACATGGTGCGGCTAATTGACTAGTCTATGACAGTGATGTACAAGTGTAGCAAGAGAGACAATTACATCTTGAAGCTCTGTGGAAAGTAAGAGGAGGAAGAGTGTAAGTGAAGGGAGAAATGGAAATGGAGACATGGAAATGGAGGGGAAATAACGAAACCACACCTACTGCATGAGTATACAAGGGGACTGCACAGAGAAGAGAGGAAGAAGAAGAAAAAGGAAAAAAAGGGTGGGAGTCATCACCATGGAGGGCACAGTGGAATCCATTGGTGCAGATGGGATGTTATTGGGGGGGATTGTTTGTTTTGCTTAAGAGATGTAGATGTGTATATCGCTTGGCAAGGGATTAGGATAAATTGTTATTTCTAAACTAGGCTGGTGAGGCAGAGTAGACCAAACATTAGTGGGGGTGCTAGCCGACAAATGTAAGACTCACCCACCTCGACTGGTGGTGATATGGGTACATGCACCAGGGGATAGGTTTGGGGCAATATGAGAGACCAGGTGGGCCCACCAAGGAGGATTGTGTAATTTGAGTTGAGGGAACCTCGGAAGGATAGCCCTCCCTAAGTAGAGAGTGCTCTAAGATCCCCATCTCTTCAGCATAGTGTCGGCAAGGGCCAGCTTGTCTGTGCTGCAAGCTGATGGGAGAATTCACCAGAGAGTAGAGGTTTACCAGAGTGCCTGGGGCACGACCCATCATTTGAGGAATGACAAAGGTCACACGACAGAAGCTAAGCACAATCCACAGTAAAAGTGGTTAAGGGTGGGGTACACAGGAAGAAGGGAGGGAGGGAGGGGGCTATTGTTTGAGACTCTTAGGTCTATTTGCTTGATATACTCAACTGTGCAGCTCCACCCAAAACGTGTATCCCACTGGCACATTGGATAATACCCATACATAACAAGGAACATGAACTAGTGTAATTAAAGTGTCAAACAGAGAATACCCATGGAGCCTTGACATCTATTGGTCAGAAACAGCCATAAAACAGATGTTGCCAAGCTATCATACAAACCAATGGACAAAACAATAGCAAAGACTTAAGACCAGTATAGTGAAAATATCAGATGTGGCCGGTGCATCCCTATATCGGTTGGTCTCCTGAGGCTCTAGGTCTGCGGCTCTGTCTGCCCATGATCTAGAGTCTTCACAGTGGCTCAAAAGGTGAGAGGGCCAGAGGGGGCTTGATTGGAGAGTCCAGGAGAGGTGCTTTGGAAGGCGAGGCAGACTGCATGCCAGCCCATTTAGGAGCCGTCTCCAATTACAGTCCGTGCTAGCTCCGTAGTCCCTGGATCCTCTGCTGGTGTCTCTGTAAGCCAGGAAGGGCACCTGCAATTCTAGTCTCTGATCAATTCTCCCTTGGCAATCTGCATGCTTAACTTTAGTAGTCTGCTAGTCCATATCATGAGTCAGAACATCCGAGTAGCTAGTGGTGCGGTCTAGATGAGGCCAGCCGGCAGATCTATTCTGTGAGATTCTTGGGGCTGAGATTGCACTGGGGATGATGCAGGCTGATGCAGTACATTCAGCCAGTGCTTGTGTAAAAAGTCTGTTACCTCCATGAGGAAATAAAAAATGTCCAAACCCCATTACAAGAGATGGATAAGCGGGCAGGGTAGGGCATTTTATATGCAATGCCCTGGGATTGCAAGGCTTTCTTGATTGGCGTAAACTCTTTCCTTCTCTGTGCCATTTCCACAGAGTAATCTGCAAAGATGTGAACTCGATGTCCCTGCCAGTGGAGGGGTCCCTGGTCCCTAGCCAGCTCTAAGATGCATACCCTATCAGGGTAGCAAAGCAGCATGATGATGAATGGTCTGGGATGATCTCCAAGCTTTGTTGGGAGACCCAGGGACTGATGTGCCTGTTCTATTTCATGTGCCAGGCTACAGTTATGTCAAAGCAGCAATAGTAGCTCCCTTTGCAAAAAAACATCTGGGTCTTTCTTCTCCACCCCTTCAGGGAATCCAACCAGGCACAAGTTCTTCCATCTGCTGATTTTTTCCACATCTTCAGCCCGAGTCCAAAGTAGGGATACCATACGTTCTAATTCCTAGGTTTGGGCTTCATGTCAGAGTCTTTATCACCTATGTAAGAAAGAAAAATGTTTATATCCCAAGTTTTTTGTTGTAGATCCAAAATATTGTCCTTGAGGGCAGCCACAGAGGATTTGAATGAAGTAATCTCCTTGAGGAGCTGCTGAATAAGATCTTGAATCTCTTGGGTCTCTGTGGAGGAAACGCATGGTGCCCTGCCATCTGCCATCCCGAGAGACCAGTTTCCCACCATTGGTGGTTTTGTTTTTCTGACTGTTCCGCCATTAATGGGCAAACAAATGTCATTTAAGGACTGGTTCCCCTGTCTGGACCAAGTAGATTCACCAAGATTGCCATTAGATTGCCAAATTTATTAAACGATAACTGGCCGAGGAGCATGGAGTGAGGAATCAGGCTGGCATCCCTGATCGTGGCTTGTGTATGCAGCATAATCTAAACATAACCATATTTAGTTTTAAGATACCACACGGAGCACCAAAGGCATAAATAGCATAAGGAGATAAAATCCTAAAAGTATACTATTAGATATATTAAATGTATCAGCCTGTATGTTTCTTAACAATATTCTATATTGCAACAATCATTAACTGCAACAAATGTTCAGTAGTTATCGATATTCAATCATTCAACCTGTTCAACAGCAACTTGTATAGAAATGTTTATATAGAAATCCTTATAATTTGTGTGAGCAATTGGTCCATTTCACTCTGCAAGGGTACAAAGCTGGTTTTCTGTCCTGTGTCTTTTGTTGGATCTTCAGATTTCCTTACCTTCTTGCTTACTTTATTGCCTTTCTTTTCTTCAAGTTCTTTTACTGTTTATCCAGAATCCTATGAGCCCACCCCCACAGGACAGTGAAGCCAGTATGGAGGACCATAAAGTTATGGTATCGACAGAGGAAATGAAATCCATAGAAGGGGGAACAGTGAAGGACAGGAGAAAGGGGGTTTAAAACAGGAAAGAAAAACAGACGAGGCAAAAAGACAGCAGGGAGGGTGATAAAAGGACCAATAGCTGTACCTGGAATGCCATGTATACCAATACCCACAGCCTAGAAAACAAAATCCGAGACTTAGTGGCCTTGATAATGGAAGCTGACCTAGACATTGTAGCTATTACTGAAACATGGTATACTGGAAACCATGACTGGGATGCAGCAGTTACAGGTTATATTCTGTTTAGAAGAGATGGGGGTAAAAAGGGAGGGGGTGGCTCTTTACATCAGGAAGGGTATTAGGGCCACTGAGATACAGGGAACGCAGGTGGGAGCAGAGATACTTTGGGTTACCTTTGAGATGAGTAATGGCACTGCTATTCACACAGGCATGATATACAGACCTCCAGCACAGGGGAGGAAGTGGACAGGGTTCTAGTGGAATCCATCCACACTATGGCAGCTAAGGCGGAGGTGCTACTGGTAGGTGATTTCAGTCTGCCAGATGTGGATTGGAGCATCCCAGCTGCCGCCTCAGCCAGGAGCAGGGACATCCTGTACCCTGTGCAACAGACAGGTCTCAGGCAGCTAATACTAGAGCTCACCAGGGAGGGTGCAGTTTTTAAACCACCTACCCTAAGTTGATCTATCAAGTTTGGGTTGTGGTGAGGAAGTATGTGGTGAGGTGTCTTTTAGCTTGTTTTTGGTTTTTGTTGGGCTCACCACAACCTAGTTGATTCATTCCACTGGAGTGTCATACAGACAAGGCACATTGATGAGTCCTGGTAGGACAAAACATGTGTGTGTCTTCTGTTGGCACCCTTTGCAGATTTGTGAGAAGCCTCTTGGCACCATGCATTCCTGCTTAAAGTTAAACCAGCATAACATTTTGTGGTGATTTGCATATACAGCCATGATGGTTTGCATTATGGCGGTATGTATGATTTTGTATTTCTTTAAAATAACACTAGCGTGGCAGGAAAATTGTTTTGAGATTAGTATAAAAATTCCACTACTGAATTAGATCTGGAAAATTCTAGTCACAAATGATTTAACGTTTACTGAACATACTGCAATCACTGTCCAAAAAGCTATTAAAATCTCAAATTACATACTGAGACATGTAAAGAGTAAAGAGGATTCAGTGATTATGCCATTGTATCTGTCATTTGTGAGGCCCTTAATGGAGTTTGGAGGCCAGTTCTGGAGCCCATACCATGTTAGGGATAAAAATAAATTGGAAGGCATACAGAGAAAAATGACTAAAAAGATAATTGTCTACGAAAATATGGCGTATAAGGAAATAAGAAATAAACTAGGATTGTTTAGCTTGGAGTATAGAAGAGTGAGAGGGGCTCTATGCATGGTTTATGCTGCATTTCAGAACAAGGATCTATGGGAGTGTGTGGGTTTAACAAGGAAAGAGATAACGAACAACACAAGAGCACATCCATTCCAAATAAAAGGGGAACACTTTAAAACAAATAGACGTGCTTCATGGTTCAGCCAAAGAGTCGTGGCATTATGGAACAAACTGCCTACCAATATAGTAAATGAGGAAAACATAGACAACTTTAAATGTATGCTGGATAACTACATGGGAGATTAAGATATAATTTTCATCTGAGCCTGTTATTGGCGAAATCTATGGACTTGCACTTTCTTATGTTACTTATGATGAAATACTTTCAATTACACTGGCAGTAGCACTTTTAAGTAGTATCTATCCCAATATAGGTTGCAGGCAAAAATCAGTACCTATGCTATTGGAGATCACAATTTTAATCTTGAGTTACTATACAGGATCTGCAGGCTAAAAACTTACTTTCCCTTTAGAACTAAGAACTTAGTTAGCTCGAGACTTAGGTTTCTCAAGTTCATCTGGCCCATAAAGCTTTTGTTTAGGATGAGGTTCCACACTATTTGTCCACTAAGGATCAGGTACAGGCTATGAATGGAAAATCTATCAAGAGACACAATGCATATGCGTACGAGACTGTCACGGGGCAAATGTTTCACATTTAAAAGTCTGAGTTTTAAAATTAATTGTATTACAAATGTTATTAAAGGTATAGTAAGTATACTACTACTAAATGTGTTGCTGTTAAACCTTTAATTTAGAACTACAAATCTCCCATTCCCCAGAGCACCACATAGCTAATCACCCACATACAGTAGGTAGGAAAAAGTTAAAAACATTAAGATACAGCTACACAGTTAAAATTTAATTTAATTGTATTTTTATTTTATACTGAAAGGCCTGTGAGCTAAAGGCCCATTTTCACAGACATCCAGTGGGTAGATACAATGCATACAACAACAACACATAAAACAGAGCTAACAGATACAATAAACAAAAATACAGTACATATAAATATAAAAACATAAAAAACACGCACAAAAGGAATTTGATATCATATAACCTCGAAGATTCATCTTAAAAGTAGCTAACTTTGAGCAGCTGACAACAGCACTGGGTAAGCTATTATATAGTTTAACCGCAGAAAAGACCAAGGAATTTTATGCAAACCTAGTGTGATAAAGGGGAATAAAAAAGGAGTTTCTATTCTGCAACCTTGTGTGTCCAAGGCAATAATCCCTAGGAAACATACTGATTGGGCTTTTAGATAACAAGCTCAGTTGAATCTTATGCATGAACAATAGTAATCGAAAATTGAATCATTCAGTCAGGGACAGACAATTAAATAAATAATAAAGATGATAATGATGCACCAACCTAAGCTGACCAGTGGCAAAACATAATATACTATGGTATGTGGTACGAAGTTTGAACATATTTTCTGAAGTATATGAACAAACTACTAAGCCACAGTCTAATATAGACAATAACAGATTGTAACAGTACAGTATGTCTAGATTCATCTGGACGATTTCTGTTTATTCTATATAAGAAACCAAGGGCCAGATATTCAAAACTTTGCCGCGGGGCTAAATTAGTACTGCCCTGTTAGCAAACTTAGCCCAGAGTACAAAGCATGCTAGATTCAGAAGGAAATAACCTGGTGCAAATATAGCAAGCAAAGGAAGCTGGGCAAACAGGGCCAGGAGTGCAGGCCAAAAATTGCCCAGGAATAAGACTGCACTGAATATACCAACAGGGAAGTGCATACTGCAACTGCAGCTCATGAGACTCTGGAGCAAGCCAGTGTTGCAGGTGGAGAATATTGTGTGTGACTGCACAGAGATGTCCCACATCTACTGCAAATATTGTAAGCCACACACTGCAGAACTGTGCTATGCTGAAATGAGGTTTGCCCGGGGCTAACCTGATTACACAGTGCTAACACATTAGCCCATTGGAAACTGGTCAGCCAGGGGCAAACGGGAGCCATATTCAAAGCTCCCATGCAAATGAGCCTACTTAGGTAATCCGTGGGCAAACAGGTACATTTGCATCTCATTAAGTGCTGCTTAGCATACATTACCATGCAGTTTGCCCAGTGCTACTGCATGGAGCACAAAGCTCCCCCTTTTGGTCAGAATGGAAGTACAGGCTGGATGCTGCAGGCCAAGGCATGCCCACAGCATCCCCTTGTTGGTCGGAATAGAAGCACAGGCTGGAAGCAGCAGTAACTCTGTACTGGCAGGCACAGTCAGTGCATTCAACACACCCATACATCTGTGCATGCAGGACCTGTATATCAAGTTCAAGTTTATTGAAGGAAAAAACTCCATTGAGCAAGCTCATTCACAAGGAGGTCCTGAGACATTTACACATACATATGGATAATACATAGACCGGTACAATTGAATGTAAATAGACAAAGTGTATACATAGAATACAAGAGCTATATCATGATAAGGTTCAACATAGTAGTGTAGGGTCCAGTTAAGACATTATTTCTTATGTGTAATGGAACAAAAAAGAAAGAAAGAAAGAGAGAGAGCGAGAGAAAGAAAGAGAGAAAGAAAGAAAGAAAGAAAGAAAGAAAGAAAGAAAGAAAGAAAGAAAGAAAGAAAGGGAAAGAAAAGGAGAAAATGGTTGGTTAGGAGGGTAGGGTAGAATATTTGCAGGCAGGGAAGGCTAGGGGTTAGGGAGAGTATAGGGGAGTAGGATGTAGATAGGTGGACTGAGGGTGTCATATATACATATATATAATATAGATATCAATATATATATATATAGTCCCCACTTATAACAGGCTATCTTTATTAAACCCTGAACAAAAAAGAATGGCATTGTCAGTGTATAAAATAATTTTGTTTGTGTAAATAAATGTGACAATGACTTAACAAAAAGTGAAAATAATAACGGACCAAGTATGGAGCCCTGAGGGACTCCACACCTTAAGGCTGATTCTGTAGGGAAAAAAAACATTTATAAGGGTTCTCTAATTATGATTAGAAAGGTAATTTCGAAACCAGGAAACTACATCATCAGAAAGATGAACACTGGGCAGCAATTTAAGGAGCTCAGCATGATCCACCAGATCAAATGCTGTGGTGAGGTCCAGAAAAGCCAAAGCAACATATTTTCCATTGTCAATTGCTTTGATGACATGACCTGTGAACCTCACCAATGCAGTCTCAGTATTATGTTTAGGCCTAAAACCATGCTGAGACTCCAATCAGAGCTCATATTTCTCAAGATGCTCCTTGACATGGTCTGACACTATTTTCTCCAATATTTTTGAGAGTGGTGCAAGTAATGAAATGGGACAATAATTATTGATATTTGTTTTGGAACCAGATTTGAATATGGACCTTACTGTAGCAGTCTTCCATTTACTTGGAAAAACACTGTGACACAGGGAGGAATTAAACAATTTGGTTAATAGTGGAGCAAAGTGATGAATAACCTTTTTTAGTATCCTGAAATCTATATTGTCTAATCCAAAACTTGGTTTTGGATTCATTTTAGATATGTAATTGAATACGTCTTTAGCAGATAGATAACAAAAATAAAATTTGGTAATAATACCATTATTACCCCAGTCAAAGGTTTTTATTTTTGGGGGTGAGTAGTGAAAACACCTGTTTCCCCCATACTGGTCTTGCAAACTTAGTCTAAACTTCTCTAGTTTAGAAAAATGTGTATCAAAAGCTTCTGCAACCCCATTTTGATCTGCAGTTAAATATTCTTCCTTTTCTATTACAGAGCTTTCTGTCCCTGTAAATTTGCTCATAATAGCATTTAGGGTTTTCCAAGTGGCCTTTGTATTACCATTATCTTCCATCAGTTTTTGTTTAAAAAATTCTGCCTTGCCAGCATGTATCGCTGACTGGCACCTGTTTCTTAGTTCTTTATATTTCAACTGATGGTCTGGTTTGCATTTCTATGTTTTCCAGGCCTTATTATGAAGTCTAATTAATTTCTGTAGCTCAGGGGCAATCCAAACAATATTATCTCCTTTAACCCTAACAGTTTTCAGGGGAAGCAGCTTGCACAGATAGCTAAAAATTGCTCACAAAACATGTCACATGCAGTGTCAATATTCTGGATATTATCTAAAAAAGAGCATTTCATTATAGAATTTCTGCTCATCAGGGTCTTTTAACTGATGATAAATTATAGTTTTATGCACCCGTTTTGGAAATTTGGCAGACCAGTCACAATACACAGAGCAGCGGTCACTGATTCCATCCAGATAAACTCCAGGTGAGACAATATGAGATGGATTATTAGTAATGATCCAGTCTAACAGGGTTTCATAACCTGTTCTGTAATTGATTTGAGTGGGATCAGTGATCACCTGCTGAAATCCAAGATCAACAACTGTATTCTTAATGTCTAGCGCATTGGGAGAAACCCAGTTCAAATTAAAATCAACAAGAATAATAATTTCCCTTTTAGTTGGCACAATAAGAAACTTATTAAAAAAGTTGGAATTTCCAATTTTGAATTATCTGGGGGAACATAAACATTACATATTGTTATATTCTTATTTATACCAAGTTTAACTGCAATAGTAAGAGACTCATATAACAGGTCATCTGGAATAATAGATAGCTCAGTAGCAGTAAACTGGTCCAATACATGAAACAGACAACCACCCCCTCACTTATCCACCCTATCTTTTCTAAATATTGTATAACCTAGTATTTGTATTTCTTTATTAGAGATTTTCTCAGTAAGCCATGTTTGGGTAAGAGCTATAGCATCCACTCAACAGTCTATCAATGATTTTTTGCTATCAGACTCTGAACATTAAGATGAGCTAGCTACCCAAATAAATGAAACATCTGTGTCTAAAACAGTATCCAAAGAAATTGAATTAACTATTGGACCAGGGTTAGGATGAACAAAGCCTGACAGCAAAAGCAGTAACAACAAAACCTGTCTATATCTGTAACCAAACACATACTTTCTAAAAATTGCCCTATGACTATTGTTAGTTACATTGGAGATAAAGTTATCCCTTACAAATTTGTAACAACTTTGTAAATGTACTAACTGTCTAATTGAGGAAACCCAAATTAAAATCCCTTTACTTAGTTCATGCGTTGTGTGAGGCTCCCTAGCCATTAACCATGTGGTCTTGTGTGGTCTATTTTGGAGCGCACAAAGAGAATTCAAACCTTGTGGACTATTGATACCAGTGAACTGTACTTGTAAATGTTCAACCCCAGCCCCTAAAATAATTAAAAACATTAAGACACTATACAGTTTAAACTCCATTTTTAACCACCCTTTAGTTAACTTATTACTTAAGAAACAAATCAGAAATTTTTTATAGCTCCTTCCCTGCAGCCACCCGCTGTAGATTCCGCTGGTGATTCCCACCACTCCAGCTGGAGCCACTCATGAGGAGAGTTGCTCAGCGGAGAACCGCTTGAGCAGCTCCACTTTTAAGAGGAGCTTTTGTCACAACCCAGCTGTCAGTTCCCACACCCCTAACAATGACTCCTACCACTAGCCATCTGGGGAAATGGAGAATTGACAGACCGGGGAAAAGTCACTTGGGCCAGAGGTCTTCACCCCCATGGGCAGCAGAGAAAAGAAGATAGCAGGTAGTAAAGTGTTCAGTGCAGTCTGTGATGTTCCTGGCAGCTCTGCTTTTAAGAAGAGCTTGTGTCATGCCCCCTCCAGCCTTCACTCCCCATGCCTCCAACAATGGCTTCTGCCACTAGCCATCTGGGGAAACAGAGAACTGAGAGTCATGGGCCAGAGGTCTTCACCCCCACAGGCAACAGAGAAAAGAAGCAGCAGGTAGTAAAGCGTTCAATGCAATAAAATCCCCACCACTAGACTGTAAAATAAAACATTGAAGAAGATTGCTCTATTTGCTCTATTTGCAGAGTGAAAATGCCCTTGGGAGTGAGAAAGAAGGCTTAAATAGCCTGGCTGAATAAAATTCCACTCTGTGGGAATTTTGCTGATATACTCTCCTCAGGGCTTTCCTGATGGCCCAACAGATGGAATGGGCTCCACCACCATTCAGATTCCTCATTACTCCATTGGCTCACAGGGCAGCAAAACCTTTGCAGAAAAAAACTGAGCAACAGAAGCTGGACTGGAAAGAGCTTGGATACATTCTCTAGTCAGACAATGGTGGCATACCTGTTAGAAAATAAAATAGTGCTTATCATCAAGCCCCTGCTAGTGCTGTTACTCTTCCACAGCATGGCATGCAGCTGCTCTCTCACTCCTCAGAACTGATCAGGAAGGACAGGTGGCTCATCACCTCCTGATTGCAGGGACCACTTGTGCTATGCCTCACCCACCCAGATGAGAGTGTGTCTGTCAGCTGATTGTTTGCTCCTGTGACATGGATCACCAGGAGATTGGCACCAGGCTATACATGAGGGTCCAGATGTGGAGGGCTTCCCGACACAAAGGAAGGGAGTGTCTGACACCTGCCTGTTCAGGTAGAACATGGTCATGGTGTTTTCCGTTTGGACTTAGATAGCCTGTCCCCTGACTAAAGGAGTAAATTCTGTCAGAGCTAGCTGCACTGCACTGCATGGATCATGTTGATGTTGAGATGTAACTCCCTGGATGACTAGAACCTGTGGGTCCTGTGGCACCTCCAGGTGCACTCACCACCCCACCAGAGACACAGCCATTGAGATAGTGACGGTTAGTCCTGGGCAGACAAATGGGACTACTTTCTCCAGATGTTCTGGGATCAGCCACCACTGGATGGCATCCCACATTGGCTGGGTCACTGTGATTGGCTGGTCCGAGTGTCCTAGGTGTTGGGACCACTGATGGCCCAACTCTGACTGCAGGTGCCACATCTGCCAGAAGGCCCACTAGACCATGCTGATGCAAGATGCCATGTATACTAGTAGCCTCAAGAAATCTCAGGCAGGGTATTAGCACCCAACCTGAAATGATCAAGTAAAGGAGGTAAGCTCCAATGCCTGGTCTACAGGAAGATGAGCCTTGCCCCATGGGAAGTCTAGCTCTTTTGTTTTCTCCCTGATCCTAGCTGGCCCACCTTCCTGCCGGCCCTCCCAGCCCCGTCACCCGATGTCTCTCAGGACTTACCTTCTCCCGTAGTCCCCCAAGGTTATGCCCTCTGTGGCAGGGGGCGGGGAGTCCCTCAACCTGCCAGAACCAGATTCAGACTCCAGGAGGTGCCTAAGTCACTGGAAGCGGGGCCTGCGGAAGCTAGCGGTCATCCAGCATGACCCGGAGTTTTCCTGTTTTCAGCCTTGGGGACATGAAGTGCTCTGATGTCAAGGTGCATGCACTGAAGTCTACCACATCTCTCCCACCTCTGTAGCTCAGGCTACATCTCCCCTGGCCCTCGCCAGTGGCTAGTCGAGCTCTGAACTTTTGCCCACCTTCCCCCCCACCCCAGAAGAAAGCAGTTCTGTGAATGCTCAATCTTCCTCCCCCCAGCTGGCCCTCCAATGCCTCAGACTAATTTCTGATTCTGGGTCACCACCATAGTGAGCGGTAGCACTATCACTGCACCGTCAGGCCAACAGGAAGACTAGCCTCTGCTCCAGTGAAATGAATCACCTGTGTGGGGATCAGGTCAGACTTGGCTGGATTGATAAAGAGACCAGAGTCTCTGCAGGTCTAGAGGGCCTGGTACCTGAACCACTCCACTACCTCTTTGGACAGCTCAGCTATCAGCCATTTATTCAGGTAGGGATAAACCCTGATGCCCTAGCACAGCCGGGAGGCTGCTGCCACTGCCATTTACTTACTGAAGACCCCAGACAAAGAAAAGAGACTTAATGGTATGACCTGTAACTGAGAGAGCACCCCTCCTACACAGAAATGGAGGTACTGCTAACGGGACAGATGGACTAGCATGTGGAAGAATGCATCCTCGAGGTCCAGGGAGCAGAACCTCATGCTCTGCTCCAGAGATGGTATGATCTGGTTCACCCTGACCATCCTAAACTTGGAATTCCTGAGAAACTGATTTAAATTATGATGATCCAGTGTGTGGTGCCAGTCCCCCCCCATCTGTTTCAGGATCAGGAAGTACCTGGATACATACACTGATTTGCCATGGTGTCTGGGACACAGGCTACAGCTCCTTTTGTGAGTAGCTGAGCAACATCCTCCCAGAGGGCAGACAGTGTGTCCTGTAACACCGAGGAATCCCTCAGAACTTGGGATCAGTAAGGTGGGAAAGTCTTAAAGTCAACAAGCAACCCTCTGCCAACCACCTCAAGAACTCACTTGTTCACAGCAACGATGGGTCAGTGAGGCCAGAAGTGGTGAAGCCAACCCTCCCACAGGGAGCTGGGTCATTGACTGGACAGACTGGAGGTGAACATCACCCCGATCCATAACTGAGCAGTTTTGGAGGGGACACCATCCACTAAGGCTGACAGGGCACCACTTCCCCTACCCTTGCTGTTCTTGGGCCCCCTGGCCATAGAACTTGGCCTTGGGGTGCCAGGCTTGGTGGGGCTGTTGCTACCAAAGCTACTATGGCTAAAAGGACTGAAATTGAAAGGTCTTTTTCTTTTGCTTCTGACCTTTCAGATCCATCTAGAAGGAAGCCACAGAATCCAGAGTGGCACTGGATTTCTTGTTCCTATTGAGATGCCCATCCACCCCGGGCTAAAGAGATCAGTGCCCAGGAAAGGGACATTGGCCAGCTTATGCTGAGTATCCACTGTGAAGGTGGAGATCCTCAGCCAGGTCTTGTAATGCATCGCGATGGCTGTTGCCATGGCACGGGCACCGGAATCACCAATGTCCAAGGCCATCTGGGGCTGGTGTTTAGCCAATGCTTGACCTTGGTCTCCGATGACCTTTATCAGGAGCTGCTTATCAGCAGACAGATAAGGCAGGACATCATTGAGCAGTCCCAGCAGAGAGTGACCAAAGTAAGCCATCATCAGGACATAACTTATCTGATGAAGACCAAGAAAGGACATGGCATAAGCCTTCTTAGCTGCGTAGTCAAGCTTTTTTGATTCCTTGTTGGGGGACTTGTCCACATCCCCAGAATTTCCTGATTTCCAAAAGATCAAGTCCAAGACCAGACCCTTGGATGAGGGGTGGTCAGAGAACCTGGACAGTGAGCTGGTAGGGTCTACATATTTACAGACCACACAGGCTGAGGGTGCTAGACAGGATGCTGGATGCTGCTAAAGCTCCAGAGCTGGTCCCATAATGGCCTCATCCATGGGAACAGTGACCTCTGGGGATTTGTCCTTATCCAGGATGTCAGTAAAAGGGTATTTGGCTCTTTTTGGAACTGGCTCCAAAGGAATGTTCATGGACTCCAACATGAGTTGGAAGAGAGCCCTAAAAGAGAACACCTGTGGTTGGTGTTCAGTTCTTCGACTGATTCCCTGTTGAATGTATGCATCCTCAAGGATTGCATAGGACACTCATCGGAGTCATCAGAGGACTCACTGAAGCCAGCCTTCTACCTTTTCCTGCCATGAACCACTCTGGAGTCATCTGAGTTGGTGATTTCCACAGATAACCAATCTGGCAATCTGGTTCTTGGATGGGAGTCCTAAGAAGGAGCTCCCCACACAGGCTGCTGTGAAAGTGATTCCACATGCAAGGATGGACAGACATGTCTTGGTGACAGTGCTTCAGAAGGACTGGCATGAGCTTTACCAGCACTGGTCTGTTGACAACAGGGGTCAGGGAGCCCTACTCAGCCCAGCCAAGACCCACTGCTGCCAGAGGAGCTCCGTATAGTGCTGCCACATCCACTAGTGGAGCCTCTTGTCATCCAAGGATGAAGAGGATGAGGAGTGTCAATGGCAATGTTTCCTGGCTGAGTGAGATCAAGAATCTGAGGAGCACCTCGTCATTGACTGTCAACCTGGGGCCAATGTCAAGGAGACTCAGCCAAAGGCACTGTGTACATGACTCGCACCAGTTTCAGCTGCACAGCCTTCTTGTGGAGGCTGATCCCAAGTGATACCAGCCAGGGATACTGACCACTCTACATCCTCATGAGTGAAGACTGGGAAGACTGTAGTCTTGGAGATTGACTCTTCATAGACCCCCCTCTGACAACAGATCGACAGGGTCAAGAAAAATTTTGATCACCTGATTGACCAGTGTCAAGTTCATCAAGCCTGACGGGGGTACTGTGGAACTAGCGACCCACCCCTTAACCAATTTTGGCTCAGCTGAAGCTGAGCATTTCAGAGTCTTTAAGTGGTCAGGGGAGTCGATGAAGCAGGAGGAGCATGATCTCTCCCAGTCCCATGACCAATGCAGAGTTTCTTATTTTTATGCTTCTTACCATGCAAGACTCTCCTCAACGGTCTCGAGAGCCCAACACATCTCACAAAACTCCCCAGTGAAGGACTCTGACACTGATTCCAGACAAAAGCAGTGCTAAGGCCGAAGAAGTGCACACCACTGCCTTCACCACTGCCTCTCCCATAGCTGCAATTTGGGCTGCTGACCCAGCTGTAGTGGATGCCACCTTGCAACCACCCTTAGGCTGCAATTTAGAATCTAAATTGGCCAGCTGGCTGAAGAAAAATAGAAAGTCCAGGAATACCAGCACACAATAGCAAGGAAGCACAGAGCCACTGCAACATCAAAATGTAATGCAAATGCACATTTTATTTGGTAAAGTGCCAAAGTAACTTGAGCAAAAGCCCAAACCCCAGCACTTCAGCTAAAGCTTCCTCTTGTTTCATTATTCAATCAAGTGACAAGATTGGTACCAAAGAATATACTTTGAATTGAAAATGATAGAAAATTCTCTAAGTTTGCCAATGGCAGCATAATAGGCCCTACAGTGCACAGAGCTGTGAATGAGGAGACCAAACTCTTCCAGCAGAAAGGAAGACCTGACGTCTCATGGCAGAGCCAAGGGATATACCATCCAGGTGGTGGGAAGAGCTTTGCTTAAAGATGTTCCAGCAAATCAACTGTTAAGGAAGAACTGCTAATGTGTGGATAAGTGAACCAAATCCACATGAAACAATACCGGCACCAGATGAACAAAATGAAAAAGGCTTTATTCCAGTGTTCAAAATGCTATACAGCACAGGTGAAACGCAATCCTCTCGACCAGATCGCTAATCACAGCATCATCAGGAGAGTCTCTCCTGATGATGCTGCGATCAGTGAAACTGGTCGAGAGGACTGTGTTTGTTTGTTTATAATTTATTGATCAGCATTTGCCGTTTCAAAATGTAATAAGTTAAAATACAATGTACAATATCATATATTATGACAGACAATAATGTACATTTACACACATATTTAAAAACCTGTATAGCCCAAAAAAATAGCTCAGCTGGTCTAGACAGTGAGCAAATAATACAAAAGTTTATACAAAACATCACTATCCCCCCGTTAGGCAGAACAGTTGCATATAAAACCAAAAACAGCAACATATCACAACTGTACAGCACTTGAAGATGTATTTGTGAAAATGAGTAGTACGTATACTATCAATAGCACAGATGTCATCATAGACACTCTTTTCTTCCACATCTTAGTGATAGTAATTAGATAAAGAGCTAGATCTGTGAGTATTTCTAAATTTTCTGAACTATATAGTAAGTCTAACATAAACCTATCAGGAATACCGCAGGCATATAGTTGTTTCTTCAGAAATCTGCTCCTTTGTTTATCATTACCATGGGCACCTCAGTGTGACATGTTTGAGATCCTCAATTTTCTGCAATTAAAATAACACAATTTGGAAATGGTATCTTCTTTATGGTATCTTGCCTCCAATACCTTACTTGCAAGTTTCAAATTTAAATCTAGTCAAAACCACCTTATGTTCATTGAACTTTATAATACTGAAATATGCTTTTAAATTATGTTCTGTGGTATTACCCACCAGTCAGTTAGAAATTATTTGTTTTAAATTAACAAGATCTTTCTGTCTAGATATTTCATACAATTTCTTTGTGATAAACCCAATATATGTTCTACTAATATTAATGTTTTGTTTATCCCAGCTCCTTAAGTATGTTAATCCATTTTGTTCCAGAAGCCCTTCTACTATACTTAACCAACCAAACTTACAACAAGATATATTTTATTTCTCCTTTATACAGATTTTAATAAGTTGATCTGACATAGCTGTTTTTATTTTAATCTGGAAATGTATTTGCCTCGCTTGAATCATATAACTAAGGCTAGGTTGACCAGGTTGAAATCTAACCAGTGCATTGGGGATACCCATTGGAACTCTGAACAATCTTTTATATGCATTATTTATTAACCAGTTCAACATGGGTGATATTAGTAACACCCCAGACTTCAGCTGAATATAGAACTTGTGATATTACTTTGGCATTCATGGTTCTTATAAATGGAGCAACCAAATGTCCACCATATAGGTAATTAAACCTATCTAAAGATTTTATTGTATTTTTTTGCTTTATTAGTAATATATTTAATATGTTTATTCTATTGCAAGTTACTCAAAAACGAACACCCAAGTATTGATATTCCTTTACATACTTCAGTTTTTTAGTAGCAAAATAGACAGTTCTATATTTCTTATTGCTTCCAAAAACCATAACCTGTGTTTTAGTAATATTAGGCTTTAAATTGTGCATGTTACACAGCCCTTCCATCAAATTTAAGGCCCTCTGCAGCCCCAGTTTACTAATAGATATTATTGCAAGATCATCTGCATATGCAAGTTTCATGTTGCCCACCATGTGGAATAATCTGCAAAGGATGCTTAAACTGAGTGTCTGTATCTCTTTACCTAACTTTAAGGCATTATACGCGGGCGCGGTGACTGAAGTCTCTAATTGTTTTGCCCATCCCATACCAGCTCCATACTCAATCGTAGCTCACCCACTGGCTTCAATCCTGCTTGCAGCTGCCTACAAGGTAAGGGCATAGTTTCACCTAATACCTACAGAGAAGCGGATTGACCATCTAATGTATTAGCATTGCACTTAACACTTCATACCCCTCATACAGCTCCTTACTCCTATACGCTGCTGTATCCCTCCCCTGTCATACAGTTATGACCCTACTTACACATGGGGACTGTAAACCATATTTTATGTTTTCCCTTGTCTGGGGTTAACTGTGTTTGTTTTTTCGATTTATTGTCTGTGTATAACTTTTTCTGGGGGCAGTGCTCTATCTGTACAATGTATTAGCCTTGCGCTGAATGTGATATATATGTATATATATGTGAAAAACAGGTCCTCCTTGTAAACAAGTTCTGCTCAACGGTGACTGCCTGTATAAATAAAGACTTCGATTGATTGATTGCTTGCAAGCATTGGCATTTTAAAGTTTCCAATTCTAGGGGCATGTTGATCATGATTCTCCAGCACAATGATAATATCATTAATATAGATATTAGTGAGCGTTGGGGCCAGGATAAAACCTTGACGAACACTAATGTACGTCCTGAGCTTATTAGTCAATTCCTGCCCCCCCTTTGAGTATTTGACCTGTAAACAAATGTCCGTGTACATTCTTCTAATTAAATTAATTACATTACTATCTATGCCTAGTTTTTGCATTTTCACCCAGAGCAAGGATCTTAATAAGAAATTAAATGCTGATGAAAAGTCAACATAGGCAACAAAAAGTGATTGCTTTCTGATAGTACAATGTTTCTCCAGCAGATCGCCTAATAGAAAAATTTGTGTAACAGTGCCTTTATTTTTAATTAAGCCAGCTTGTAGTTGGGATAATACATTATTTTGTGGGCCAAATATTTAATCTGTTCAACAGTACCCTTGCAAATAGCTTTGACAGATTATCCAGTAAACTAATAGGTCTATAATTAATAGGCTGTGATTTAGACCCTTTTTTATGTGTAGGTAATATAAAACTACCATACCAAGTAGACAGAAAGTATGCAAAATTATCAGCATGTTAAATAAATCTATAAGAACCTGAAATCACCAATTTTTTTCAATTTGCAAAAATCTATTGAAAACTTATCAGGACCTGGTGATTTTTTTTTTTTGTTTGTTTGTTTGAAACTATCAATAGCCATACCTATATTACAAGCTGTGAACCATTTGAAATCCCCATGAATTTCAGTGTTCACAGACTCAGTTTATATTTTCTCATCCCAAAATATTTTAGAAAAATGATCAACCCATATGTCGGGGTAATATAAATATCCAATATTGTTTTAACTGTATCCATACCTGAAGCCACCAATGTCCAGAATAGTTTATCATCTTTATTAATTATTGCTTTATGCATTATTTCTCATACATGTTCCTGATGTTCAAGTTTTTTTTTTTGTTAACATGTATTTTATAGATTGTCCTAACCAAATTAAGATCTATCATATTTTTTTTTAGTGGGATCCTTTTTTGTAATTCTTAATTGTTTTAGTTTTCGCTTTTCTTGCATA
Source organism: Neoceratodus forsteri (assembly GCA_016271365.2). NCBI lineage: Eukaryota > Metazoa > Chordata > Ceratodontiformes > Ceratodontidae > Neoceratodus > Neoceratodus forsteri. The sequence goes on from JADMNL010000022.1 coordinate 82,250,564, forward strand.
CAATGTTTATAAAACCAGTTCTGATATTTATAACTAGTCCCAGACTTATTGCTACTACTTAATAAAGTTTCTGTACAAGTATAATATGTTTGTATAATTATACCATATAATTCTTCTGGTTCCAGATCATTTTGTGAGTGTACCATCATTGTTTCAATGAACCGATCAGATACTGCATCTATTTTAGTCACAGAAATCTTATTCCATCTAATTCTATTATTTCTAACATTTACCACTTCCTCCCCAGTACATATGGTAGGTATGCTAGTGGATCTAAACAATAGCAAAGGCATATGATCACTCTCCGCTCTTTGTAAGACCTTCAAATCTAAATATTTTGAAAACTCATACACCGAGCACAAAACAAAGTCTATGGTAGTAGACCCTCTTACATTTAATCAAGTAGCCTTTTCTTCAAAATCAGATCATAATGTACTATTCAATAGAATTAACTGTAATCAGTTCAAGATGTTTACCATTTGTTGATTTTTATCTGTATTTTTCTTATCAATAGAATTTCTATCTGGTATATCCAAATTCAGTGCCATTTCATTATGGCAGCATTTTGTTTATCATTAGGAAACCTGATATTAAAGTCTCCCATAATAGAAATCTCTGTACATGAGTTATCAAACATTATAGATGTAATGTCATGTATAATTTTATTTATCAGATCTTTATCACACTGAGATGTATTAAAGGGAGGGTTATAGAAATTCATTAATAAAAATAAATCAGTCCATATTCTAATTATTACTAAAGGATAATTTGATTTAACTATGGTATCAATAACTTTGATGTATTCAGTTATCCTCAGATATATTATTAATCCACCCATATATTGTCTCTTCTATTTTAATTTTAGCCCAGGACTTTGAATTTGGAGATAGCCATTTATTTTTATTTTGCCCACATCGTCCAAACCATGTCATGTTTCCTGCAGTAGAATAACATCACATTGATTAAGAAATGTAAATTCAGTATCGACAAATTTAGATAAAATGCCTACAATATTCCAAGTCAAAAATCCTATCTGAGGTTTATACTTTTCCAGATACACTTCACTAGAAGAGTTCAAAAAGCCATCCTCTTCCTTAGAGCAATCATTACTAAACCCATGACACCCTGATTTCAAGGGAAGTCAATCATTCTTATCATGTAAGGCTTCATATCTATTGGCAACTTCCACATTGTATAGAATGTTTATGTTCCCACAGTTCTGTTCAGCCTGATTTCCCAGAATACTCTGCAAAGCATTCATGTCCACAAGATAAATTCCTGGATTATCCAGTTTATAACTAGCCTGTAAAATGTTTTCTGTTAACCAATGATTATTTAATGTCAAAACAATTTGGTCAAGATCTTTGAATCCATACTTAAATCAAAAATAGAGGCAGATATGGTGACCAAAAATTTAGTAGATTCTTCACAGCATGGGTTTAAAACCAGATGTCTAGTCTTACTAGTTATCTGGTATTCTACAAAAAAGTCAGTAAACTACTAGATGATAAAACACCAGTAGATATTGTATACTTGGATTTTTGTAAGGCATTCGATAATGCACCCCATAATACCTTGACTACAAAAATGTGCAGGCTGTGTATAAATGGTATAATAGTAAACTGAGTGGAAGAATGGTTAAAAAACTGTACACAAAATGTACATTAGGGGACATTCTTCAAGCATAGATTTGGTCACCAGCAGGGTGCCGCAGGGATCTGTTTTGGGACCTGTCCTGTTTTCTGTCTTTATATCCGATATGACTATAAACCTAAAGAACTTTGCTATTAAATTTGCAGATAATACTAAAATTGCAGCCCAAGTTAAAACTGATGAAGATATACTAAACTTCATAAAAGATCTAAAAACTCTTAAGGATTGGGTACAACTTAATGATATGACATACAGTACCAGCAAATGTGTAATCATGCATTTGGGGGATACAAATAAAAAACAACAATATAAATTGACTGGTTGCCTGCTGATACCTGTTCTAGAGGAAAATGACCTTGGAATCATCATCACATCAGATTTATCCTTTGGAAAACACTGTAGCCATGTAATAAATAGGGTCAACAGAATAATAGGCTGTATAAAAAGATCCTTTGTATCAAGAAATAGGGGATGTATTCTTCCACTCTATAAAGCCTACATAAGACCACATTTGGATTACTGCTCACCACTGTGGAGACCATACTTGAGGAGGGACATAAATAGGCTGGAGGGAGTCCAATTTAGAGTGACAAAAATGACTGACAATATGCAAAATAAAAAATATGATACCAGACTTGAGGAACTAAACATACACACATTGGAGATGAGGAGAACCAGGGTGATCTATTACTAATGTTTAAAACATAAAAAGACACTGAACTGATGTCTGACTTAGTATGGCATTTATGATATGGGACTGTAACTTAAGAAGTCATACATGTCAACTTACACTAACCTATCCTAAGAAGGACAACATATACTTCTTTTTAACCCAAAGAATAATCATTTTATGGAACTCACTCCCTAAATCTATTACTGATACTAACTGCGCAGAGACCTTTAAAAACAACATAGATAAATATTTATTAAATCGAGAGTAATTTACCAGCTTGCTGGAGATGTACTCATATGGGCTATGGCCTTCTGTACATCTACCAGTACTAGTATGAATTTAATTACCAGCCTCCCAATTTTTGTGAACTCTATATAGGTTCACAATATCATTTTCATAAAATTCTATACCCTGAAAATTGACCATTAGTTGTTCAATAAGCATAATTAGTCTTTCATTTGTTTCATATCCCACCTGATTAAGCCTCAGAATAGAAATTGTAGTGCCAGTAGAAACAGTTGGTACATTATCTGAAAACATGATATCCTGCAGTGTATATACATTTGCAAGCTTTCTAATCAAGTCTGATTCAGTTCGTATCCCCCTGCCTAACAGGCTAGAAACTGGAACTGGATAATCCATACTCATTTTCATTTTATGGAGATAATTAAAATTCCTCCATATGTAATCATCCACTCTATCTTGTTTTATGAACAATACTATAAGCTCTTCACCCAGGCAGTCATAAGCCCTAATGACTTTGACTATATCTTCAGGAACAATGTCAAGCTGAAGTCATTCATTACATACCAACTGACACAAAATCAACAGAACTTGTTCGTTCTCCATTTCATTCTTTGCAACTCCTCTTAAGATTAACAAAGTTTGGTCCTGGTCCAATTTGATGTCTTCCAATATAAGTGTTTATACTTGTTCTTGTTTTTCCATTATATAACCTGTAACCTGTACCTTTTTAACCTGTACATCTTGTTTCTTTCCTTGTTTATCTGCCTTTTTAGATGTTGTTTTTTTTTGTTGTTGTTTGTTTCTTATTTACACCATTAGCCATAGTCTGTATATCTTTTACCATTTCTCATTTCTTGCAATGGCTAGAGGCTTTAGTTTTAAGCTTCTGTTTTCCCTTCACTTGACCTTTCCTTATTATTACTAAAATGTGTTGCTTTCTGTTCAATTATTTCCTTTAAATTAGCCTTCTTTTGGACCCCAACATCCATAGTGGATTTTATTGTTGCATTATTAATAGTTTGTTCATTGTTTGACTGTACACAATTATTTCCATGAGTTTTCATATTCTTAATTAGAGCTGTTTGCATTTCAAGCATTTCTTTATTCTGGGCAATTTCACCCTTTAATTGTAACAGCTCATTTTTCATGAGGATAATTTGCTCCATAATTGCAATACTTGCTATGTGCAGATCCTTCAGGGCCTTAATCAGGCCAGTCTCCAAAAAAAGGGCAATATGTATGATGGGGCAGCTAGGAAATTGAGTCTCCATAGCACGATGCTCATCTGTTTGGCTTTTATTATGTTCCTTATCTATGATAATGTTCATGCCAAATATTGTATCTTGTAGCTGTTGTCTAATTTCACTTATTTCTTGTTCCCTACACACATTATTGTTAATAGGGATTCTATCAATACTTATTCTGGAACCAGGCTCTGGCAACTGCTGAAAACTATCCCTAGTATCCACAGAGCTATTTTCTATGGGCTCCAACCCAGGGCCTCCTTGATCTAATTCCCTAGTTTCTATATATGTGTTAATGAGCCCATCAGATAGGTTAGAACCACAGCTACATCACTCAGTATCAAAAATTTAATTAGGAGGTCTTTCCAGGTATTTGTCAACAAAAGTCTCTTGTCTATCCCTTACACCTTTCCTATTAGTTACTGTATCTGGGATCAATATACTGTAGGTGTTGACGTGCCCTTTAGATCCAAATCCTGTACTTTCTGCCTCTTTGTATGCACGGTAATCAGAGTTTGCCCTGTTTTTTTAATATTGATTTTACCCCTTGCTTCCTTTTTTGTCTGGGGAAAAGGATGACTACCCTTTTGCTGTACTCCCTCTTTGATGTTTTTATTATTATTTCTTTTTACTTGTGTGTTAGCTCTATGTTTCCCTTTCTTTCCTTTCTGACCATTTTTACCTATATTATCCATTACATCTTATACACTGGTTATCTTTGTTGTGTCCATAATCTGACTTACATCAATCATCTCCTCTTGTTTCCTATTACTTCTTGTCTTCATAATGAAGTGTAAAAATAGACCAATATTTTTGTCTATCACTAAGGTTAACAAATGCCACAATGAACAAAACAATGTAATATATAAAATCTATAAAATGTAATAAAATGCAGGTAGACTTTAACAAGTACCCACAAAATCAATAGCCAGACATAAATTATTGCACTTAAATCTTTAGCATGTCAGGAAATAATTTGTAATATATGGAGATGGCCAAATAATAGTATCCTATCCCATACAAAAAAATCCTGGTAATACAACACTGCCCGAAGTGATAATACCATCATTGACAAGTGATAATACTATTGTTCAGAGCTGATAATACTATAGTTTCAGCTCTCAATGATAGTATTATCACTACAATCCCAGAGAGCATGTCTAAATCTGCCTGCCAACAAACCCAGTTGCCATGGTGCTACGTCCCTTCCTGCACAACCCTACTGATGGCATGCATCTCCATTGGCAGCTTTTCTCTACTAGGCGGGCACAACAGCCTGAAAAACATGGTGTCTTTTTCCTCTCGCTTAGCGAGAGGAATGTGTTAAGTTCGTTGCTTCAATTTGTATTATACATACTAAGATACTGTAAGAGGCACAAAAGCTAGAAATGCCTATATTGGCCTCACACCTACAATTGACTTTTTGAGAATTTATTCAAGTTCCTAAAAGCATTAAGTCTATTTTTGAAGGTTAATGTATTGTCACTGACTACAACTCTAGTTGGTAATTTATTCCATAATGAAACTACTCGTTGTGAAAAGAAATGTGCTCTTTTATTGGTACGATATTTGTTTCTAGATAATTGAAGCAGATGGCCTCCAGTATCAGTCTTAATTTGTTTATAATCAAGACCACTATGAACAAATAAATATTTGTCATTATGCAGATCCCATAAGAGTAACAAATCACCTCTCATTCTTCTTTCTTCAAGTGACATTAAATCAAATTTCACCAATCTATCCATATATGAAATTGTTTTTGAAGTTACAAAATATTTAGTTATCCTTCTCTGTACTCTCTCCAATCTAGCCACATCCTTCTTTTTATATGGGCTCTACAACTGGGAACCAAAATCCAGATGAGGTCTAACATATGCACGATATAAAGGTAGAAGTACATCTGGATTCTTTGAAGTCATATTATGACGAATGGCCCACCAAATCTTATTTGCCTTTTTTATAGTATTAGTGATATGGGAATCAAAAGACAGCTCAACATCAACAGTTACACCAAGATCTTTTTCACTGTCTTTACTAATTAACAACTTGTCATACAGATAATACTGATATCTTAAATTATGTTTCCCAAAGTGCAAAATACTGCATTTTGATGTATTAAAAAAGAGATTCCACATTTTGGACCAGATTTCAAGCATTTTTAAATCTTTCTGAATAACCAAACCATCATATTCATTTTCACAAATATTACAGATTTTACAATCATCTGCATATTTAATAATGGTACTATCAATATTAATGGACAAATCAGATATAAAGACCTGAAAAAATAAAGGTGCCAAAATGGATCCCTGTGGAACACCACTTTTTACATCTTTCCAATCATAACTTTCTGTTTTCTACTTAATAGCCACTCTGAAATCCATCTAACATAAACTGGATTGATGTTAAATATCTGTAATTTTTTTATCAAAGCCCAATGTGGGAAGGAATCATAGGCCTTCTTAAAATCCAAAAAAATAACATCACATGGAACACCCACATCTAGGTTTTGACTAATATTATCGTAGAAACATAGCAAATTCATTATACATGATCTACCCTTAACAAATCCATGCTGAGTTTGATCTAAACTAGAGACTACAGATATTAAATCATCCTTAATAATACATTCCTAGAGTTTACAGCAGATTGATGTCAGGCTGATGGGACAATAATTGTGTTGTGATTGTGATATTATGTTTTTAAACAAATAATGGACTATGTCACTCATCCTGCATTTGCCAAACGACGAAAAAACCTGAAAGGTAGGACTACCTACTCAATTAAAAGAAACAATTTTTTTTTTGAAACGAGTGATGGGACACTCGTTAGTGCTGTGGGCAGCCAAGAGACAGGGCATGCTCAATGCGGTGGCTGGCCAGACAGTTTCACAAAACCACATGAAAAAAAGGAATGTCAACAATGGGGTCCATATATTACAAAAAATAACAAATAAAGCAGTATGTATTATAAGGCAGCCAGACCATCTCGAGGTTTTGGGGACTTTGGGAACCTCTCGAGCTTCATTCTCGAGGTTCCAAGTCCCCAAAACCTCTCGATGGTCTTACTGCCTTATAATACATAGTCCTCTATCTATTATTCTATTTATAATTGATTCCTGTTAGTTATTTAGTATAGACGGTATAAATAACTTAAATCTGAAAATCCCTTCCCAATAACCAAAGAATAAATAAACACTGGCAGAGTAGAATAATATTTCGATTCTAAGTATTTCACCAGCGTCTTTCACTGATATCTGGTAATTAGCCAATCAAAGTCGCATAAATTCCAGCTGGCTTGATATGTCCATGAGCACTCAATATTCAATGCAAAAGGCTGTAGTAATTTCCCACAAAGAAATACACTTCCATTACAGGATTTTCCAGACCAGACTTAAACTCACTCTCAGCCACAACCTTTTGACAAAAAAGGAGAAAAAGGATATATAGGTTCACTTCTATAAGCAGATATATATTTTTTATTTATGTGTTTAAGTAAACTAAATATATATGAGCATGTTGTACTTACTCCATTGCTACTATGGTACTCACTTTTAGACAAAGCGGTTAGCAACGGTAATTTCTTTTAAGCTAATAGTACCAAGTTTTAGTTGAATAAGGGAGCTGCTTTCCTCATACACTTCTAGGCAATAAGGCAATTAGCAATATGCACAAATTGTGCTCTACTCTTTGCCCCCTACAATTATCAGCGCTCCATGTAGCTTCTACAAAACAAAGAACAAAATATCAAAGGTCTTAAAATGAATCCTCACAAAGCAAGATAACGGACAAAAGATAAATACATGCAGAGCTCTGCAATACTAAGCAAACAAGCTGCAGAGTAAAATAAAATAACTCACATCAAATGTTTTTAAAGCAGCTGCATGAGGGGATCTTTATCTTTCCAACACATTCTACTCATTCTTGATAAGTCAGAAATGGCATCTCTAGCCAAGAATGCCCACACATGCACTTTATAGTCTGAACACAGTACTAGTCATGGGATCAAAAAAGCACAAACTTTTAAACTTTTTAAATCCTTTTTAAATCCTTTTTCCCTTTTCAAAAAGTAATAAAGTAAACTCTTAGCACTGTGCTCAAAATGCAAAACAGAAACTTCAAAGATTCACAACAATGCCACGCAAGAAATACAAGTAAAAAAAAAGATAATTTAAAATGCATTAAAAAACACCAAAAACACGAATCAAAATGTTATAATCAGAATGTCCTAATATCCTAGTATCCTAGTGCTAGATCAGAAGTAAAACTTATGCCCAAATATTAATCCTCATCTTTGAGAACAAAGGGAAGAGAGAGAGAGCTGGAAGGCAGACCAGCACTTAGCTCCATTTTGGCCGACTTCAGTTAAAAACTATGCCTCTCCAGGTTTTCCCCCAAATTTCCAAACTCTCCTCTCACAGAGTTAGTGTATAATCTCTCTACAACTGTGCCTTAAATGAGCCACAAAACATGCTCACAAGGGGGGAAAAAAGTCAAGAAATACACACAGTGCAAAATCAATTTCCAACGAGCTTATCCACAGCAGAGTAGTCAACTTCCCCTGCACATTCACAGTGCACTATTCTGAAACCCTTCTCTTGTCCTAATCTCCTCAGCTCAGTTTCAACTCCATGCCTGTCACCTTTCCAATGGGCCTTCCTTGTGGTGCAATCCTGCTGCCTCCACTGACACCGGCATTCTTCCAAGAAAGAAACAGGGAGTCAAAAGAAGCCATGGGCAGGTTCCACTTAAGATGAACTAGTAAGACCATGAATAGGGCAATGGTGGCTTACCTTTTTAAAACAGATTTAACGCATTTAGTGGTCCTGCTTCTGGTTGCTACTCCTCAGCAACCAGAGCAAAAATGTCTCTCCCGCCCTGTCTAGTCAGTCGCTCCACCTCGACCAAGCTAGTCACATTACCTGCACCAGCATCATGGCACTGCAATGTCCCTCCAACAGTCCTGTGATAGCGATGTCCATGAGTACTGTGTTTCATCCATGCTGTATGGTGTTTTGAACACTGGAATAAAGCCTTTTTCACTTCGTTCATCTGATGCCAGTATTGTTTCATGTGGATTGTGGTTTATTTACCAGGCACATTTGGAGAGGCTGGACCAAGGATTGCTACAACACAACCATATCCACACCCCTAGAACCCTACATTTCATTGTGACTCTAGCACTATTTCCATTGCTCTGTTGCTCAGAAGGCCTGCAATCTCCAGTGCAAGAAGCTTTGACATGTGAGCTGACAAATGGGGTTGCCTTCTGAGTGGGTAATCTGAAGGGTTTTCATCAGTGGCGTCATCATACCATTTTTGGGGAGGCTATAGCCCCCCTAATTTCAGTTAAAGCCCCCCAATCATTTTCCCCTTTAGAAAAAATAACTGTGTTAAAGAATCATGGCTTTTATGAGACAAAAAAAAGATGTGATTTTCTTTAAAGATGCAGCACTTCACAGTACCACTGAATAGTGAGCACTTTTATTTTTTCTCTTGTGCTTCATGAGTGCTGGTGAGAGCATGGGTGACGGCTGCTGTCTGACAGAGATTGGGATGGGAGAGCTTGAGGTGGGGATTTCTTTGAGATAGGCTACATTGTATATGCTGTACCACTTCCCTGAATGCCTGTTCTTTGCTTTCCTTTGGGACAAGTACCTGTCCCATGCCAGGCAGATGATTGACATGTGCGTGACTTGTATGTGCATTTTTGGTCAGGGAGCATGACCCCAGTATGTGAGCTACGTTCCTTCTCGGAGGGGCCGGTATCTATATATGGTGGCAGCCATGTTTGGGATGTTAATGCTGGCCGAGATTTGTAAAAAAAAAAAACCTTGAACAAGTTTCGGAAACTGTGGTAAGTGTGCACCATGCTTCATTACCTTTCTGCACTGCGGCTTGGATGAGCTGTTAATGGGGCAAGCTACTGTACCTATGTGCTGCGCTGGTGCTGAAGCAGAAGCTGACCATGGAGGTAAGAAAAAAGGGAATTATTCGGAGATGCTCAGCTCAGAAGTGTAACACACATGTATCCTCATTACAGTGCATGATGTGCGTCAGGGGGAGAAGCAAACAAAACACATATGTCCTTCTGAAAGCTGGGGCATCACGAGATCTGACAAAACTGTTAAAATAAGTGAGTGTAAAAAATAAGTTCTGAAGGAGAACTAAACTGCAACTCCTCCTATGCATGGCATTGTTGAATTAATTGCCCCAACCTTCAGTGACTGACTCAACACATTTTAAACACATAGTAAAGACAATAGAAACAAACTGTTTCTTCAGTTTAATTGAGAACACAGTGATGACCAGGCATTACAAACACTTCATTAATCATTTTAAAATGCAGGAAAAGCCACCATTTGAGGGTAAACATTTCTAAATATTCTAGGGGAGCATGCCCTAATCCTCTCTAGCTTTGTTAATATTTTAACTGTGGGGCATTAGCCCTTCCCCCCAACATTATGCCTCTGGTGATGCCCCTGGTTTACCCCACTTGAATAATGCTGAGGATCCACTTATAAGTTGTAATGAACCCCCACTGACAGTAAAACTGGATCAGACACCCCCCACTGGGGAGGTGAGGTCTGTCTTAAACAGCTGATGCGGAACCGGAGTCAGAGGTTCAAACGGTGTCACTAGGTGCTTTCAGTACCTGTGCCTTCAGCTGCACCTTCTTTTGGGGCTGGGGAGGCTGATTTTGATTTGGTTTTGGACTCCCCTGACTTTGCCATGAAAGAACTGCTTGTTGTTGAACGACCCACTTCTCTTGCCTTTCTGAGAGTTGAAGGGAACTAATCTGGAGGTCTCAACAGTCATACTAGTTTCATTAGTCATCTTAAGAGATTGCTCTACCTACTCTCTGAACAGGTAAGTGCCACTGAAGGGGACATTCATTACCTGCTGCTGGACATCCAGGGTGAAACTAGTAGTCCACAGCCAGGAATGCTGTCTGATGCACATGCCTGCAGCTGCAGAATGAGATGCTGCATTAAAGGCATCCGCACGGCTCTGAACTGGTGACTGCTGGACTTAATACCTTGCTTAACAGTTAGCAGAATATCCTGTTTAGCCTCTGAATCTGGCAGAACCTCAGCCACAGACCTTAGCTTTCTCCAGAGGGCACTCATATTTGGAAAAACGCCATTGACAGCTAGCTATCCTCATGCCCAGGGTGACTGAAGCATAGACTTATTTTCCCATAATATCAGTCTTGTGCAACTCCTTATTAGTGGGGTGTGCAGAAACCTCTTTGAGCAGTTTGGCCTTGCCATTTTCAGCCAGAATAACAATAGCATCAGCTATGAGCTGAGTGAAATACACTGGTTTATTTTTAGGAGCAGTGTATCTCCTGTCCACCTGCTTGGGGACAGCTCCCACCAAAGCACATCTCTGTCAAACCACATCAGACAAGGCCTCTAGTGTAGGCTGGATAGTAGGAAGGAAGGCAGTATAGCATAGTGGTTAAGTGCACTAAGCTGCAAACCTGGAGACCTGGGTTTGAATCCCACAGTCCCCACTTGCATACTGTGTGACCCTGAGTAAGTCACCTAACTTCCTTGTGCTCCCAGGACGCACCTGGACACAAGCTTTGGTTTAATGTGCCTTTCCTGGTTAAACAAGTTTCCCTTTCCTAAACTGACAGGCATATTAGTGTAACCCCCGACCCCTGGGGTTACTAGAATCCCATCAGTGTCAGTGCTAGGTAGGGAAGGCAGCTGATGAATAACGAGTTAAATGGATTTTCACCTGCTCCCTCTCTGTTTAGTTGGTCTTAGCTGAGAAGAGAGAGGTGATGGCATTTAGAACTCTCACATTAACATAAGCCTCAGTAGCTATATGTGAGTGGGGAACTTTAGAATTTTCAGTTAGTGTCAGTCTGTTGGTTGGAATTTCAGTTTGAGCAGTTGGAGGAGTGAAGAGCTGCAGTGTGGGCTCTGTGAGGAGATCCTATTTTTCTCACCCTAGTGCTGAGAACCATCTGCCTGCCAGTAGAAGTGGTGGAAACCGTCTAGCAGGAGTTCCTGATTTTTCTCATCCCCAGCAGTCTGTTTGCTGATGATGCCAAGGCAGGCGCGGTGGTGGATGACCTAGGGGGATGGCAGGGGTTGCAGGATGATCTGGCAAAGCTTGAAACCTGGTCAGACACCTGGCAACTGGGCTTTAATGCCAAAAGGTGCAAGGTGCTGCATTTTGGGAAAAAGAACCCAAGGAGGAGGTACCAGCTAGGGGGAGTGCAGCTAGCCCAGACAGAGGAGGAGAAGGATCTGGGTGTGCTCATTACAGGGTCAATGAACAACTCAGCACAATGTAGGAAGGCAGCTGCAAAGGCCAACAAAATGCTGGGTTGTATTGCAAGGTATATCCTCAAGGAGGAGGAGGTGATTCTGCCACTGTATGGGTCATTAGTTAGACCACACCCAGAGTACTGCGTTCAGTACTGGCATCCGTATCTGAAGAGGGACATTAAGTTACTGGAGGGGGGTGCAGCGCAGAGCGACAAAGATGATCAAGGGGCTGAAGGACTTATCATACGAGAGGAGGTTGAAAGAGTTGAACATGTACTCACTGGAGGAGAGGAGAGACAGGGGTGACATGATTGAAACCTTTAAATACATGAAAGGAATAAACAAGATGGGTACAGAGGGCTGTTCAAAGTAAGGGAGGGAGGGCCACCAGGGGCCATGATATGAGACTGAGTGAGGAAGGTTCAGGAGGGAGATGAGGAGACACTTTTTTACAGAGAGGGTGGTGGCTGGGTGAAATGCGTTACCTGCTGAAGTGGTATGCAGTAGAACAGTGGACAGCTTCAAATGAGGATGGGACAGGACAAGGGGGAGGGTTAATGAAGAGGAAGGGTGGAAGGGAGTGGCAGCTGCAGAATAAGGGGTGCTAGCTGCACATTCGAGCAGACTTGATAGACCTCTAGGCCTTTATCAGCTGGCAAATTTCGTATGTTCGTATGTTCGTAGGAGGACTACCGAATGGATCCAAGAGGCAATCCCCTGATTTTGATCCAGGACATTGAAGCTGCCTGTTTGTGTACAATCGTGAGTAATCTGACTTTGGGTATCCCAGGAGAAATGTACCTGTGTTTTCTTTTGGGGTGTACTCTGACAAAGGGACAAATACACTAAGTTCTGTTCTATTTTGAGACTGTTCTCATCCTTTCCTAAAGTTGGCTGATAATCATGGAGACTACAGAGAGACGTGGCACATTGTTCAGGATTTTAAGTTACACTCAGAAGTAGCGTGTTTTAATGCTGATTGTGAAAGCCATTCTACTGTTTTACTGAAAGTTTGAGGTGTAACTCTGAAAGAACTCTGAAAGAATGGCTGGGTATGGACATGGAAGCAAAAAGTGGGTAACCCCCCATCTGGAGTGACCAGTTCGGCACTACAGGTTCTGTAAGGGTGCCTGCTTATTCAGGACATGGTGGCCAATGCTAGAAGAGAAAGTTTACCCCCAGGCATGGGTTGTGCTTATTTTGAGCACCAGTGTGCTCTGTCGTGGCCAGTTGCCACATTGCCAAATGTTTAAATCCTATGCCATATGGGAAATATTCTAAGTTGTGGCCAGTGCCACTAGAAGAAAATGTGTCTTTCACCTGAGGCTTTGCCACAGAAGAGAGGCCAAGGTCCTATGAAATACAAGGTGATTAGAGTTTCTGTCCACTGCAGATGTTGTTGTTCTGCATTGCCTTGTGCCATGATGTATAAACACTTGGGGGTCCACGTTTGCTTTAGTGCACCATCTGTAGAACCCCAACCTGGTTTTGACATTCTTGTTACTGCTTCCTGTATGGAATTACTGGGTACCCCTCTAGAAGTACAGACCTAGCATAGCCCTAGTCAAAGGTTCTTTCCTCAGAACCTGGGTATAATGGTCATTTGTGTAGTATTTGATTTTGACACCCCCACCCCTTTCTCATCTCTAGATGAAACAAGCCTGGTATACATTCCCAAAGCAAGGGATGGTACCAAAAAGTGTCCAAAGTAATTTAGGTGCCCAGTCGTGGGTACCAAAGGCTAGCTTGCTGGGAAAAGTAGCAGGGGTGGTTACATTAGGCATGTTCGGGAACTTCAGCTGGAGGTGCTTACCCTGGTCAATGGCTGCCGGCTCAAAATCCAATGCAGAGCACTTATTTCTGAGCAAAGCTTAGAAAGGTAGAGTTTCCAGAGGTATAGACACAGGAACTGAGCCTGAGACTTCCTTACCATAATAAGAGTCATCATCACCTTCAGAGATAATAAGGTCGTGATCTGACTCATCTTAGGCTACATCCCTCCTCACAAGGAGGCTGGAAGAGAGAGTGGTGTTGCAGTGCCAACAACACTGTGTGTGGCTGTCACAACACCAGGGACACCAGTCCCAGGTCCAAGGGGCAAAGGACCAATGCTAGAGACTGTGCTGGAACCAACACCACAGGTGACACTGGGAGGCCATGCCACACCATACCTGACACCAAGTCAGACCCCCAAGGGCTTGAATCTGACACTGGATGCAATGGCAGAACTGGCATTGCAGATTTAGCTGGCACCAGAGTGACCAACAATGGCATCTTGGCTGTCCGCACCCCAGGTAGGACAATGGCAACACCATGAGCAGGACAGACATCAGAGGTGCTGCTCCTGGCAAGGAACTGAAGGCTGTTACCACAAGCAAACACTCTTCTGGGCCCAGTGGCACTGCCTGTGACACCATCCTAGCAGACCATGAGGGGTCAGAGACCAGTGCCACCAGCGGTGCGGTGTGGGCCAGACACTGTAGCCACTGCTCCATAAGAGCCACCCAGTGGTGGAACTGCCCCCCGGAACCCTAACTTAAAGGCAGAGGAGGGCTGCGGGCCCCAGACACTGATCTCCCAGGCCTAGAACTCCCTGGTCACCAGTGACAACGTTGGGGACCTCTGACTCTGGGAAGTCAAATATCTTCCAGCAGATCTCACAGTTGGTGACCTTGACTGGTGCTATTTCTTCACCTTGTTGTGAGAAGAGGAAGAGACTGAGGTTGAGCAGTGCCTAGACCCCAACACCGAATGTGGGTGGGATCAGTATCACTCTTTTGGACTTACAGGAAGACTCCCTTTCCTCCTGAGTACTGGACCACCTATTGTCAGAATCCCTTTCCAGAGGAGATAGTGTACTGGACATGGCCCTGCTGCCACAGCAGCCTGCCTCTTTAGGCTTCCTATTATCCTCCATGGTCATTGACTGTAGATACTTGGTTAGGCTACATGAAAAGCTAAGTTATTTAATGCAATAAAAATTAAACTGACAAAAATAACCAATAGTTTTAAACATTTAAACTTAGTAGAATTGAATGCTGTTGCCATATAGACATGAAGTCAGGCAAGCAACACCATCACTGATGCACATTCAACAGCAGGAAAAAAAAGATCTGAGGTGGTTGGGGGATGACGCAGCGGTAAACCTTCAGTTGTATGCACTGATTTGTGGTGGCATGGATGTGTGCTGCTTACTGTGATGCCAGTTCTCTGAAATTTTTTGGCTCTTGCTGGATCCTAGCACTTCCAGCTCAGATCCATTAGTGGGAACCAAAGGTGAAGACTGATTGTAGAAAGCGCTGCCCTGAGTTCTAGAAGGTTTATGTTCTCCGGTTGTTCTAGCAGGGATCAGACACCACTAACTATCTGTTCTTCCAGATGCCCTTCTCATCCTAACCGAAGGAATCTTTTGTCAGTACGAGAGTTGTGTACAACTGTTGAAAGATAATTCTTTCTCTGAGGTTGTCCACCTCTTTCCACCAGTCTAGAGCCCTGATGAGACAGTTTATGATTGGTGTTAGCTGTATAGTGAATTTGACTTTTGGTGCCAGTGCCTCTTTAATTAGTGCTGCACATCTCTCATCTGTGGATGAGCCCACAGGACTATGGCTGTTGCTGCGGATGTTTAGCTCAGTAGTTGCAAGATGTCCCTTGCTGACCTTGATTTTCCCGGTGTGAAGTATCTTGCACAGGATACTAACATACTAGCATACTAAAATGCCAGCAGAATAGGCCTAATGGTCTTTCGTGTCTACTCGTTTGGTCAGCCTCCACCCTGGGAGCTGACCTTTCTGCCCCCCTCGTCCTCTCTGGCTTGTTTCTTCCCAGTCCTAGATATTCCCACTACACAGGACTTTGCGTCCAGAACCATTCCCCTGTGCCTGTCCCACCCCCTTAGGATGGCAAGCTTTTCACTCTTGACTGTGGAAGAAATGCTTTCCCCTGTGTGGTATCTAACTCTGCTTCTTGGAATACCAGTACTTGACTGGGTTCTAGCTGGGATTTTCCTAGATTAAGGAGGGAGCTCAGGTTTTCCAGGATGTTTCCTACCAGTGCCAGAGAGCACATCGCTTCCTCTTTTGACCTGGATGTCACTAGTCAGTCATCCAGGTAGAGAGACACTATTATCCATTTGTTATGGCATGCATCTACTCAATCAATCAATCAAAATCTTTATTTATCCAGGTGAACATCGTTGAGCAAGCTCATTTACAAGAGGGACCTGGGTAGCTGGGGGTCAAATGGTACAGAGATATACAATAAAGCCAAATTTACAATAAAGCCAAACAACACAAGTGAAGAACAATTAATGCAAGTAAGTACTCAATGTTACATCATTCATATCAGTTCAGAGTGCTCTGTAATATTTAAGGAGGACATAAGATGAGGTTTAGTAGGAACTTCAGTATTGAGAAGTGATCGGCCGCTCATGTAGGGAGCAGACGCGAGCACAGAATTTCAAAAGTAGTGTAACCACACAGTATCCCTAAATGTAACACTCTAAACAGAAGGATAAGGGTCTTAACAGTCAAGGAAAAAAGTAATTACAGTTCTTTTTTGGCAAATTTCAACATGGAGATCAGATTTGTGCTTGGTTTAGAATAGACACAGAAGCAGACTGCAGGAACCAATCAGAAGCCAATGCCGAGGGGCGCTCACGTTCTGATTGGATGGTTGCTAATGCCATGCTTTGCCAATGGAGAGTCTGAGCTTAGGTTGTCAGGTGGCGATAGAGGCAGCGCCGACTGCTCGGTGCCTGGGTTTCCCACGCCTAAGGGCAGGGAGCCCATGGAAAGCATATCTTTGGCAGGGGACGGAAGAAGCGGTCGGTCTTAAGTACTGAGCCATGGACAATGGAACATCTGAACCAGCAGAAGGACCAAAACAGCAGGACAACAGAATTGGGTATTCCTTGACTCCTAAAGACTGGCCCAACCACAGAAATTCAGAATGGAGTGTAATCAAAAGAGTCCCAACTCTTGACACTCTAAACAGGAAAAAACAGAGGTCATAACTGTTAGGCAATAAGTGAGTACAGTCTTTTTTGTGTAAGTTTTAGATAGAAAATCAGACTTTAGCTTAGTATTGAGGGAGACACAGAAGCAGACTGCAGAAGCCAATCAGATGCCAGAGCAGAAAAGTGCTTGCGTTCCGACTGGGTATCAGCAAAGCCGCACCTCACTATTGAGGAATCCAGTCTAGGTGTCTCAGGCGGCAGTTATGGAAGAGACAACTGCCCAGTATCTGCATTTCTCCCACCTGAGGGGTAGGGAGCCCCTGAAGGGCTAGTCTATGGCAGAGAAGAGAGTTAGGGGACAGAGGAAAGAGATAGAGTGGAATGCAGTGGAAAGGGAATATGAAGATGAAATAGGGCAGTTAAAAGGTACAGGGTAGGGGAATAAGGGCCACAGAATAAGCAATATGTAAAAGACAGCAGGGTGAGTAATACAAAATCACACATACCCCCATAATGCAAAGCACCATGGGCTGTATATGCAAATCACCACAGTATATTATGCTGGTTCAACTTTAAGCAGAAATGCATGGTACCGAAAGATCTCTCACGCAGTCTGCAAAGGGTGCTAACTGAAGACACATACACTTGTTTCATCCTACCAGGACTCATCAGCATGCCTTGTCTGTTTTACACCCCAGTGAAATGAACCAGCTACTCTAAGATGGTCTATCTGTGTTATGTTGTGGTGAACCCAATAAAAACAAAAAGCAAGCTAGGGTGAGTAAGTTGTAGCAGCCTCGAAAGTCATGAAGAGATAATAACCCTACAGGGATTTCTAGAGGGCAAAAACATTTAAGGCCTAAGACACTCAAAGAGTTAAGGTCACCAAAGGTTACAAGTGATCATAAATTCAGCTACACTCAGCAGGCAGCAGCCTGATGCTTTGGACTAAAATTAGGGGCTGGGGTAGCAATTGCAAGGCTCACACACATACCGAGCATATAGAGATTTAAAGGCATTCATACTGAGGAGGCAGCTTTATTTCAATCATTTTTATACTTTGTTCCACAATGTTGACAATAGGAAATTAATGGCCACTCTGCCATAGAGAAAGGAAGCCTTGGTGAAACATAATGTGATGTAGGAAGCGCTTCTTAGGGCATACGTTCCTGGCTCACTTAGTGGGAGACAGTCTATTATATATTGTGGATGCTGCTTCAAGAAGACACTGTAAGTCCAAAGGACGTTGTTTCTATTATGCCTAAACATAAGAGAGGACCACCCTATGGCTTTGTACAAGGAACAATGATGGGTAGAGATGGGAAGACCAGTAATAAACTGGATGGCCCTGTGGTAAAGCATATCCAACTTTGCAAGCTGCTGCTAGGCACTTGGTAAACACCCTTGGAGCTGAGATCAACTAAAATGCAGTGTTGCAAACTGGTACTGGTCTTTTCCTAGCCTGAACTGGAGGTATTTTCTGTGACAGGGTCTTACAGGGATGTAAAAATAAGCATCTTTCAGATCCAGGGATCTGAGCCACTCTCCTTTTTGCAGAGATGGTATCACTGTTCCCAGTGTTACCATTTTGAACTTTTCTTTTTTTATGTGCCTGTTCAGGAACCTTAAGTCCAGAATGGGCTGCAAATCTCCATTTTTCTTTTCTGTGAGAAAGTATCTTGAGAATAGGCCGCTTCCCCACAAAAATGTTGGGACGTTTTCTATGGCTTTCATCCTTAAAGTGTTTTTACCTCCAATTCTAGTAGGATTTCTTTTCCCTGAAGCTGGAGTGGAGGAACGTTTTTGGATTTTTTCAGTTTTTGAAAGCTGTAAACTGAAGTGCCAGTCCCTGACTCACTAGTTCCAGCATCCACTTCTCTGTGGTGATGGAGTTCCATTCTTTTAAGTAATAGGTCAGATGGCTTCCAACTGGTGGAGGGTCTATGGCTGCCTGTACAAAGTACATAGTAACATAGTGGATGTCACCAGAAAAAGACCCTTGGTCCATCCAGTCTGCCCTTATTCTTACTTCCAAAATACAGATTCCGTTGGCTCTGTGCTCTCACTCCCATACCCCAACCCCCGTTCTTGACTCCATCAGACCCCTGTGTATCCCATGCATGTTTAAATGCATCCACGGTATTTACTCCCACCACCTCCTCTGGTAACCCATTCCAGAGTTTTATCACTTTTTCTGCAAAGAACAACTTCCTCACATTACCTCTGAGTCTTCCTCCTTCCAGTCTCATATTGTGACCCCTTGTCCTAGTGCATCTCCTTTTCTGTGGAAAGCTACCCTCCTGCACTTTGTTTATACCCTTCACCTATTTGAATGCCAATATCATGTCCCCCCCCTCCCTCTTCATCTCCAGTTAGTACATGTTTAACTCCCTGATCCTCATCTCATAGCTTTTTTGATGCATGCCCTGGACCGTCTTGGCAGCCCATCTCTACACTCTCTCCAGCTGTTCAGTTTCCTTCCTGAAATGGGGCCTCCAAAACTGGACACAGTATTTGAGGTGAGGCCTCACCAGTTATCTATACAGCAGCAATATCACCTCCCTCATCCTACTTGTAATACCCCTCCCAATGCATACCAGCATCCTTTTTGCCTTCCCTACTGCCCTTTCATACTGACTTGCCATCTTGAGGTCATCAGTTATGATGACCCCCAATCCCTTTCCTGATTGGATGTTGCAACATCCTCTCCCCCCAGATGGTGTGTTGCCCTTGGATTCTTGTGCCCTATATGTATGATTTTGCACTTTTGGCATTGAATCCTAGCTGCCATGCCTTTGACCATTCCTCCAGTCTTAATAAGTCCCTCCTCATTTTGGCTACCCCCTCTGATGTGTTAACCCTGTTGCAGATCTTTTTGTCATCTGCAAACATGCATACTTTCCCTTCCAGACCCTCTGCTATGTCCCTAATGAATACATTGAACAGTAAGGGCCCCAGAACTCAGCTTTGCAACACAACACTTGCCACCCTCACCTCTTTCAGACATACCCCATTTACTACTACCCTTTGGTTCCTGTCACTCAGCAAGTTTTACACCCACTGAACTACTTTTTCTCCCATTCTGAGATGGCTCAGCTTCTTTAGTAATCTCTTATGTGGAGACTGACCTTCCTAAAGTCGAGGTAGGCCACGTCCACTGCCCCTCCCTGATCCACTTCTCTTGTCACCTCATCGAAGAACTCAATCAAGTTAGTGTGTTATGATCCCCTCCATGAAACCATGCTATTTAGGCTCCTGTAACTCATTTTCAGTCAGGTATTCTACCATCCTTTCCTTTCTCAACTTCTCCATAATCTTCCCCACCATCAACATCAGGCTTACTAGCCTATAATTCCCTGCCTCCTCCCTATTGCCACGCTTGTGAACTGGCACCACATCTGCCCTCCTCCAGTCCCTCGGCACCAACCCTGTTTGCAACGACTGATTGAATAGAGCTGCCAGTGGAGCAGACAGTACCTCCCTCAGTTCTCTTAGTATCCTTGGGTGTACCCCATCTGGCCCCATTGCCTTATTTATCCTTAACATTTTAAGTTCCTTCAGTACCTTCCCCTTTGGAAAGGGGCTTGTATCAACTCCCCTCCAGTACTTCCCTTAATTTTTACTTGTGGTTCATTACTCACTTTCTTTTGTGTGAATAGTGAACAAAAATACTTGCTCAGTATGTGTTCCTTTTTCTGGTCCTCCTCCACATTTATGCCCCCTTCCCCCTTAATTCAAACTATTCCTGCTTTGTTTCTCCTCTTTTCACTAATGTACAAGAAGAATGTTTTGTCCACTAGCTTCACTGACTTAGCTATGCTCTCCTCTGTGAGTGCCTTCAGTCTCCTAACAGCCTTTGCCACCTCCCTCAGATTTTCATGATATTCTTCCTTGTCCATTTCCAACTGCATTGCTTTGTACTTCTCAAAGGCCACTCTTTTGGCCCTAACCTTCGCTGCGACTTCTGCTGTGAACCACAGTGGTCTTCTCCTTCTCCTGTTCTTTGTAATTTGTCTTATGCATACGTTTGTTGCTTCCTCTATGGCTATGCAGATTTGTATCCACTTTTCCTCTAGTTCTTCCTCTTCAACCATCCATGCCACAGCTCTCCTAACTCCCTCCTCCATTTTTGTGAAATCTGCCTTCCTGAAATCAAGGACCCTTGTTTTAGTGTGGATTACTTCTGGTCCTGTTCTAATCCCAAACCTCACTGTGTTATGATCACTCATCCATAGATGACCCCCTACTGTGATGTTAGTGACACTGTCCCTGTTAGACAGTACCTGGTCAAGTATGGCCCTGTCCCGTGTGGGTTGTTTTAGAAATACCCCCTGTTGTGTTTCCAGTATTTCTCTACTTCTATTTGTCGTGGCCTCCAGGATGTTCCAGTCAGCATCAGACATAATAAAATCCCTCATCAGTATTACCTCCCCCTTGTTGGACATTTCCCTGATTTCTTTCATCATTTCCTCATCTACTTCTTCTGTCTGTGCAGGTGGTCTGTAGAGTATCCCAGCTTGAAGTATGGCCTCTCTGTTGGTCTCCAGTGCCATCAACAGCATTTCTGCCTCCCCTCCTTCCCTTGGTATCTCCATCGCCTTAATATTTTCCTTTGCATATGTAACCCCCAGTCAGCGCTAAACTGAGAGGGCTACTCCCCCTGCAATTATGACTAGTAAACAGGTTGAGGGGCCTGGATCCTATGACACAGTGCCTTCATTTTTATAGCTGAAAATTTGGGGAGAAAGGTGTCACTTGGAATGGTGACTAGGTTTGACTACTCTGCACAGGGGTACAAAAAGTAATCCAGAGACTAGAAGCAATAACATAATGTCCAATACCAGAAGATGGAATTCTAAAGTGTGGCTTTATTTAACAACACTGAATGAAAAGCATAGATGGACCCCCATGGGGCTACACTCCTTGTAATGCAGATAAGGTGATGACACAGACACATATCCAAACTTGGATCCTAAGCTTCCATATGTCATGGACCCTTTAACTAGTGGCACACTACCACCCTCTACTCTATCCCAACATCTGGGCACCCTCTTCTGAGGTAAGACTGACTGGTCTGTAGTTCCCTGCCTCCTCCCTGCTACCACTGTTGTGGAGTGGGATCACATGAGCCCTTCTCCAGTCTTCTGGGTCCCATCCTGTGCTCAGAGACTCACTAAACAGTTCTGCTAATGGCTCAGCTAATTTCACCCTTAGCTTCTTTAGTACCCTGGGATATATACCATCAGGTCCTATTTCCTTGCCCACCCTGAGCTTAGCGAACTCTTTTAGGACCCTTTCTTTTGTGAAGGGACTAGGGCACACCTCCCCCCCCCATGTCCATGGTACTGAGCTATGGGCCCTGCCCTACCTTCTCCTCAGTAAATACTAAGCAGAAGTATCTATTTAGGATAGATGCTTTACCTTGGTCCTTCTCCACACACTCCCCCTTATCCCCTTTGATCTTAGCAATAACCTTCTGGACTTTCTCCTTTCACTAATGTATCTACAGAAAGTCTTCTCCCCTTCTTTTACTGTTCATGCTAGTGTTTCCTCAGTTTGGGCCTTCACCTGCCTTACTGCCTCCCCTGTTTCCCTTAGGGAAGTTTGGTATGCTTCCCTATCTTTGTCCCACTGCATTCTCTTATATTTCCTGAAGGCCTGCCTTTTGGCTCTGACCTTTTCTGCTACTGTTTTTGAGAACCAAAGAGGTTTCCTCCTTTTGCTCTTGCTTTGATCTCTAACACAATGGAATGTTGCTTCAAGTAGTGCATCCTTAATGCTTGCCCACTTTGCCTGTACCCCCTCACCTGTATTTCTTCTTGCCAGGACTAGCTTAACTCTGTTGGCCATCTTATCAAAGTCAACTCCTCTGAAGTCCCATATTTTTTTCCTCGGAATGGGATGGTTTAGTTCTAGTGGCCAAATTGAACCATACCATGTGATGGTCACTAGCCCCCAGGTGACTTTCTACCTGGAGATCTGTGATCCTTTCCCAATTAGTCAGTACTAGATCTAGGATAGCCCTGTCTCTTGTGAGTTGTTGTACCAGTTGTTTGAGGCCCTCCCCCTGCAGGGAATCCACCATGTGTCTAGTTCTGGCTGATGTTCCTGCTGGTATTGACCAATCTGTATCTGGCATGTTGAAGTCTCCCATTATCAGAACCTCCCCTTTAGCCGTCATGTTTTGTATAACTTCTAACAGTAATGTGTCTGTGTCCTCCCCTTGGTCTGGAAGCCTGTAGACAACCCAAGTTCATATGGCTGTCCCATTTCCTGTTTCCAGGGTGACCCATAGTTCTTCTGGCTCCTCGTGTGTATTCTGAATTTCTGTAGCTTTTATATTTTCATTGACATAAAGTCCACTTCACCCCCCTTTTTGCATTTCGGTCTCTTCTGAACAGTACATAGCCGGGTACTGAAGTCTCCCAAGTGTGGTTACTGGTGAACCATGTCTCGTTAATGGCTACTATGTCCAGTTTAGCCATTGTCATTGTTTCCTGCAGGTTTGGGATCTTGTTTCCCAGACTGCAGGCATCTGTGTACATGATTTTCTATTGGTTAGATTTCGGTGTGTTAGTTGTTGGGTGAGGTCTGGTGTTTCCCCTGTGTGTCGTATGGGGAACCAGACCTTTTTCCTTACCTGGTGATGCAAATGAACTAGAAACATGCTGAACTCCTGTTTGATCACTAGCTGAGGGGGGAGGGGTGTTCTTCCCATTCGATGTATCAGGTGCTGCACCCCTCTCCCTATTTGCTAATTTAGATATTCTGCAAAGACGTCAAACTTCTGCCCAATGCACTGACTCCCTCCTTAGTCAGATGCAGTCCACCAAATTTAAAGAACTTTCACTCCCAAAACTATTGCCAGTTACCTACAAATTTGTGTCCTTTTTCCTGGTACCAGCCCTTGAGCCACATGTTTAGCTCTGCTATCTCTCCTTCTCTGACCTTCTGTCCATCTTCCCTCCTCTCCCAGACCATCAGGATCTCCAAGAAGGAGATGCCAGATGAAATGGATGACAGTTTGTCTCCAAGCCTAGTCAGGTGTTCCTTGGTCTCCACAACTGACCGCCTGGTGATATCGTTAGTCCCTATGTGTACCAGGACATTGAAGTTTTCTCCCGCTTCCTGCACAATTTTAGCAATGCAAGAGAGACAGGGAATATGATAGAGACATACAAGAATCTTACAGGGAGAAACAAGGTGCAGGAATACACTATTTTCCAGCAAAAAAGATGTTCCAGGACTAGAGGGCATTGGATGAAGTTTGAGAGAGGGTGATTCAGAGGAAACATGAGGAAGAATTTCTTCATAGAAAGGGTGATGGACAAGTGGAACACCCTGCCAGAGGAAGTGGTGGGTGCTAAAACAATCATGGGATTTAAGAATGCATGGGACAGACATAAGAGAATTCTGGAGGTCAGAGGTAAGTTACAACAGACTTCTAGAAAAAATGTAAAGGGAACTTACAGCTCAAATGGGCAGATGGGGTGGGCCCTTATCTGCTGACAGTGTCTATGTATCTGTGTAAAAGACATTCTTCGGGTACATTTGGGAGAAGTGTAAGATCAAAGGGGGCATTGTGAGACAGAAGTAAGAAAGGATGGGAAGAGAGGAACAAAGGAAAAGTAGAGATACTGAACAAATATTTTTGTTCTGTGTTTGCTATGGATAAGGATGGGCCACTGTGAGAATGTGGGGTAAAGAGGGGATGGGTGAAGTGCAAGAGCTCAAATGGCGTGGTCAAAATAATGGAGAAAATGGTGTTTGAAATATTTACATGGTTGAAAGTAGATAACCTATGGGACCTGAAGGCTTGTACCAGAGGATGCTGAAGGACATAGCAGAAGTGATCACATGGCCCCTTGTCATTTTTCAACTACGGCCCAAAATGTATTTCTGCATCCTAAAAGTTGATTGCACAGTCCCTGTACTAAATCGCCTTTTAGTCAGGAGTTGAACATTTTCTCTGCCTGTCTTCATGAGGCTGTGTTTTAACAAGGCTAAGTTGAAAATTTGGTGTAAAACAATTAAAAAAAATGTTCAATATTTCTACACCAAATTCTTCAGCTGCAGCCCTATTTGCCCTGGCCAGATTTTGTTTATCAATGCCGGGAACTGATCTTTGATGTTCCTGGATCCAACTAGTGGCTTTTTTTTGATGAAATTTTCTGTGGGTACTGTAAGCATTTTTAATGAGGTCAGTCCCAATATACTCATAGCTTCTGCCTCCTCAATATCCTCCTCAGTTTCAGTGGAGGGAATATCTTGTCTCCATCATATGCTTTAAAAAGAGGAGTGAGAGGGGGCAGAGCTAGCAGCAAGCATGGGAAGACTTTTTTTGCTGAGCTTCACATCATCTTGCTGAATTTTTATTTAGATTTTTTGTCAAAGTTCAAATTTTGTTTCAGCATTTGATACAATCAATAACCCTTACTGAAAGCTACTAAATAATATTAAATATATGTGCTTTCAACATGGAGTGCCCTCGGAACCAGGCTGCCCAGCCATGCAGCAAAACTTCACATCAGCATCAGGAGTGGACACTGCAAGAGAATAAGGGATCTCAATCATTAAGTCAAGGCTTTTAACATGAGACTCATGACTGCTGAAACATGAATTGACATGGTTGCATCTCTTACTAAGTCAGAACAGGACTCTATGAATAAGAACTCTACTACAGTTGCTGGGCCTGACAAAGAGAACAAGCTACTGCTGAGCCATCTAGAGCAACTTAAGAATGGGTCTCGGGTAGCCAAAGTCGGTATTCTCAGCATTCTCAGCATACCAGAAAACTTAGAAGGTACTGGTGCTTTACAATACACTGGACTAATAAAATCAGCCTTGGATCTGGACATAAAAATTGTATTTATAAAGCCTATAGAATCGCTCCAAGGTGGAGGGTAGCAGACAATCAGCCAAGAGCAATACTGTTTATTACAAATGGGCTTCATGTAAAAGATGTAAGTTTAAATGCAGCTAAAAGCAAGAGGCAGCTTTTACTATCAGATGGGACAATGATTTCTTTCTTTCCAGACTTAAGCTACTCAAAACACCAATGGTGGAAAGCTTTTGACCAGTATGGGCAGGGCTGAGAATATTAGGTATTGCTCAAACTCTGCAGCTTCCAGCAAAGCTTAGATTGACATATGCTGGGAAAGTTTTCCTTTTCAGCAATCCTGAAGAAGCAGGGAGAAAGCTTGATGCAATAAAAGTGGATGGATTTTGCAACACATCAGGAGCTGCCTGACTCAGAAAATGAATGATGAACACTGTGATTGAAGGGGGGCACTAATAATAATGTTGGTTAAATTATATCCAAAATACTAATCAGTTGATAATTCAAGTGCAAGAAAGTTTTATATTACAAAAATGAACTTGTTTATTTTATTGTTATATCTTGGGGGACTCTGGATGCTGAGGGTGATGAAATTATAACATCTTACAATGGCACAGATATAGAACTCTGTTCACTTACAATTTTAGTAACCACATTAATATTTGATAAATTTGAACTGGAACCAAGGTTCAGTGTGGCTGGAACTTTTGCTGCCTAAGGGAAGCTGAGGATGGCAAGATGCTGACTGCCATGTGGTAACCTCATGTACGCTACATATGCTTAGCAACAGAGCTCCCATATGCAGCTCAAGTCACCAACCAGGGTTGGAGAGTCACCCAGAGTTTCTTCCTTGAATTTACAGACCAACAGTTTAGTAAGCATTTCACATAGGCACTGTGCACATATGAAAAAGTTAATTTAGAGAAGGGAAGAAACTAATATTTCTACTTTGTAGTTCATATACACATTAAGCAAGGGCATATTTTAAAAGTGCCTTGTGATTGCTAAGGCTGTCTAAACATGTTGGACTCAGACTGTTATTAACTGACAAAGCAAATGTTGTGACTGTTGCATGTTTTTTCTAATACATCTACAAAATTGGGCCATATGTTTAGCCCATAGGGCACGCTAGAAGGGAGAGATATGTGATCTTCGCAAAACTCATCCATGTTTTATGGGTTTGATGTTTCTATGTACCAAATGGCACAGTATTGTTTTTTAGACTGTTTCATTACAATTAGGTGGTGTTAAGGTAGTGTGGGGGCACTATACTGACCATTTTCAGACTTTAATATTTATAAACTCTGTCCAAAGCATTGCTGAGATAAGTTACTCTTCCATCACTTCCTTTGATTTATTGTGATGACAATTAGATGTTACTGGTGCAGTATTAGCCACTGCTAAGCAATTTGGATTATAAATTGTACTAATTAAGGCATAATGTGACTGACTGGGAATTGAATCCGGGTCCCCAGAATACCATCCCAGTGCTCTGACCACTGAGCTGTAGGCTCACATGGTTCAATCTGACTTCCTTTCTCTGGTACTGCTAATCCTGAATCCTACAGTATATCTAATTGTCATCTTGACTGTTCCTAGTTGCAGGATTTGCAATACCAGAGAAAGTTAGCGTGTCTCGAAAGAGTCTGGTTCAATCACGTGAGCCTATAGCTCAGTGGTTAAAGCAACAGGGTGGTATTCGAGGGGCCTGGGTTCAATTTCAAGTAGGTCACAGTGTTTCTTTCTAACTACAATTTGTGAATGTATTTATTGTGTAATCATAGCCAGGCCCTCCACATGTAATGACAAAGGAGGAGGAGGAGGAGGAGTATTTTCTCCTAGTGTGACATTATCTTTTATTCGTACTGTCCCCTGAACCTGGAGCATTCTGTATGCACTGTGTATTGGAAAAGTGAACAAAAATAAATTTCACAAAAAACAGTGAGAGATAAAATCTTCATTAACTCTGAGTGGCGAACCAAAGTCATGTTCAGGGGTCTTCTCCCATTCTATCGGTTCCCCTTCATCCTCCTCCTCCTCCTCCTCCTCTAGCACAGGGACAAACAAATTCCTGAGGCTGGGGGGGGGCAAGAACAGTGGCTCAGTTTCCCATGGCTTGGAAGGCCTGGAAAAACTGCTACCTTTTTGTGATGTCTTCAGCTGAGGACAAGGCCAATCTTCTTCTAGGTGGAAGCTGCTTTTTAAACAACTGGGAGCTGGGAAGGAGATACAATATTGAACTTGGAATCAGCAGAGACACACACTCTTGCTCACATCTGAGTGAGGTGTATCTTACTTTAAATTTTACACCTGTTATTGTTTTTTCTATTTATTTTGAATCAAGAAGGGGTTTGCAATACTGTTTTGTAGACTGGGAGTTTAAACCCAGAGGGATTGAAATACTACATACTTTTTCTCACCTAGTGGACAGCTGGCTTGTTGTGGACTAGTATTTTGGTGACATTTTGCATCAGACTATTCTTGGTACTGTGAATTATTCACTGGGCTGAGGATTTTCCATTGTAAGTCATAGTGCAGGTTAGTGGATTATGTATTTGACCCAGACATTGCCTCAGGTGGTAGAAACTGGTTTTCTCTGATTGCCTTCAGAGCTCAGCCCACCAGGTTGTATAAGGCTGTGTCAGGGGATGCTTACATCATAGGTATTAGACTCAACTGCTTTATTTTTATGTGATTGAAATTGTTTTGTACAGGGTATATTTTCTGGTAGACTGTTGTGCAGGTTGTCTTGCTGAAAGGAAGGAAAGCACTTATCAGGGTGGTGGGTCAGAGCTGTAGCTGATTGTTTCTGGAGGGCATGGGCTTGGGCCCAGTTGATAAAAATAATGATTATTATTTATTATGATACTGTTACTTTATACCAACTGACTTGGTCTAATGAGAGTCTTACACAAGTTTTTGAAAAGTGTAACAAAAATCTAATTTATTATACAGGGTTTCAAGTTAGAAAGACACAGTTTCCAATATGACATTTTCTGTATAGAATTATTAGATCAGTTGACCCAAACATCAGACACAGAAATACCAATACATTTCTTATTGTACTCATCTCTTATGAGAATAAGAAATTAATCAAAAGGTTCAAACAAAACCACAAAAGGTTGACCGAGGAAGTAAAGTCCGACATAATTGCAGTCTTGTTCCGCATCAACTTGGCATCACATAGCACTGCCCAAAGAGGATCCGTGTAGGCTGAAGGTCCTCTGGCTACCTGCCTACGCGGTCTGGAAGGAGCCCTGGGGACAGAGATCAAACACATCAGGCCTCTCTCAAGGCCCCGTTTAACCCCAGGGTGCCTCCTATTCTGCACCACCACAATCTGTCTCACCTCCATTGAGCTTCTGGCACCCCACCACTTCCCCCATCCCTTCCTAGCAATACCCACCTCCCTACAACACCTTATAGCGACAGCCACAAACCTGTACCGGAATAACTGCTGATAACATACTCTGACAGCTTTCAGTTACTGCCGAAAACCATATATTGCTCCTGGATACATGGTATGCAGTATTTACGGGATACATACCCACTGTTGGATCTGAGATGCCCTGATGCAGAGCTTTATGTGTCCTGGCATATATCATGCACAGATGCTATAGTACCACAGCAGATGGGTAATGCACTTCTCTAACGGGGATCATAGACTTTTATTGCACTCAAAGACTCTCCTTACCTTTAATAATATATTTTGTCTTTTAGGTAGGCTGTGGATGGGATTGTGGGGAGTAGTTAGGGTGTGAATGTGGAGCATCTGAAGTAGGGCTTTTATTGTATTTAGTGATTGAATGAGGTAAAATTTAATAAGTAATTAGGATTTTATCTTTGGTTATTTTTAGTCAATTTAGTATTTTCTTTTTGGATTTCATTTAAACAGTTATGTGTAGGAGTTTAGGGCCTCCGGCTTAGCTACCCTGGTGCTCTGCTGCATGACCTCCACCCCTTCTGTGATTTCTCTCTTCCTGCTGTTATTGTTGTGTGTTCCAACATTAGGCACTCATACAGTCAGCAGCTGAGGATTAATGTCTCCTCCACAGATTTAGGGTTTACTCATCTATCATCAGAAACTCATACAGTCATCATGGGGGGGGTCAGTATCTCTTCCACAGATTAAGGGGGCATTGGTACAGCACCAGGCACTCAGTTACAGGGGGTTACTATCTTCCTCATAGATTTAAGCTTTAGTGGTCAATCATTAAACACTCTCATATAGTCTGTCTCTGGGGATTAGTACCTTCAGCACATTTACAGTTGGGTGGTCAACCATCAGACCCTCAAACAATCAGTATCTGCCCCAGAGATTTGGGGTTGGGTGATCAACCACCTGACACTCAGTCAGTCACAGGAGGTTAGTATCTGCCCCATAGATTTAGGGATCACTGATTCAACATCAGACATTCATACAGTCAGTCTCTGGTGATCAGCATCTCTTTCACAGATTTAGTGCTAGGTGATCCATTATTAGACATTCATACAGTCAGTCAGGGGCCTAGTAATTCTAGTGCTTAATATCTTCACCATAGATTTAAGATTGGGTGATCCAAGATCAGCAACTCATATAGTCAGTTGCTGGGAATTAGTATCTCCCCTACAGGTTAAGGGTTGGGTAAACAACCATCAGACACTCATACTCTCACTGGAAGTGAGTTTCTCCCTCACAGATTATTGGTAGACTGACCTAGCATTACACTCTCCTATAATCACTCTCTGTTGGTATGTATCTCCCTTACAGATTTAGGCTTGGGGGCATCAGACCCTCATCTAGCCAGTTTCTATGGGTTAGTATCTCCCTAACCAATTAAGGATTCTCTGATCCAGCATCTGGCACTCAAAAGGTGTTAAAATGTCCCCGTAGATTTAGGGTGGAGTTCTTTAACATTCAACATTCTCTGGGGGTTATTATTGCACTCACATTGTTATTGTTGGGCGATCTAGCATTAGACACTCATATAGTTAAACACTGGGGTATCTCCCCCACAGATTTACATATGAGTGATCACCCATCAGGCATTTATATAGTCAGTCTCTGTAGTCTGGAATATCCCCAAGGGATTTGGACTGGGTGATCCAGCATTAGACTCTCTTGTACAGTCTCTGAGGATTATTGTCTCCCCCCACAGATTTAAAGTTTACTGTTCCAGTCACAGACACTCATACAGATAGTCTCTGTGTTGAGTATGTACTCTAGACACTTGGGTTCGGTGAGCCAGCATTATAGTTTCACAAGTCAGTTTCTGGAGGTTATTATCTCCCCCACAAATTTAGAGTTGGGTGATCAACCATCAGACGCACATACTCAGTCACTGGAGGTTAGTATCTCTTTCAGAGAGTTATTGGGTGATTGACTATTTGACACTCATACAGTCAGTATGACCTCTGTTAACCCCCTACTGAAGTACCCAAATAGGATGTTTGACAATTTTGAAGTACAAAAATAAAAGCAATGCTTCTGCACTGTCACTGTAAATTAAAAGGTCTGCATCATTAGCAGAACACATCAGGTAATGTAGAACAAAGGCACTTCATCAAATGTCTGACCTCCAGATTCTTGGCCTGATTCCCAACATTTGCAGAAGACAATAAAATTAAAACTTTACTAGTGCTAATGTAAGCCCTGCAGTGTCTATGTACATTAGTATACCCCATAGATATTTGGTTGCATGATCAACCATCAGACAGTCATACACTCAGACTCTGAAAGTTAGTATATCCCCTAGAGACATGTGCTTTGTGATCCAGCATTAAACTCTCTTGTACACTCAGTCTCTGGGGGTTAGTGTATCCCCTAGCGATGTGTACTTGGTGATCCAGCATTAGGCTGTCTTGTATACTCAGTCTCTGGGGGGTAGTATATCTCATAGCGATGTGTACTTGGTGATCCAGCATTAGACACTCTCTTGTACACTCAGTCTCTGGGGGTTAGTATGTCCCTCACAAATATATTGTGGGTTGATCAACCATCAGACACTCATAAAGTCAGCTGCTGAGGGATATAATCTC
Source organism: Neoceratodus forsteri (assembly GCA_016271365.2). Classification (NCBI taxonomy): domain Eukaryota; kingdom Metazoa; phylum Chordata; order Ceratodontiformes; family Ceratodontidae; genus Neoceratodus; species Neoceratodus forsteri. The sequence continues at coordinate 82,282,481 of JADMNL010000022.1, forward strand.
CCCCACATATTTATGGTTCACTGCATCAGCATTAGACATTTACATAGTTAGGATATCACCCAGGGATTGGAGTTACATGATCCAACATTAGACTTTCTCACACATTCAGCCACTAATGGTTAGTATCTCCCCTTCATACTTATAGTTGAGTAATCAGCCATCCGACTGTCTTAAAGTCAGTCAGTGGAGGGAAGTATCTCCATTGCAGAGTTATTATTGGATAATCCATCATAAGACACTCATATAGTCAGCCAATGGGAGTCAGTTTCTTTATTTTACAAGATGGTTTCTGTACTGAAAGTCATCTCAATGTCTCAGGAATTGTATCCATTTACATTTTGACCAATTAGTTATCCATGTGTTCATTTATTCTAGGACTTTCTGCTTCCTGACTGTTGCTTTAGGTACCCGAAGCATCTCGGAAAGCATTAACTTGCAGCCTTTCTTTATTAGTTTGTTACCCAAGCTCTCAAAACCTCCATGGATCTCATTTCATTTTTCTTCTCCCTTTCTCGCTGGTGCTAACATGGACTAATAGTACTGCTTCAAACCCTGAGCCCTTTAATGTCATCAGTTTTGTTGCTGATGTCCAGTAGTCAGCTCCTGCCCCTGATACATAAGCGACAATGCTGTTTACTGTATCAGTCTCACATACTGTATTTGCCTGTCTGCATTCTCAGTAATGGAGTCTCCTACTAATGTAATTCATCAGTTTGGTTTGGTCACATTACCAGTGACTGCATCAGGATTTACTTCTACAAGTTTATCAGTTACATCCTCACTGAGGTGTTGGAATCTATTTGCTAATGGTAACACTGGGCGGTCTGGTAGTCTACCTTTTATAGCAATTTTATTTGCCCCCACAGTGACCTGAGAATTATTATGCTCTATTTCCCCATATCACTTTTGCTTGCCCTGTCTGCCTGGAGAAGCTGAAATTGTATTTATTTATTTAGTTTTTTGTTGACCAGGTAGGTGCACTAGGCAGAGCATTAGGCAAAGTCTGCCTTTTTTTCAGACACGAGGGGATACAGATGAATACCAACTGACCTTGAACCAGATTAAGCTGTTAGTGGTATTTTTAGTGAATGAGAGAAATTTTGGCCAGGGCACCAGGGAAATTTCCTTGCTGTTTTCGAGAAGTGTCATGGAATCTTCAACATCCACCTGAACTACCACCAGAACAGGCAGATGGGAACTTGCTTTAATGTCTCATCTGAAAGACAGCACTTCAAGGAGTGCAGCACCCCCCTCATGCTGCACTACAGTGTCAGTATTGGGATATTGACCCAAGTGCCTGATGTGGGGATAGGACGCATAACCTTCTGATCTCCCAGCCTCAGAGGTGAGTATGCTACCTGCTTAGCCACTGACACTAATTTTGCAGGTTTTGCAACACTCCCGTTTTCCCCCATATATATTTGTTTTTGTGGCTTGTGACACACCTGGTTACAGATAAGATACTGTATACTTTGGTGTAAAGGGACCTGCTACTTTGCTGGCTTCTAGCTTTCACCGGATGGACACTAGGCAGACAATGTCTCTGCCAGTATCACCTCCACCTAGTGCTTGCCAATGCTAGCATGGGTTGTGCCTTTTATCTCCTGAGAACAAATAGGTATTTGGGGAACAATTTACTAGAAGAGGACAACCATCTCTTTTAAATCAGTCAAACTCATTAAAGGTAACAAGTTCTACCCATGCTTCTCACTTTTTAACTAAGGTAAGAACTAGAAAAAGAGGAGAAGACAGTTTAAAAATGCAGGCCTTGTCGGGGCAGCACCTGTGGGGGATGCTGGATTTTAATTTAAGTGATCAACTGTCAGACCCTTAAACAGTCAGTTTCTGGGAGTAAGCATCTCCACCTCAGATTTAAGGTTCACTGATCTGGCATCAGAAACTCATACGGTCAATCTCAGGGGGTGTCTCGCCCACAGAATAATGGTTGAGAGATCAACTATCAGACACTCATATAGTCAGTTACTGAAGGGTTGTGCCCCCCACCCATTTAGGGTTGGATGATTAACCAGACTTTTGACATCTCATAGATTTACAGCCCACTGCTGCAGCATCAGACGTTCACACATTCAGTCATGGGGGTTGTATATCCCCCACAGATTTAAGGTTCACGGACCAAGCATCAGGCACTCAGTTATTTTTGGGGGGTTAGTATATCCAATGCTTCAGATAACAATAGCATTCAAGAGTAATGTACTCACCATTTTTCACATTAGGTGATTCAGATTTAATTTAATGAATACAAGTGTTTTAAACTTGGGAAAACTACTCTCTTTGCAGTATTTTCAAGGGTTGGGATAAGTACTGGTACTCATCCCCCCCAAAAAATTAAAGAGTATTTCTTAAAAATTGATGAGTAAAATAGGTCAGTACTCACCTTATCTGGAGCATTAGGTATGTGCCCCAAAGATTTGGGCTGTGTGATTCAACATGAAACTCTCTCACTCATTTAGTCTGTGAGAGCTGGAATCTCCTCCACATACTTATGGTTGGGTGAGCAGC